>JADDOH010000093.1:0-30867 GCA_016648135.1 Agrypnia vestita | reverse complement strand
TAATGTCTATTAATTGTGTAACTGTAACGATTTTGTGTAAGTGCGCTTCTTACACAACAAACAACCCCCACACACTCACTATTTTACGAATTTTTTTTTCCGATTAAATTAATTCTCTAGAATCAGGAACGCAGCACCACGGTTCCCGGCTGCCAGGAGCGCCGGCCGCCGAGGAGGTGGATCCGTCACCCGACCGCGCGCCGTACTCCCGGCGCGCCGGCCGATTTGTTTATCTATGCAAATTTATGTACGGCCATCTGCGGTATAAATGTCGGCCGTCCGCGCGAAATGGATTGCTCAAACCAGCGGCGAGCGGGGGCGGCGCGGGCGGGCGGGGGGTGTCGGGTTACGCCGAGTTACAAGGAGGACTTTTATGAATATGTATTTTTTCCGGAGCAAATTGTGCGGGTGGGCCGGGCCACCACCTCGGCGCTCGTGCTGCCCTGATAGTCATTAGGACATTTTGTTATTGGAAAACAATGGGTTCAATTTTTTTTATACATTTTATAAATTCACGAAGCGAATTCATCATGCCAATAAGTAAGTGCGTTTTCTACGATTTCTACGACACGCCAAACTACGATTCTACAGGTAGAGAGGAGAGGTGTATGATGTACATTGATTTCTTACTAAAAGAAAATAGGAAACTAAGTTTTTTTCTTTAATTAAATCAAACATAATAATCTCGTTTTCGTATGTCTGTCCGTAACTTCCCGTAGCGTCCGTAATTTCATTCGAATTCACGGCTAAAAAATGAAATTACACGGCTGGAAAAGTGAGGCGCGAAGCGCGAACCTGGGATGCGCAAGCGGCAGGTGGCGTCCTACGCACATCGCCACCACCGCCACTCCGTGGATTGACAAAAACTAACTAACTAGCCATCACGCCGTTTCTCCGCAGGGGTAGGCAGAGAGGATAGAACGCCATATCCTTCTATCTTGGCACACCACTTTTGTTTCGGCTACATTCATACATCTTCTAATACAAGGTCTACAGTTATTGAGGCTTCAAATACTTGTAGTATCTGATCGTGCCAGGTCTTTCGCGGACGCCCTCTATTCCCGTTGTCCTCAACACTCGCCTCATATATTTTCTTAACCGTCCTTTCCTCGTTCATACGTTCCACATGACCAAACCATCTCGGCACTCCCTTCTTTATTCCATCTACCACACCACAGCCAGCATTACATTCATTTAAAAAAGATACTATAAATATATACTAGGGCTTACTTAGCAAAACAAGTTCCGTGTTTTTCCACGGGTAATACGGCTTGTATTAATTAATGGGTCTTAAATAACTTAAGAAAATATTTTATTTTGATTTGGCATTTGGCTCTTGCAATTAGTTTTATGGTACTTACTAATAAGGATACATATATGTAGAAAAATAGACATAAATAACATTGGTACGATTAAAATAATGGAAAAACAAAAATTAATAATGAGGGTGAGTTAGAGATTATAAAGGTCCGGTGACCAGACCTTTGACTTTTGAAGGCAGAGCCGATGTCCATTGGGACTCCAGATGATAAGGTTGGAGTATAAGCTTCTTACGTAATCCACATTGAGCTGAAAAACTGCTTCTTACAGATAAGATTAGATGAAAAACCAGACAACATATTAATGGTCTAGTTGTAGCTTTCAAGTGAACACATCATAATTTTATTTGATGGTGATCAGCGCTGTGCCAAAACTATTCTCGCAACTTTAAGAACTTCGAACAATTAACTCCACGTCTGCCATAATTATTAATTTAATTTAAAATTTAAAAACTTATATGATTCCTTTAATTTTAACGTCCCCCAATTTTGATATGATGCCAATTAGTGGAGGGAGTAAGTGTACGTCCGCCCTGACGAATCAATGTGGTTAATTATAAAGTTTGTTAGAAAGTAGACTGAATGCGGTGGAGATGCAGTCACTAAGACGCTTGTGTGGAAAATCTTTGGTCGATAGAGTGAGGAATGAACAAATTAGAAGTGAATGCAATGCTGGCTGTTGCGTGGTAGATAGAATAAAGAAAGGAGTGCTGAGATGGTTTGGTCATGTGGAACATATGAACGAGGAAAGGATGGTTAAGAAAATTAATGAGGCGGGTGTTGAAGGCAACAGGAATAGAGGGCGTCCGCGAAAGACCTGGCACGATCAGGTACTACAAGTATTTGAGGATGGCCCCGCAACAACCGCAGAACGTGTATGAATGTGGCCGAAGCAAAAGTGGTGTGCCAGGATAGAAGAGTGTGGCGTTCAATCCTCTCTGCCTACCCCTGCGGGGAAACAGTGTGATGGTTAGTTAGTTGTTAGTTTATAAAAATGTTATGTATATTGCTGATTGTTACCATACGATCATTATCTTCAGTCTTTATCGGCTGTTGAATGAAGGCCTCACGATTTTGCCAATATTTGAGTATTGAGCTTCTTGAGCGTTCTAGTAATGAGCATGCTCATTACTAGAACGCTCAAAAATCAACCGCCGGTGCTCATTTGATTTGCGAGTGGAAGGGGTATTGTTTGAGTGTGTGTGAACAGCATGCTGATGTCATCCGCGGCTAGTATTGACTATCGATGCGATCTTCTCAGTCCGCGACAGATGAAATAAGTATGGCGCGTTGGGGAGATGACAAAATATTACTTTTCGTGACTTATTATATGAATCACGAATGTCTGTTGAATATTCGGTCACCGCTACGTAAAAATAATATAATAAGAAATAATGTTTATGAAACTTTATTAAAAGACATGAATGATTCAAATATTACAATAAAAATTACAAAAACTAAAATCAAAAATGTGCGGATGGAAACTCGGGTACTCGTTTTGACTTATTGGTTCACTTGAATTCCCTATTTCAGTTTGCAAAGTTTCCATTTTTTTTACGCTTCAACAGGCCAAGTGGCCCAATTACAGAAGCGGAACACATCAAAAAACACCCAGACTTGAGTAAATGACATATATTAATTGTGACCTCACCGGGAATCGAACCCGGAACCATCGGTATGGGAAGCCAGTGTCATGCCCACTGGGCTACGAGGGCCGCCACCAACAACATGAGCTCTTGTGTACAAGGCCGCCAACAACAAAAAGAGTATAGCTTAAAATAAGCATGCTATTAACGAGCAAGTATGTACAGTTGTTAGAGAATGCTTATTTTGAGCATGCTAATGAGCATGCTCAAAAATAAGCATGTGTATCAGTACCTACATTTCACACACTGCTCCGAATATTTCATATATCCATCGCGAGGTTTTTGTCTCGTGGACATCATTCGAGAATTTAAAAAAGTAAAAAACTAACCCATAAAAACCGAGTTTTTACGATACTCCCTTTCGCTTTGAATCAGGTTTCGTGGCTGTACACGCGTCGGGCTAATTACTCATATAGAATGATTCCACTTTGAAAAAAACATTAAAATTTCTAAAAATCCAAAATTATACTATAATTATCAATTTTTTAAAACGAAAATTTGTTAGATCATTTTTATCGTCGCCAAGAGTCTGCCTGCAAAATTTCAGCTCGATTTGACCACGGGAAAATGGTTAAAAGTCGATTCAAAGTTTCTGACGAAAAAAGCAAACAGACGCTACGAGTTAAAAGAAAGGGAGTAAAAACGCGACACTCACGCCAACTCAATTCTACGCTAAATATAAAATAAAGTGTACACGTGCACACATATACACTAGTGATGGGTCCGCTCTGTACTCACTACTACAATGTAGTACTACACTACATTGAAGTGCACACTTCGCACGTTTTGAAGTGTAGTGCACACTACAAACTACAAACACCAAAGTTATTGAAAGTATAAACTTCAAATAGTACACTTCATTTCAAAGTGAACACTACAAAGTACAAAGTATGTTTCTCATACAAGTTATCGAAAGTATGAGAAACATACTTTGAAGAAATCTCTGGAAACTGTAACACCCCCCCCCCCCATGGTTTGAAAAATTTTGGGAGCCATGAAGAAATTTTTGGGAAGTTGATGTAGCTAAATGCAGAAACCTCTGGAAACTGTAACAACTGTTACTGTAACTTTTACTTTGGAGAAAATCGTCATTTATCTTAAATATTTTTCTCGTTGACCTTTTTCTTTTTTTTAGCTCGCCAAATTTTTATTTGGGAAAAAATATTAACTTACTAGTACTACATTACTTCATTTCATTACACTTCACTTCATTAATACTACAATTACTTCATTTCATTACTTCACTTCATTAATACTACAATTACTTCATTACTTCACTTCATTTACTTCACTTCATTTCGTAGTACTACAATTACTTCACTTCATTTCGTAGTACTACAATTACTTCACTTCATTTCGTAGTACTACAATTAATTCACTTCAAGTAGTTTTTACTACAGTTGTAGTGTACACTTTGTAGTCTTCAAACTGGTGAACGTGTGTGTGTGTTGTAGTCTTCATTTTGAAATGTAGTTTTTCCCTTTGCTAATATACACACCCAATCCTTTCATTTCTACCCCCAACACAATAGTATACAGATATGTAGATACTATTGTGTCGGTGGTGGAAATGAATGGATTTGCGACCGGATATCCACAATTGATTGTTTTAAACATACAAACATCGCTCTTTATATAGGGTTATTTGTAAAACATTAATAACCTCGCAGGGCTACTTTCCTGCCTTGATTATGAGTCGAAAACGTTCAAGCTATTATGACCTAATATCGATAGTTAAGGGGATATGCGACATCAGTTTGCATTTTTTTTCAATATTTCTGTCTTATTTTTTGTAAAACGTTGGACTATCATTACAGTAACTCATTTCGATTACGGAAATTTTATTCGTTTCAATACAAGTTAAATACAATGATAAAAACGCTGAAAAAATTCCAATTGGAATGTTTTCCAATTGGAATTCGAAGGTTTTTATTTTTTTATTTGATTTGTATTAAAGGGAATGAATTTTTCATATTCTATATAAGTTACTGTAATGATAGTCCAACGTTTTACAAAAAATAAGCAAGAAATATTGAAAAAAAAATGCAAACTTTGATGTCGCATATCTCCTTAACTGTTGATGTTAGGTCATAATAGCTTGAACATTTTCGACTCATAATCAAGGCAGGAATACAGCCCCGCGAGGTTATTAATGTTTTACAAATAACCCTGTATAGCGCCATAAACGGAGTTTCACTAGTCTCGGCCGCTGCCTGAAATGTCAATCTCCATTCAGCGATGATGGCTAAAATCCACGATTCGGCCTGTCCTATTGATAGTGAATCATCTCAAGACGTAGAACGCCTTACCGCCAGTAGCGGCAAGGAAAAAAATGGCGATCATAGATCGGAAATAATTTTTATAAAAGTTATTACAAATCTAGAAATCTGACCATCCCGCCAAAGGACTCCCTACACTGAACCCTGAACTCAAATTATCAAATTTTTAATCTGAATAGAAAATTTTCTAAATTTCCTTCCGCGAGTTTCATGGTCCCAGGTCTACATGCCACGTCTCAAAGATATTTTCGGTCTCTCATCTTGTTCTCTTGTTAGAAGTCAAATTGAATACAACTCATCTATCTGGTGTCCCTATTACAATGCTCATGTTCATACAATAGAAAGAATTCAATATAAATTTTTACGCTACATAAATTTCCGTCTCCATATCCCAATAGAAAATCTTAACTATACAAACTTATTATATTTTACCGGTTTATTGCCACTATCGGACAGGAGAGTTTTATCCGATCTGATTTTATTATATAAAATTGTAAACTCGCATTACCACAGCCCTGAAATTTTGTCCTTAATAATGTTCCATGTACCCAGTCGAACTACTCGAGTGCCGACGCCTTTTTACTGTGACAATACTAGAACAAATGCTCACTACAACTCGCTAGTACCTAGAATACACAGGTTAGGTAACAATTATACAAACATAGCGGACGTGTTTGGTTCTGGCCTGTCACAGTATAGGGGCGCGATACTGAGAGCGCTTCATTCCGCCATAATGTAAATTATATACACTTTCTTTTTTTTTTGTTTTTCTCTCTGTTTATATTATTTTTGCAAATAACTGTTATATACCTACATATGTAAAAGCCTATTTAGGCGTAAATGAATGAATAAATATTGTAAGTCAAATGTCAGTTCAATGACCATCGACGTTCCGTCCTTCAGTCGGGTGATTAGTCCCCAGTGTCAGTTAAAATGAAATAAATACCAGAGCTAGCGACAAATACTTGGCCGGTAGATTCCTGACTATGTTATGAGTCTAAAATGTTCCAGCAACCATAACGTAATATCAATAGTTATAGAGATATGCAATATCGAAATTTTCATTTTTTTTTTTTCAATATTTCTGACTTATTTTTTGCACAAAGTTGAACTATCATTACAGTAACTTTTTTCAAGGTTTTTATCATTTTATTCGACTTGTATTATCGCGAATAAATTTTTCATAATCGACTTAAGTTACTGTAATGATAGTTCAACTTTTTACAAAAAATAAGTAAGAAATATTGAAAAAAAATGCAAACTTTGATATTGCATATCTCCATAACTATTGATATTAGGCCATGGTTGCTTGAACATTTTAGACTCATAACATAGTAAGGAATCTACCTGCCAAGTTTCTGCTGCTAGCTCTGGTACACCCTGTATTGGAATTTCATCTCATGGTTTTTATGCATCGTATTATTTATTTTTGAGTTTACCCATATAATAAATTTAACGCTACCTTCAGATTCAATCATAGTTATTCATTCACCCTGAAAAATCAGAAACCGTACAACATCCAACTACCTTTAGGAGTAACAAAATTTATTTCATTACACAATAAAGTATATTGCTCTCAAATTCCGTAAATCAATTGTAGATTTTCTCATTAGCGACATTAACGATATTAAAATAATTAGCGACATCTGTGGGGATGTAGGGGAACGAAAATGGCTTTGTACAGGCCGCATGGAAAGGCGGTTACAACTCATATGTGAAAGCTTGTCACACAATTTGAACATATATACAAGTTCCGAAAAATTAGTAAGCATGGTACATTCTATCATGGGTGGAAATGGCGAATGTTACATTGTGTCAAGTGATCACTCAAGCCAACCATAAGATAGGTCATAAGTCCTATGTACACCCAAATGACTTCTATACCTACTTTCCCATAAGAAATACAGTTTCGTCTCTGTGATATTTCTATAATATACATTAATTTAAAGATAAACATCGATACTGGCGAACGTACCTAAATGGAATAAATTTTCAGACTTTGTACAATGTTGCGAAATATTTCGACGCCTTCCCGTAATGCGTAGAATTGTATAGTTTAATGTATAGGCAGTCAAATAAATAAGCAAACTTCAAATATGGCGGAGTGTGGATTCCGTGCTGGGAAGTAATGAGTGGGCCGCGACTTTAAATACTCGCTGGACCGACGGGACTTGGAAGTATTATTCCAAGATGTGGAGCATAGAGATGGATGGTATCGCCAAGAAACCTCTTTACCCAAGAACATATCACATATATGTAAATAAAAACACTTATATTTATAAGTTTTTGATTAATAATGCACAATAATAATAATGTAACGAGCTGTTCGTTGACATTTGACAGTTCCATAGAAAAGTGTCACATGCGCAGAACGGCGGGCCGGTATGCCCAGTGGTTGAAATAAGAACTAACATGATTAATAAATAGCGAAGAAATGGAAGGGTTCTTACCCGAGTAGAAAAACAAAAGAGAGCTGTTCTTTTGTGTTTGAATAAAATAGTGTAGTATTGCGTTGCGAGCGATTGGAAAATGTTAGAGATAATGTACAAGCGATAATAAAAGATTTATTTTACGAGTTGTGCCATTTCATTTTTCGAGCGAGCCACGCCACGTAACAATAATTCAAGGTCCCAAATTTTGACAGAATATAAAAAAAAACAACTCAATATTACAAATACACAAAGAAACTAACAATCGAAATAACGTAAATATAGTTCAAGATCAAAATAGACGTAGCAAAAGAGCGAACATGATTGGAACCTTAAATTTACCTAGATGCAGTAAAGCAGCCATGCAACACCACTACAGTTACCTATGAATTAAATATTTCAATAAATAATCTACCAGCGAACATTAGAACTATAAAACATTATGCAATGTTCAAAAAGTGCGTAAAACCATTGAACAATAGAGTGATGAGATTTGTGATATTAACCTTAACACGCTTATTTTTAAATATTGTAATATTAACTTATCTCTAAATATTTACATACATATTTCTTTAAATGTATGCAAGTATTTAACAGTTATCTATCACACTTGTGACATTCTCCGGTTCCATACACAAGTTTATACTTCCATTGAACTGTAAAAAATTTGAAAAAAATCCATGAAAGTTAAATAATTTTTATCATATATGTAAAATATTATGTAATCTTAAATATTACTAAAAAAATAAAATAAAAATCAATGCCTTCATAAGGCGAAACGCATCTCAAAAAATTAAGAATGTAGAACATAAAAGCGAGTGTTTTCATTTCCATATGTGTGATAATGGAGTTATATAAACCCACCTTCGAAACAGTAAATTAGCGAAGAAGATAATTTATAAAATCCCACTCTTTGGCCTTATGTTCTTATGGCCGACCCTTACCGAAGTGAGACAAAATAAAGTTTTCTTTATTTTGTCTCACTTCGGTATGCTTTTTCAGGCTGACTTGAATATGTACTTTTTAAAATTTAAGTTATGTGGTACGTAAATGCACGTATTTCTAACATAAGAGTAAATATTTTATATATTTGAACTACCAATCTATGGTTACCATGATGTAAGTCATGTAAGCGGTACTGACCCGCGCCGTTGTGTATTATAAACAATCATATTTAAAAGAGCAAAGTTATAAAACGCGGACTTTACTTTATAAAAAATAGTAAAAATATATTTATTCTAGTATGGTGAACAGGTTTAAGAAATCGCTTAGATGGTTTGGTTACGTGTAAATAGAACGCATGTGGAACGACCTAAAATTAGAATCAGTAAATCAAAGAATAAAATATAATGTTTTGGTACAAATATTTAAAATCAGACATGGATTATTGACCAAATACTTTAACAGGATAAAACAAAATAAGTGTTTTCATTCACATAATACAAGAGGCGCCGCACACTGTGATATATTCCAAATCTAGCGGAACTTAATACAACGTATACTATTTTAATTTTTATCTCCGGATGTACTGAATAGATTTTTATGAAACTTTTCCTGAATGTTTACAAATATATTCTTTATATGTATACATAACTGAAATCTATTCAAATTCATAGAGTTTCATGCAAGAAAAAAAATCAAAAGTCGGTTCATTCGACTTATATTTGCACAAATTGAGCTTGTTTTATATACAACATGTCACGTAATTAACGCAAACCCTGAAAGCACTTTGTTAAGAATCGGCTATTAGTCTAAAATGTTCAAGCAACCATGACCTAATATCAATGGTTATGGAGATATGCAATATCAAAGTTTGCATTTTTTTTTCAATATTTCTGACTTATTCTTTGCAAAAAGTTGAACTATTATTACAGTAACTTATATCGATTATGAAAAATTCATTTGCTTCAATACAACTTTAATAAAATGATAAAATCCTTGTAAAAAAGAACTTTTTTCAATTTTTGTAATTAATCGAATCTTGCGAAGGGTGGAACTCTGTTTTCGGTTTCTTGACAAGATGGTAAGCTGGATAAATATTTAAATTTTTACCCCTCGACTGTTGTCTCAGTCTGTTATACTGGTGGCTACTCAATTTGGCATTAACCATAAGTGTCAAGGCAGCTTCTAGAGAGAGTTGGCTCTGGTGCTCCAAAATTTTTTATATTTTTTATTCGAGTAGCTCAGTAAGGAGACTCAGCAGCTACCTCTTTCATTAGATTGGCTACATCCTCTTTCCCGGATGGTCTCAGACTAACTTCAGACTAACTGGCGACAGTTAATTCTTCTTGAGTTTTTATAGAAACTAGATGTATGATTTTTCTCTTTTGGATTTTCGAAATACATTTTCGAATGACTTTCAAGGCCTATCTGACCTTGTACAATCTCGTAAACCTGCTGAACTTGAGGATGGAAGTAGGTCGAGAAACTAAGAAGGCAATGATATTATATCTTTAAACCACCCATCATGTTCAGCCAAAAATTTCAATAATTTTCTACAGCTTTTCTCCAACTTCGCATCTATTTTTGCGCTAAGACTACTAATGTACATTTTTAGTTGTCAAGGAGTGCTTGTGTTTTTGTATTATAAAATTCTAAATGCACCTGTTTTGATCCTTTTTTTCCACTTAAAAGCCATACTTAAAATATTTATCTTTTCATTATTGTAGGTACTCCTAAAGGAAATTAAAAAATATTGTATGAGTGTCGAAAACACGTGCCGCCAAATTTGATGAAATCTTACAGAATATAAACCAAAGCAGTAAATAAATTTATTTTCTCGTTGGGTACCCATGGATATTTTTTGTAAAACCAAAGCAAAGTCACACTTCTTCAAAAATATTATAATTTGGACATGTACAAGTAAATGGCTTTGTATCTGGCAATTAAATATATATATTGTAATACAGTTTACTTTTTAAAGTAGCTATAGACGTGAAGATAAAATATATGTATGTATTAGTAACTGTACTTCGAAATAAATTCACTTTATTCTTGATCACAATGACTCAAATTAACGAACAAAGTTGCTGTCAGAATGACGGCCTATGCAAGTGTCACTTTGCCAGGTTGCCATATGAAAACCATTGCTGTTATTTAGCAAATAATTATCAAAACATATAGTCTAGGTAATTAGCTATTGTGTATATTTTACTAATTTTTTTTGCTTGCTTTTTAATTTTTGAATAAAGTTCCACTAGATTGCGAATATATTACAGTGTGCGCCGGCAGCAAATGATTTCAAAAGAAAAACAATTTAAAAAATTGTCTAATATACAAACGCCTTAAAATCTTCGATAGCCTGCCGAAAATTCAACAAATCATAGTAAATATAAAGGAGTTTAAACTGGAGTGCAAAAAGTTTACAGTGAAAAACTTTAAATGACTGTAGATTATGTAGTACAATAAGTTTTAATGTAAGTCACGTATTAGCCCGTACAACTGTATGGAACTAAATAAACAGTGAAAAAAAAATAGATAAATCAATTTGGAGAAAATTGTAAAAAATATGGATGGCCCGAGAAAGCGATAGTTAGAACGACTGCGGAAGATTTAGTATGACCAAGTAAATCAGTTTCCTGAAGATGGTCCTGTTAAAAACCTGCTAAATTGACGAGATATTTCATGAATGGTTAAGCCGAGAGTTGTGTCAGAGAACAGAAGAGTGAGCTCTATCTTCTCTGCATATCCCCGCGCGGCAATATTAAGTTAGTTTACCTTTATTATTATGATGACGGTGTTTGAGAGATGAAAGTCCCGACGAAAAATATCCGATCTCGTTGTGCTACACAAGATTCTCAGCGGAGCTATTGATTCTCTCTCTCTCTATCTGATATAAATTTGCATGTTAAACCCCCGTATAAGAAACCCGGAGTTCTTTAGAATAAGCCAGCACACTAATAATTTTTGTTACTTTTCTCCCATCACAAGGTTGTGTCGCACATATAATATGCTTTGTGCTGACCCTAACATTGATGCTGATATTCTTGCAGATACCTTATCATCGTTCAAAAACTCACTCATACACAACATCTATTTTCTAAACGATGACCTGAACCTATAGATCCATTAAATCAATTATTTATTTACATATTCTTATATGATCACACTACATTTAAACACTAAATATATAATACACATAAATATATATGTCAAATATACATAAATGTAAAAATACATGTTGCTAAAGCGTGCAGAAGACACTTGTAATTAGGATAGTGGGCATAGTCTTCATTTATGTTTTACTAGCTGTGCCTGCGCGGCTTCGCACGCGTAGATTTTTAATACACTGTTTGGATCGTCATAGAACTTTCGCGAACCTTCTAGAACATTCTCTTTCCAGAACTTTAGAGAAAATTTTTGAATGTACAGGAACCTTCTAGACACACCGACACATTCCGCCACTCAGTTTAGAACCTTATAGAATTTTTGGAATTTTCTAGAACCTTCTCCTTCCAGAACTTTCTAGAGCAGGTTTTTTCGGAACCTTCTAGACTCACCGACACAGTCGGCGCGCCTATTTTGAAACAATCTGAAACATTTGCGGCATTTCCAAAACAGAACAATGTGCTAGAAAGCACATTTTCGTCACCCACTCCCACCCACGCACAGCCACCCCCACCAAACTCGCATATTTTCGGTGTGACACCAAGGGCTATCCACCACCATAACCAACGGTTGGTGGTTGTGGCTGGTTGTGGAGAAAACTTGGCGGATAGGGAAATACGGGTTTCTTTTTATATATATATATTGATATTATTAGAGTATCATGTACCCGTTATCCTGTTAGTGTCTCTAATAAGTATTTAAAAAAAGTGTGATACAGGTAATGTTAAATAATGAATGCTTAAAACACATCAATACGTTTGTGTATTTAGGAAGTGGGAAGTAGATTGCGTACATGCGGTGAGGCTGATGATATTAAAATGAGGGTGACTGCGATGAACAAAGCGATCGAATCCGTCGTAGTGGATTGGGCCCCGAGGGTAATTTCGGCTTGTCAAAAATGAAACGAAACAGAAATAAATATTTCGTATTTGTGACGCAATCATTATTTTCCTTTTTTGAAATTAGGGCGGCCAAATCCAAGTTTGTGGTCATTATAGGTAACAGATCCTTCTGAAAGTAAGCGTCTTCGGTACAGTCGAGCTTCCTGATTTTAATATAATAAAATAATATTTAAGAATAATAATAAGTATCAAAGAAAAATAGCCCAAAAAGGAAAGCTTTTGAATCATGCATACTGTCAGTGATGACGTATGGATTTGAGACTATGGCCCTTACAAAGAAAAGTGTAGAAAAGCTCAAATGCTCAAATCCATGGAGAGATCCAAGCTTGGAGTAAGCCTAAGAGATGATGAAATTAGGCGGGAAATCAGGCAGGACAAGTTGCAAGGCAGGATGCTACAAGATGGCCTCCCAGATTTCTGAAATGGAGACCTTGGGAGAGTAAACGAGGCATCGGAAGACCTCAAAAGAGATGGGCCAATGATATAGCCGCTGTGGGGGGAAAGAAATGGCTATAATTAGCAAACAACAAGGAAGGATGGAAAGAGAAGGAAGAGGCCTATATCCAGCAGTGGAGAGAAGAAGGGTGATGAAGAAGAAGAAGAAAACAAAATATTACTCTTTGAAGTTTAGAAAATTACCCCATACATTTTGGCATTTGATATCTGTGGAAGAAGTGTAAATTATGGACAAAGGTTTACGTGAATCATAGACAGTAGAAATATGATAAATACTGAAAGTAAGTTAGGTTAGGTTAGTTTACGTTAACATTTATTTATTAGATAAAATTAGCTAAATAGGTTAAGTTCGGTTTGGTAAACATAGGTTAAGATTTTTTGTTAAATTGTTGTTGTTAATAAAATTATCTAATTTAGTTTTGATTAGGTTATTAAGTTTGATTTGATAAATATAGGTTACGATTGTTAATATTGCACAATATTTTTTATGGTAATGGTTTGCGTTTTGTCTTAGGCATATCTTTTTCTATGTTCCTAAAAGTGACTCATATGGTGCAATTTTCGAAACTTCAAAGTTTATAATATTTTCTTTAATACTTATTTGCCCGTCAAACTATCAACTTTAATATTTCATTCAGAAAAAAGAAAGAAAAACACAATTAGCATTTTAACATTTCTAGTCAAGTTAAGTGTTATGCATAGAAAATATATGTAGTCAAAGGAGTGTCTGTTTTTGCGATATTTTTGTCACTAATTACTAAAATTCCAGTAATTACAGTTTCTTGTTTTGTCATTGCTAAAATTAAACATTTAATCCGTAGCAAATTTATAAAAACGTATCCTCAAAATGTTTCATTATTGTTCTAATATGATCGATGACCTCCGATAGGAGATAATATTATAAGAAGATAATTATATTTTATTTTTAAACCGCGAAACTTAATTATGTCGATGATACCTTCATATGGATTTATAATAATGATCATATTCTTGGATGGCTAAATCCAAGTTCACGGTCCTAATGCATATATAATAAAAATGAGTATTACACTATATTAATGAATGTGTTAATAACAGAATGAATGATAATTTATGTTTAAATAATAAGTATTAAATTAAATAAGATATTATATTTTTAAAGTTTCGAAAAATGTACCGCATATTTTGACATTTCATAGGCAATATCTGAGGAAAAATGTGTAAATCATAGATAAATGTATAAGTTTACATGACAAATTTATATTTTTTATAGACGAAAGAAATATGATGAATATATTTTTTTTATACACCCTTTGCCATGGTTCTTAAAATAATAACCGACACTCAAAATGTATGGTAAAATTTTCGAAACTGTAAAGTGTAATATCTTATTTAATACTTATTATTTAAGCGTTAATTATCTTTCGTTTTGTAATCAGGACATTCAATTATATAGTGAAATACTCGTTTTCATTGTATATACGATGGGACCATGATCTAGGATTACGCGTCTCTTATGACAATATTCGTGGATTATGGCATTAGAGCACTCAATTCTACAGGAATTGTTAATTATATCGATGATCCTTTCACACGGATGTATTATAATGACAATATTCGTGGATTATGGCATTAGAGCATTCAATTCTACCGGAATTGTTAATTATATCGATGATCCTTTCACACGGATGTATTATAATGACAATATTCGTGGATTATGGCATTAGAGCACTCAATTCTACCGGAATTGTTAATTATATCGATGATCCTTTCACACGGATGTATTATAATGACAATATTCGTGGATTATGGCATTAGAGCACTCAATTCTACCGGAATTGTTAATTATATCGATGATCCTTTCACACGGATGTATTATAATGACAATATTCGTGGATTATGGCATTAGAGCAATCAATTCTACCAGAATACATGCGTTTTTGCAAAAACCTGAGCAGTTACCGTGTCCGCCAGTTTAGCCGGTATTTCGTATCGTTTTCAACACGAACTTCGCATTATTTAAATCAGTATCCTTTGACCCACCTACCTTGACATTGGCGCACTGCCCACCCTCACTTTCCAGCATCACTGCTCACGTCTGGGATAATCAGTTTTCAGCACCTTGCGTCAGGTGTATACTTATTCACATCGCGTGCCACAACAGCAAAAGAAAAATAAACTAATTATAAGAAGAAATGAAATCATTTATTCGATTGAAGGCGAATTTCCGCGCCGTAACACTGACGTCTCGCGCATCTAGCGTCAACTGGACGCACAGTGGTACATCCGTGGGGATAATTTCACAGAGTAGTGTAATTCTCGGTCAGTATATTATTTAGCTTCGGCACGTTTGTCTCTCTCGTCTCTATTTAACTTCACTTGACTGTTTGTTTATTTGTTAAATTTAAATAATTTATATTATTTAAATATCAATAACTTCCCGTCTAGCTGGAGCTCTGCAATTTTCAGCATTTGTGTATTGTTAAACGAGTAGCTTACTGGTATAGTGACAGCGATTCTCGCCTTGTGATCCAGTGGTCGCTGGTTCGAGCCCCATTCGAGGACACCAGGAAGTTAGTCCTATTTTCATAATTTATTAAATAATAGATAAATACATTGTTTTACAATAATGAAGTTAACAATTATCACATGGTATGCCTCTGAGTAAATATTACTCGTGGGTAGGAGAGGAGTTCCATTATATTTAAAACGTATTTAGTACCAATATACTATGTACATATAAGAAAAAAAAACACTAATATGCAATAACATAATACAATAATGTGAGACAACAATAAAAAATAAAGAAATAATAAGGATTAAACATATAAGAGTGCAATTATTATTTAAAAATGAATATTTGTATAAGCTTATTTCGAAAATAGTAAGAATATTGATGCGACACGTATTCCACTTTCATCTATGAATGTCTGTGTGTTAACTTTATTTTTAAAAAAACTTGTGACAGTGCAATATTAAATCGTTTTCAACATAGTTTTTTAGATATTTTGAGAGATATAATGAATTTTAATATTTCATTCATAAAAATAGAAAAACACGATTAGTATTTTGACGTTTCTAGTCAAGTTAAATATTATGCATAGAAAAAATATGTAGTCAAAGGAGTATCTATTTTTGCGATATTTTTGTCAGTAATTATTACATTCCAGTATTTAATTATGTGTCCGATAGTTCCTTGTTTTTTCATTGTAAAAATTAAACTTGTAATCCGTAGCAAATTTATAAAAACGTATCCTCAAAATGTTTCATTATTGTTCTAATATGATCGATGACCTCCGATAGGAGATAATATTATAAGAAGATAATTATATTTTATTTTTAAACCGCGAAACTTAATTATGTCGATGATACCTTCATATGGATTTATAATAATGATTATATTCTTGGATGGCTAAATCCAAGTTCACGGTCCTAATGCATATATAATAAAAATGAGTATTACACTATATTAATGAATGTGTTAATAACAGAATGAATGATAATTTATGTTTAAATAATAAGTATTAAATTAAATAAGATATTAAATTTATAAAAACGTATCCTCAAAGCTTTTCTTATGTTGCTTCTCTTCATAATTGTTCTAATATGATCGATGACCTCCGATAGGAGATAATATTATAAGAAGATAATTATATTTTATTTTTAAACCGCGAAACTTAATTATGTCGATGATACCTTCATATGGATTTATAATAATGATCATATTCTTGGATGGCTAAATCCAAGTTCACGGTCCTAATGCATATATAATAAAAATGAGTATTACACTATATTAATGAATGTGTTAATAACAGAATGAATGATAATTTATGTTTAAATAATAAGTATTAAATTAAATAAGATATTAAATTTATAAAAACGTATCCTCAAAGCTTTTCTTATGTTGCTTCTCTTCATAATTGTTCTAAGATGATCGTTGACCTCCGACAGGAGATGATACTAAAAAAAAAAAGATAAAAAGACTATTGTTTCAAATATGTACTGAACAAACTTGCATTTGACGTGCAGTTTTGCGATTTCGACAGTTCACCGTGAGATGGCGACTGGTGCTCAATTCGAGATGCTGTACACCGATACGAAAGATCAAATTTCATTGAGATTTTATTTGAGACGTAATCTGCGCTACCGTCACGTTTCCTGGAGGATGGACACCTGATCGAGGAGTGCACCAGGCGTGGGTCGAGGCGGTTCTGCCGAGTCGCTTCGTCTCCCGTCTAATGGCTCTTCATTTTCTATCGTGTTGGACCTCATCGATCATGATATTTATTTGTTTATTTATTTACATATACAGGGTCATTTGCAAAATATTAATAACCTCGCAGGACTATATTCCTGCCTTGATTATGAGTCGAAAATGTTTAAGCTATCATGACCTAATAAAAATATAGTTACGGAGATATGCGACATCGTAGTTTGTATTTTTTTAAAAATATTTCTGTAAAATATTGGAGTAGAAGATGAAAAATTCAATCCTTTTAATTCAAGTTAAATAAAATAGTAAAAACCTTTGAATTCAAATGGAAAACATTCCAATTGGAATTTTTCAGGGTCTTTATAATTTTATTTAACTTGTATAGAAACGAATGAATCTTTCGTAATCGATATAAGTTACTGTAATGATAGACGTTTTACAAAAAATAAGTCAGAAATATAGAAAAAAATGTCGCGTATCTCCGTAACTACTGATATAGGTCATAATAGTTTGGACATTTTCGACTCATAATCAAGGCGTAAATATAGTCCTGCGAGGTTATTAATGTTTTCCAAATAACCCTGTATATACGGCTCTAAAGCCTTTTAAAACAATAAAAGTAATTCGATGAAATTAGAAATAAAAATAATATTTTACACAATATACATCAATGAAATTAAATTTAAAAATAGTAATTTTATATAATAGGCGATTCAATAGGCAATATAATAAATTATAGAAGAATAAATAAAACAATAAATATTTTTTCAATGAAAACAATAAACAGTAAAATTATTTTTTCGAAATAGTAAATATATTAATAGGCGAGTTGACAAAAAATATATATTTATGCGCGTATATGTTATATTTCTGCATTAACACTGCTATTAACAAAAATGCTGGTTAGGTCCTTCTTCTTCTAAGTGTGCAAGGTACCATTCCAAATATTTATTTCGGCGTATTCATTGCATAGATGTTGTATTCTAGATATTGGCGAGTTCCTTTGTGCTATGGTTGCAGTATTGTTACAGTAGTACGGTTGTACTGTTTTGTTATTCTAATCAGGTACATTAATGTTTATTAATCGTAATAGGTCAGGGCTGCTAAAATAATTACGCAGAATTTTAAAAAGGCATATATATAAATCTGAAATGGTTCTTCTTTCAATTAACTTTAATAAACTCGTTAAAGTTGACAGGGTATCATAATATTGGTTAACTCGAATTGAATTCTTTTGAAGCCAACCAAAATATTGAATTTCGTCAATTCCATACATTCCTGGCCCGTTCGCATCTGGAAGGATACATCGACGGTCCTTACGTTAACTTTGACGTTATGTTAACGTTAACGTGAGTCGGTTCTCTGATCGGTGACAATGGTAATAGTTAAACAAAAAGCATAGATTTTGCGTTTCACCAATAAAAAAGAGGTTACGTAATAATCTATTCTTTTTGCTCAACTAAAACCATTACTAACAATCAAACATCTTACAAAATCATCGTATTTCCCCGTTTTTACGTCAATTTCCTTTTCTGACAAAGTATTTTTTTTTAAATTTTATTGTGGAGAAGATGTTTTATATCTTCCATAAATACGTAACCACCAATCTAGGTCATACTCACACACACACACACACAAACGTGTCGAGTATGCCGCGTAAACAAAACTGAGGCACAGTAGTGTACACGAGGCAGGGACCCAGGGCGATGCCCGGAGCACCGTTAGCATACACATAAAACTAGACTTAAAGAGAGTTCTTTGTTCGCAAAATATATAAAAACTAGCCAACGCCTTGTGCGGGCATGTCAGTCTCTCAGCGACCTCCGGCGTAGGCCTGGTCCGTCGAGTCTTTATTATTGTAATTATGTATACCTTATTTTATCGAGCGAATAGAATCATCAAACATTTCACGACATTGGAGAATTCTCTTTACATAAGGGGTGGTGACCCTAAAGCAGCTTTCTCCTCATTCATGGATCACCACAAATTGGTGACTACCGACGCTCACCTTTTCCAACCCCCAAGTATCTATTGGCACAAAAAAGTAAAAAATGTATTTTTAGTAGGTATCTGAGTTAATGTAGAGACATTCGATTTACTTCTGGGCCTTTCCAATGCATAATGTAGAATGATTATACATTTTTACGGAAATTAGATAGTGTATATTTTGCTTTACTTCTGACTGACGCTAAAACGTTAATTATTTTTATTATTATCCTACACAAATGTACGCTGGTATTCGTCGGTTACTTCTGTAGCACAGCGCGGTTAGGTTAGGTTAGGTTAGGTTAGGTTAATATAGTAGTTGTATATATTTCAATTAAAAGCATTCCTACAAAAGTGGTCTATGTAAAAAAAATTACAAGAGAGTGAAGAAACCCTTAGTGAAATAGATATAAGAATTTCATTTTTTTTATTCCTTACATTTACTTGCCGTTTATGGACATTGATTTTACGTTTTCTTTGTTTATTCATGTTGTCAAGAAATCCCAGTGACGTTGTCGATTTAGGTATCCGTTATATTTATTACTACCAGATGCATTAAGATAAATAAGGACCCCTTTTCCACGTGAGTCATCATTTAAAGTCGATCTTCACGGAAATTAGATAGTCTGTATTTTGTCGAGTTCTGGCCAAGTTTCAGCGGCAAACATTGATCATTTTACTTTACTTCTGACCGACACTAAGCGCTTGTTCAGACACAGCGGGAACCGTGCCGTTTCAGAATCGCATGAGATCCGTGCGGGTCTCATTTACCTAGGTTTGTATGTGATCGTTCAGACACAACCGTGCGGTTAGTCAACCGCTGCGGTGCCCGCAACCCAACCGCTAGAAAATAGACCCGCACGGCGCCCGCACGATCCTATTACTATGGGGCCTTACGAGAGCGTTCAGTCGCGTTGCGGGCACCGCACGGTTCCATGTCACAACAGGAGCAAGCGTGGATTATATTCTATTTTCTATGGTTATGGATCGCTTTGGCACTGAATTTTTTATTAATGAAGTGAAGAAAAGACGTGGAAAAGACCTGTAATATGGGATCTTCAGTGTGAGGATTACTCAAATACGCCAAGAACCAAGCTTGGCAGGAGTTGGTGGAGATGTTTGGAAATGGTGGGAATAAAGAGTATTTTAGAGAAGTAGGTATTTATTCACCAAAAATGAACTGACAGAATGATATTTATGTGCCTTGCCATGGAAGACGGCCGTCGTTAACAAAGTAATAAGCGAATATATCTCTGATATTCAAAGATGGAGAACGGCACCAGAACTGTCAAACTGACGTTTATTTTCGCGCGCACAAATCGCTTATTAACCGCGGCTGTGTGAACAGATGACACAAATCGCGTGTTTTGAAACGCGATTCTGTAACTGAACGGTTCCCGCTGTGTCTGAACAAGCGCTAAAACGTTAATTATTTTTACTATTATCCTACACAAGTGTGCGCTGGCATCGTCGGTTAGGTCCTTCGGACTCGCGCATCCGTCTGCCTACATAAATTTTCCCTCAGTTCAATAGTCATTAGTCTCTCACCTTCGCTAAACTTATCCGTGCTCGCCGAGCTCCCTAAAGCTCCCCCCTCGCGCGGCTGCCTCCCTGGTCCCTGCTCCCGGCGCGCCCGCCACCTGTTGCCCCACCCACACCCCCCACACCCCCCACAACCCGACCGGGGGGGACGCTAATTACGGCCGGCGCTGTATCTAGCTCGGGGAGCGGTGCGACTGAATTTTAAATTGATGGATTTATAAACGATTTTGTATTGGAAGTAAATTTTACAAATTGCTTTTATTTCGAGGTAAAAAAAGTTTTCAACGCGAGAATCGGGGACACTGCGGAGCTTTACTTCCGTACAGAGTCACGTCTCCGATTTCATTAAGAATACACGTGGGGTGTAAAAGCAAAGGCGGCAACATCCAAAAATTAAAAAAAAATGTTTTGAATGCGGTCACCTAGGACTTTTAATTAAAAAATGTACTAAATTCTAGATTTTATTTAATTCAATTCGGTCAACCAACAGGGAGACACAATTGCTTGACAAGATGAAATACAAAAAAAAAAGTTAAATGTCTCCCACAATTAAAGGATAACACAAATAGGACATAATCGTAGATAAGTCAATTAATGCATATTATAGATATCTCACAGAGATGAAACTGTATTTCTTATGGGAAAGTAGGTATAGAAGTCATTTGGGTGTACATAGGACTTATGACCTATCTTAATGGTTGGCTTAAGTGATCACTTTACACAATGTAACATTCGCCATTTCCACCATAGATAGAATATACCATGCTTATTCATTTTTTGGAAGTTGTATATATGTTCAAATTGCGTGGAGAGCTTTCACATATGAGTTGTAATTGCCTTTCCACGCGGCCTGTACAAAGCCATTTTCATTCCCCTAAATCCCCACAGATGTCGCTAATGAAAATTGTGTAAAGTGATCACTTAAGCCAACCATTAAGATAGGTCATAAGTCCTATGTACACCCAAATGACTTCTATACCTACTTTCCCATAATAAATACAGTTTCGTCTCTGTGAGGTATCTGTAATATACATTAATTGATTAATAATGTCTCTGTGTCATAAATCCAGCACTGTTCTGAAAGATTTGAACAAACTCAAAAATATTATGGATAGTAGATAAGTCAATTTGACAATGACAGATAAAACATAATTTAACCGATTGTTCCAAATTTACCTTTAACATATACATAAAGGGGCTCGTGATGTATATAATAGATATACATGATCAGGAAGGGGGACGAGATTCCAGTATCTTCAAAACCATGTTTCCTATAAATTTATACGCTATGTTTCCTATTAAATCCCGAATTCAGTACAGTAAATTAGTAATCCTCGATGACTGCGTTAACTTTTTTTTGGATATTGCCGCCTTTGTTTTTAAACCCCACATATGTAGGTTCCACGTGTGAACACGATTTAATCAATTAAACAATACGTGGGGTGTAAAAGCAAAGGTAGCACTATCCAAAAAAAAACATAATGCAGTCGTCGAGGATTACTAATTTATAATGTAGTGAATTCGAGAAACATAGCCTATAAATTTATCATCATCATCATCATTGCTCTTGGCACTACAACCCCTGGTGGGTCTTGGCTTCCTCAAGAGTCTTCCTCCACTAACAAAACACTTGTTTAATTAATTAAATCGTGTTCAAATATGGAGCCAATTTATGTGTACGCAATGACAAATGGGAAATGCTTAGTCGGGAACACGGGTGCCACTATAATAACCTAAATGTGTACCTACCTTATCAATTTTCGAAATTTATCATAAACCTACATGTTATGTGTAATATTGAATCATTATTCATATTGCATAAACTTCTTTCGGGGTGGGTAGTCTTCTCCATAAAATTTTGAATAGAAAATATTCCTCATCGACAGTTAAAACAATAAGAATCATGAAAGTTTGCATTTTCTTTCAATATCGCTAACTTACCTTTTGTTAAAAGTTAGACAATTATGACAGTAATTTATATGGGATATTAAGAATTCATTCGCTTTGATACAAGTCAAATAAAACGATTAAAACCGTGCAGAAATTTTAGCCAAATTTTGCTTGATTTTTAGTGCTCGATATGTTACTTTCACGATATGATATGTTTTACAGGAGATAGGTCAGAAATATTTAAAAAAATGCAAACTTTTATGCCGCTTATCTCCTTATACCCTTAACTGTTAGCATTTCACCTCCGTTTTGAAGCTCCGTATCCAAATTACTTAAATATTAGTAGTCAGTTTCTCAGTTCAGCCTCTCTCTACCTGAGCCACAGAACGGATCAGGCAACTGTGGCTCAAATACAGAGATTTTATTTTTTTATATAAAAATATAATAGAAACCTGAAGATGTCTTTACATGATTCAATAAAAGAATATAATAATAATATAATTTATATATAAAATCATTTTTTATAATTGGCCGAGTTTTAGAATTTTTGCCACATCTGTTTTGAATTTGTCAGTAGTCAGTTGTTTGATCTGTTGTGGTAGTTCGTTGTATAGGTTTAATCCATTGAAAATTAGTCGCGATTTATATTTATAGTAGGTACGTCTATGGCTTTCAATATACAGGGTTATTTGTAAAACATTGATAACCTCGCGGGACTATATTTCTGCTTTGATTTGAGTTGAAAATGTTCAAGCTATTATGACACAACATTAATAGTTATGGAGATATGTGACATCAAAGTTTGCATTTTTTTTTCAAAATTTCTGACTTATATTTTGTAAAACGTTGGACCATCATTACAGTAACTTATGTCAAATATGAAAAATTAATTCCCTTTAATACAAGTCAAATAAAATAATAAAAACCTTCGAATTCCAATTGGAAAATATTCCAATTGGAAATTTTTCAGGGTTTTATCATTTTATTTAATTTGTATCGAAACGAATGAATTTTTCGTAATCGATATAAGTTACTGTAATGATAGTCTAGCGTTTTACGAAAAATAAGTCAGAAATATTGAAAAAAAAATGCAAACTTTGATGTCGCGTATCTCCATAACTATTGATATTAGGTCATATTAGCTTGAACATTTTCGACTCACAATCAAGGCACGAATGTAGTGCTGCGAGGTTATTAACGTTTTACAAATAACCCTGTATAACGATTATTTTGGCGTTATTTTAATTATCTTGAAACTTGAAAGCGTCCACTCTACGGGAAGTGTACCTCTCTGTACTCTTCTGAGAAAACTCGGTCGAAATAGACGGGACAGGTGTTGAAGATGCCGCCAGAATATTCGCATAAGCATTTACGGGATGAAGAGAACTACTCGCGAGATGGAGAGCCTTTGTGATGAGAAGTTGGGTCTGCAGCGGAAGCAGACGCCTGTGGAAGCAAGACGCTGAGATAATAAAACTCACGTGGGCGTCGCGGTCTCTGACCCGTGCGGGAAGACACAAGAAAATGGGTTAGGTTAGGTTAGGTTAGGTTAGGCGAATAATATTCTGATTGGAAAGAGGGAAATTATGAAAATGGATTTTGAATACCATTTTAATTTTATATATTCTTTGTGTGCGCTTTCCTGGTTGCATTGATTGGATTAAATACGAAATTCCGAACAGCAAAAATATTGTGGAATTTTTTATTTATTTATGGTTTTTGTGTTTAATTTGTAGAACTCCATATTTATTTTTTGCGAAATTTAAAATAAATCAAATTTTAATAAATATTATTATTAAGATCTACGGGTTAAGTATTTTTATGTGTTACAGCTGTTTCGGCTTGTAAGGCCATTATAAAACAGTGGATATACCACGTACAAACGACTTATTTATAAAATTTTAAGTTACCCCTTCCCCTTTAGAGTAATTAGATATTTGTGGTGAAGCCCTGTAGTAATGTTCGTTTTTTCCCGGGCACTTATCATTAAAGGTGCCTCGGTTAACGTTATGCTTAATTATCAAAATTCCCCGTTTTCTGCAAGTGTCATTTATAAATATTATTTTAATTTATGTCCTTGATTGTTGGTTTTTAAAGATATTATATAAAATATCTTATAATTAATATATTAAATATAGTTAATATATTAATTATAAGATATTTTATAGTTACTACCAACCTAAGAAAACAAGTAGCTCGATCAGAAACATTTAAAAGGAAATTGCGTTCCATTTCTCCTAATGATGTCTTCCGAGTTGTCACCCGAGATGTCACTGCTACTTGCGAAAATGACAGAAAAATTAAAAATACAAACAAATGTCATAGCAGAAAATGTCACAGTGGCTATCCTTCAAAAAGTGGAAGAAAAAATAAAACCAATAATTGAGGAGAATCAAAACCTGAAAATTGAAGTCAATAAATTAAACCACAAGATAATAAATCTCGAGGCGAACAGTAAAAGGAAAAATGTCATAATTCATGGGCTTGCAGAACCAAATGCAGAGAACCACGAAGACCTGATTACTCTCGTCACATCAACAATAAAAGAATTAGACGTGGAACTAGAAAAAGGCGAAATAGATAGACTTCAAAGACTAGGCAAAAAAGGAAACAACGATACTAAAATTCGACCGATCCTGTTAGCTACCACAACTCTTGAGAAAAAGATACAGATCTTGAAAAATAAGAAAAAAATGAAGCCAAACACCTACATTACACACGATTTACCAAAAGCAGCGCTACAAGCAAAAAGTGAAAACAAGAACACAAACACAAATGAAGACAACGAAAAAAGAAAAAGAGCCGACACTACAAGACCAAAGCAGGATCCAAAAAGCGCCAAGATGCCTAAGAAAAATGCATTTCAGTACCTGCGGGACAGATCTAACTCTTGCTCTGGAAACATCACATACAAAAACTAACTCACCACTACCGGAAATCAAACAACCTCAAATAGTTAAACAACAACATAGAATTCCACAGCTAAAACAAAACAAAACCAACGAACAACAACCAATGCTCCCACTACGGTTGGTCACCGCGGGAGAAAACGACCAATACCCTCCAACAAAAAGCAACAGACTGCACATTGCAACATTGAATACTTTGACGTTAAGAACACATGAATCTCTACTAGAGCTTGAGGAAGCATTAAAAGATCTTAACTGGGATATCTTAGGAATAAGCGAAGTACGAAGGGCTGGTGAAACAATAGAAGAACATACAGGCTATATAATATACACCAAAGGAGAACCTGGGGGACAGAAAGGAGTTGGGTTTATGGTAAAATTACAACCAAGAAGTAATATACTAAACTTCATCGGCATCAATGATCGAATCGCAATTTTAGTTATGAAACTACCCAATCATCGTAAAACATGGACAACAATACAAGCTTATGCACCAACCGAACAAGCTGAAAACACAGAGCACACTACTTTTTACAACAACTTATCACAAATTATGCATCAATACTCAGAAAACATAATTGTACTCATGGGGGACTTTAATGCCCAAGTAGGTACCAAGCAAAACAAAGACGAATATGCACTGGGTAACTTCGGCCACGGTAAAAGAAGCATAAATGGACAAAGGCTCATAGACTTATTACTGGAGCATAAACTAGTCGTCCTGAATAGCATTTTCAAGAAAAACAAGAACAACAAGTGGACCTGGTTTTCTCCAGATGGCAAATACAAGAACGAAATAGACTACGTTGCAAGTAGCCACCCAAAATTGTTCACAGACACCTCAGTTATATCAAAGCTAAACTTTAATACCAACCATCGTATGGTAAGAGTATCTCTTAAACTAACACCAAATAAGAGGCCTAGAAGGCATTTCACACCACCCAGTTTGGCCCATGATCCAGAAAACAATAAAATAATGGCCGGTTCCTTATCAATACTCAACAAGGAAATACTGAAGTCAGATGGAAAAGATCTTAAGGCAAACTACACTAAATTGCAGAACCAACTTACAAACTTCAACAAAAGCAAACCATCAAATCATAAATACAGATTAAGTGAGAAAACACCACAGTTAATTCAGGAAAGAAAACATTTATTTAATAGTAAAATGAGGAAAGAAAATATTCAACTTATCACCAAACTGAATAAGGAAATTAAGGAAGGTATCAGGAAGGCTAGAAAAATAACAAGACTACAAACATTGGAAAAACATATTTTAACCACTGGCGGAACAAGAAAAGCTTTAAAAGAGCTACGAGAAACAAACTCATGGATACCAAGCTTGAAATATGATCAATGTTATATAACACACCGAAAAGATATAAACAAAGTAGCCACAAACTTCTATCAGGATCTATATTCCAACCATGACAAAGCCAATCGAAAAACCTATAGCATCCCTAGACCTAACTTATGTTCCTCAGACCGAGAACCTGAAATTTTACACAACGAAGTCAGGAAAGCAATATTAAGTCAAAAACTAGAAAAAACACCAGGACCAGATAAAATTACAAATGAGATACTAAAAGGTACATTGGATGAACTGGTTCCCGCTCTTACTCAAATTTTCAATAACATTATGATATCAGGACATATACCAGAACAGTGGGAAACATCTCATATAATTCTTATATACAAAAAAGGTCCAAAAGAAGACATAGGTAATTACAGACCAATAAGTTTAATGTCCAACATATATAAAGTTTTTTCTAAGATTATCCTAGATCGTATAAGCACCAAATTAGACGAAAATCAACCAATAGAACAGGCCGGCTTTAGAAAACACTTTGCCACCATAGACCATATACATACTGTAAAACAAATTATAGAAAAATACAAAGAATATAACAAACCCTTGTATATGGCCTTTATAGACTATACCAAGGCCTTCGATAGTATAAGCCACGAAGCTATTTGGGAAATAATATTTCGAAATTTTCGTGATTAACTTTGTGGAAGTTCATTGTAAATAACTATGAATAGAACACAACGTTGTTTACTTCACACAATGACAGTTTAATTAAATAAATAAATTAAAACGTTTTCGATGCTTACTGCATCATCTTCAGTAATATACTGAAGATGATGCAGTAAGCATCGAAAACGTTTTAATTAATTTATTTAATTAAACTGTCATTGTGTGAAGTAAACAACGTTGTGTTCTATTCATAGTTATTTGGGAAAGTCTAGAAAACCAAGGAATCCCCATTCATTATTTAAATATAATCAAAACTATATATTTAAACAACAAAGCAAGAATACAATTAGAAGGTTTGGGAGAGACCTTCAACATTAAGAGAGGGGTTAGACAGGGAGACCCACTCTCCCCCAAGCTTTTTTCAGCAACCTTAGAGAATATATCTCGCAAGATGGAATGGGACCAAGCTGGTTTAAACATAGATGGACGAAGACTTAACCACCTTAGATTTGCAGATGACATAGTCCTTTTCCAAGAAAACCCTAAAAAACTAGAGAAAATGATCCAAGACCTAAATAGAGAAAGCGAGAAAATTGGACTGTCCATGAATATCAACAAAACAAAATTATTAACAAACTCAGACAAAGGAGAAATTACAATAAATAAGCAACCGCTTGAATATGTAGAGGAGTACATATACTTGGGTCAGATCATCTCCCACACTGATCAAACAGACAAAGAAGTTAAAAAACGGATTGCAAATGGATGGAAAAAATACTGGTCACTCAAAGAAATTATGAAGGCCACCGATCTCAGTATGGGCACAAAACGGAGAGTCTACAATACCTGCATTCTACCCTGCATCACATATGGCTGCGAAACATGGTCTCTCTCAAAACATCATAGAGCCATGCTGCAAGGATGCCAAAGAGCGATGGAGAGAAGCATGACAGGTATCAAGAAGCAAGAAAAGAAACAAAGCACCTTTATAAGAGCCAAAACGAAGGTTATGGATGTACTAACGAAGATAGACCAACTGAAATGGAGATGGACAGGCCATATGCTAAGGAGCACTCAGGAAAAGTGGAGTAAAATTGTTACATGCTGGTACCCCAGAGATGGGAAAAGGAAAAGGGGAAGACAGCCCAAGAGATGGGAGGATGAACTAAAATTAACAGCAGGCCCTTTCTGGAGAAGGGTCGCCAGGGATAGAACTCAATGGAAATTGTTGGAGGAGGCCTTTGCCAAAAGGCACACTGAACTTAGAGATATTCTTTAAACAGGGAAAGCATTTTATCTTACACAAAAATCTAAGTTCAGGATAAAGGGCTAATTGATTGATTGATTGAATCAAGGACATAAATTAAAATAATATTTATAAATGACACTTGCAGAAAACGGGGAATTTTGATAATTAAGCATAACGTTAACCGAGGCACCTTTAATGATAAGTGCCCGGGAAAAAACGAACATTACTATAGGGCTTCACCACAAATATCTAATTACTCTAAAGGGGAAGGGGTAACTTAAAATTTTATAAATAAGTCGTTTGTACGTGGTATATCCACTGTTTGATAATGGCCTTACAAGCCGAAACAGCTGTAACACATAAAAATACTTAACCCGTAGTACTTAATAATAATATTTATTAAAATTTAATTTATTTTAAATTTCGCAAAAAATAAATATTGTGGAATATCTTAATATCGTTTTGCGATTCTTAAAATTGTCTGCACTGCCGCGTTTTGCAAAAGAAATCAGAATACGTTGAACGAGATTTTAAAAGTCAACTAAAAAAAGCGTTATATTGTTGAAGGAACCGGCGTTGACTTTGAAGACATTCTTCATGATGACCAATGGATGCTTACAAAACTATGTTTACTCTACTTGAGTTTAATTATATCATATAGGTACTAGCAATAACCCGTAAAAAATGACGTACTTTTATTATATATTGCGGATGTCAGTTAAAGCTGTGAGGACAACGCTATCTACAGTAGCGTAGCGTCTTGATAACATTAGTGATGAAAAATAATTATGCATCTTTGGCTCCTTATACCCCATTACTATATTTATCTATATACCTAATTATCATTTGAGCCATCTAGTAGCGTTAGTTACGGCCATAGTTACGTAGAGAATGATATATTTTGATGAATGATTAATACCTATGATATATAGGATATGTAATGGATGCACCTATTAATTATAAGTTTCATTAAACTGAAATATTAAAAAAAATCTAAATCTGAATATTTTATTAAGAAAGAATTAAGTCAATGTTTTCATTTGCTTTTTTAATAACAATTTTTAAATTAATTAGTGTATATTATAGATATCTCACAGAGACGAAACTGTATTAATTATGGGAAAGTAGGTATAGAAGTCATTTGGGTGTACACAGGACTTATGACCTGTCTTTTTATGGTTGGCTTAAGTGATCACATTACACAAAGTGATCACTTTACACAATTGTAACATTCGCCATTTCCACCCATGATAGAATATACCATGCTTATTCATTTTTTTGGAAGTTGTATATATGTCCAAATTTTTTGTGCGTGGAAAAGCTTTCATATATGAGTGTCAGCGCCTTTTCCCTGCGCCTGTAACAAGCCATTTTCATTCCGAAAATGAATAAGCATGGTATATTCTATCATGGGTGGAAATGGCGAATGTTACAATTGTGTAAAGTGATCACTTAAGCCAACCATAAAAAGACAGGTCATAAGTCCTGTGTACACCCAAATGACTTCTATACCTACTTTCCCATAATTAATACAGTTTCGTCTCTGTGAGATATCTATAATATACACTAATTGATTAATAATGTCTCTGTGACATAAATCCAGCACTGTTCTGAAAGATTTGAACAAACTCAAAATATTCTGAATTTTTAAATCATACTGATTTTGAAAACGAATAAGATTTTTTTTTCATCAGCTATTGGATAGGAAGTTACGGACAGACATTTGAATTTATTATAAAATTAAAATTAATTGGGGATATTAGGTACTTTAATGGAGTTTATTAAATCGTTAAGCTAACAAATCGAAGAAAACGAAAAAGCCTGATGCAATTTACCCATCTTTTTCTACTTCTTTCTTCATCTTCCTCTTGTCAGAGTAGTTGTCAGATATTGCACAATTTTTTTAGCGCCATTTGTCCTGTCGTTTAAGAATTGTGGGGGTGTAAAAGATGGGGTGATAATATCGAAAATGAATCATGAAAAC
>JADDOH010000092.1:0-319149 GCA_016648135.1 Agrypnia vestita | reverse complement strand
TAATGAGGTTAGACATATATGTAAAAAAGGTATATATGCAAAAAGTGTAAGGTAGCAGGTTTATACATAATTAAAATACAACAAACGATTAAATGTGAAAGAAAAATAAAGGGTATAAATGTAAAAAAGTATATATACATAGTTTAAACATAATGAGGTTAGACATATATGTAAAAAAAGTATATATGCAAAAAAGTGTTAAGTAGCAGGTTTATACATAATTAAAATACAACAAACGATTAAATGTAAAAGAAAAATAAAGGGTATAAATGTAAAAAAGTATATATACATAGTTTAAACATAATGAGGTTAGACATATATGTAAAAAAGTATATATGCAAAAAAGTGTAAAGTAGCAGGTTTATACATAATTAAAATACAACAAACGATTAAATGTAAAAGAAAAATAAAGGGTATAAATGTAAAAAAGTATATATACATAGTTTAAACATAATGAGGTTAGACATATATGTAAAAAAAGTATATATGCAAAAAAGTGTAAAGTAGTGATCTCAGAAATTTTTACTCACCGTATAGCAATATTAAATTTGAATAGCCAATAGAAAATAACAATATTAGGATGTCAGATCTTTATCCCAATCTTGACAGGACTCCTGGCGATTAGCGGCTGCCAGCGATGGATATTGATTCCGTTCGAAGAAAATCATCGCATCTGAACTGCTGCACTAAGCTTAAAAGCAGATCTCCATTAAACGAATTACTGAGTAAATCAAGCGATAATGTCTATCATTCAAATGAATATTTTTTTCGCTCAGATACTATTCTGAAAATAACAATATTAGGATGTCAGATCTTTATCCCAATCTTGACAGGACTCCTGGCGATTAGCGGCTGCCAGCAATGGATATTGATTCCGTTCGAAGAAAATCTGAACTGCTGCACTAAGCTTAAAAGCAGATCTCCATTAAACGAATTACTGAGTAAATCAAGCGTCAATATCTATCATTCAAATTAATTTTATTTTTTCGCTCAGTCAATAGATACTATTCTGAAAATAGCAATATTGGGATGTCAGATCTTTATCCCAAACTTGAGGTATGTATTACATTGTATTGCCGCCAATTTCGATGTTTTAAGTTTGACGTGTTTGAAATTAATGAATTCAATCAGAAAGCTTTAAAACGTAAACAAACGTTCATTTATTCACAACTATGAATAATGAGCTTTCTAATTGATGGAAAATTCATTAATTTCAAACCTGTCAAACATAAAACGTCAAAAAACGACTTCGCAATGTTATACAATAACTGTCAAGATACAGAAATAGCAATAATGCTTAGTTCAGATGATGAATGATGATGATGACAGACGGATGATTGAATTAATACAGACAAAAAATATTATTTTATTAAAATTTGACGAATTTTTATAAACCTGCATAAAAAACTGCAAATAAGCTACATGTTACATACCCCAGATGGATACACTGCAAATATGACCTCTAGTATTCAAAAACACAAAAAAATAATTTTTCAAAAGTATGAATTTATTTAGCTTAGTGGGGCAGTGAAATCTCGGCTTGTATGAGCACGGTAAAGTATCAAACCTGAAATATTTTCTGTAGACGTACACCATAGTAGGTGGGAAGGTTTAGATATTATGACATTTGAGTTAGAGGGATTTGGGGAGATAACAGGTAACACAAGTACAAAAAATGTGTAAGTAAAACGTTCAAATATAGGTATATATCGTTGAATAGTGGCCCGAATAAAGTATACAAAATTTAGATTTCTTACTATAACGTAAATGTCATGATTATTATATAGAGCTTCAAAGCGTCTGGCAATGATTAATATTTAAAAAAAATATATATATTTTTGATTTTTACGTTACTTACTCATTTTTTGTACCTGTATTAGGTAGCTGTTATCTGGAAAATCCCCCGAACTCAAATATCACAATATCCAAACATTCTTATGTACTATATTGTACATCTAGAGAGAATATTTCAGATTAGATACTAAAACGTAAGTTTGACGGTCGCTGGCTCTAGTCTAGTGTGCCTTCCCGATTCTTTTCATTTCCAAACTATCAAAAATATTGAATAGTTTAGATATTAAAAAAAAAATTAATGGTAAACGAATGAAAAGAATGATTATTATCTATCGCGTGGTTCGAGAATTTAGAAAAGTTATTACTGTTGTACTTTTAATCTTATGACGATGTACTTTTAATCTAGTAATGAGATTTCTACAAGTTCGTCCCATATATTTACCATTGCAATCACCGCATAAAATTACGTAAACATCGCTTTTTTTCTAATTTTAATATAATTTTACCTATTATTGACTTTGAATTAAAAAGTATGTATGTTATATCATTTACAATATTACATTATTACTGTATAAAGTTGACGCCAATTCTAAGAATACAGTAATTTGTAAATAAATTATGAACTTAAGTCCATATTTTTATTCAATATTATTGTAGATAATGTCCGCGCAGAGATAATTTCCCGATTTCCAATTGCAGTGGAGTGCAGAGATGTTTTATAATCCTTCCACTTCATTTATTCTAATCCATAAAACACGTATGATATTTATTATCATAGAATAAGGTTGTTAGTAAATGCACTCGCAATTGTCGAATAGGTAGTCTAGTCACATGACAATCGTAAACTCTAAGGAATCGAAAAAAAGGATATTGATAGTCAAGCAAGTTGGAGATTGGCAAGGGATTCTTCGTGTAAACGCACGAGCTAAGGGTGTTGCGCGGCCTAATCAATCGAAACTTGTCATAAACAGTAAAAGGATATAAACATTAACGACGTGCGAAACCTTTTCACGATACGCATTTTTTGTGTCATATTCAAAGAAAATAAATGCATGACATCGAAGTACTTTGTTGGGTCCAGAATATTTTTTTCTGGTAACTGCTTTTTAAAATTAAACATTTTTCACTATTCCTCGTGGACAAACAAATCCGTCAAAAACATTGCAAAATTCCAACAGAATAGATTGTTCTCGTACCATCTAGAACAGCTTTCTAAACACCTTATATCTCTTCCGTAACAATATTTATTTTATCAGATCGAGAGTCATTCTTAATTGAAACGATCGAGAACTGGATCGGTTGCAGAAATGAAATCTCTCCAGTGCATATGCATACGAGATTCATGAATAGTTGAATTATCGAGTTGCTTTGAATAATCTTCATAATTGACTCAAAATACCACCGAAGAGCTTCTTACAGCAATTACGGACATCATGGAAACTAGATTGTAAAAAAAAATAAACACTATGATGACGCCGACCTCCGGTTCTGTGATTGAGATTTCGGTTTCAATGGCGCCAGTGGATCGGAAATGGAAGATTGTGAATTGGAAAGTGTGTACAGCGTAAAAAATACACAATTAAATAAAAGAATAAAGAAGAAAAACACTCTGCAGTAGAAATTAATTATATTTGGGAAGGCAATTTAACTAGTAAAAATCAAGTTGAATGCAAACAACACCCTCTGTAAAGTGTTCAGATAGTTGAGAATAACTGAAAGGACCGAATTTCTATTGAAGTATATGAATTCTAGTTTTACCTTTAGTTTTATGATGTATTTTAATAGGTTCGAAATTAATGGTCAATTATAACAACCTTTTACTGGGAAGTATATATTTTTTTGTATTTTTTGACGGATAGGAACCTACCAAACATATATATTTATCTAGTTGAGAAATTAAATTGAATTACTATAAATTTTCATAAATGGTTTCGAAAAAATCATTTCGTATTTAAATACGAACATTACGCATCTAAAATGTACGCAATATTAAACAATCGTGGGGTGAAGGAACCACTTCTGAATGAACAGTGCGGCGGATTAAAAGATTAAGATACAAAAACATAATGAGCGTAAATATCTTAAAGAGTGAATTGAAAGTTTCAGTAAAAGTAGACTGGAAAAAACAGAACTAATTAAATAAAGGGGACCCACTTTGCTTCATGACAATTTTACAATTTTAAGCACCGATAGATATTTGCGAGATAAAGAATTAAATGACAAAACAGAAAATTAATCTCGGATTTAACAAATCGCGGATTCTAATACGCTTGAGTTGTATTTCACAGGCATAAAAAAGCTTGCAATTTGATGGCTAAATTGCATAGAATTAAATGGCACTTTGATTAATAAAGCGTTTTCCTATAAAGTTATACAAATGTGAATTTTATTTTTATTAATAATGACTATATTTGTTTAAGAGCCTTGCTAATTTCCAGCAATAGTTTTATTGGATACGCCAGCTGACAATATTCCTTCATAATTAGCTTGCATATAATCAATGTGAAATTAATTAATTACTACGCTTAAAATTCGATAATTTACACTTAATAATTTTAACGACGACTTTATATTTCACACCAAAAGATGACGTTAAATTCTCGATATATTAAAAATACGATTGAAGCATTGTATGGGGGTTAATATGTTGTATGGCGACATCGCTTCCTGTCCTTCAGATCCAAGTTCCGCTAGTTTATCATAGTCCTGGCGCCATGCTTTTGAAAGTAGGTCCTATATTCAGAATCCGAAATATTTCTGTGTACTGATAGCGGAACAAAAGGGAACACCGGCGGATGTGATAATTAATATGTGTACATAATAATAATATTATGTTATAAAAAATTTCAAAATTTATTCGGAGAAAAATAAATATAACCTTGATTTTTTGGTCATGGTACTTCAAGAATGTGTATCGTTTACCGATACACGTAAATGTACGCGTTATCGCCGCGATATATATCGTTATAAAGCTATATGGCCGCTTCACGCTAGACAGTAATAATAATAATAATAATTGGATAATTTGTATAGCGCCGTTTTCGCGAAATACTCACCTCAAGGGCGCTTTACACAGAGAAATTATCTTACAAGACAACTTACTGCTAGAAAAGAAAAAACTTATTTACTATTACTTATTCACTAGGTGGCGTACAAGAAGTGGAATTAAAATTGAGTACTATAATAGTTTGTGAGTCCCTGAAAGAATTATGTGTTTTCGCGGAGTGCACAATATGAGTGGAAAACATTAGCTAGCGTTGTTGTGGTTAGATTTTATAGGTTTTTATAGGATTGTCTAAATAAATGCGTCTTAAGTTGTTTTTTGAACAGTGGTAAGCTGTCAGTTTGTCTCAGTTTGTTAGGTAGTTTGTTCCATAACTTTGGTCCAGCCACCGCGAAAGCACGATCACCGAAATTAGTTTTGTGGACGCGATTTACTTCAGCTAACCTATTTGTATTAGATGTTGATGCTGAGCGAAGTGTTAGTTGTCTATTATTTGCGGAGAATGGAATGCAGAAGTCGGTTATGTATTGAGGGGCCATGTTGTGAATAGCCTTAAATATTGTAAGGCAAAGCTTATATTCAATCCTCTCTGGACATCTAAGCCAGTGAAGGTTTTGAAGATGGTTTGAGATGTGCGCAAACTTTGAAACGCCGGTAATGAGTCTTGCGGCGGCATTAAATACAGATTGTAATTTGTTTATTTCCTGTTTCGGGAGATGAGCGTAGATACCATTACAGTAGTCTAAGCGAGAGATAACGTATGCATTTATTAGTGATTTTGTTGCTTCTGTTGGGATGCTTTTGCGAATAGATTTAATGCGGCGTAAGTGATAGAATGCAGAGCTGGTTGTGCTATTAATTTGTTTACTAAGAGACATGCTTGAATCCAAGTAGACTCCAAGTAGTTTGACATTAGTTTTAGGAATTATGTCAATATTTGAAATAGAGAGTGGGAGTTTTTCCAACAGGTGTTGGCGTCTTCGGGTAGCTGTCCAAAGGAACTCAGTAATGCAACAATGCACTTCAACTAACGCAAAGTATTTGTTGGTTATGCGTACCGCGCGTAGTGTATTGTTCAAAATAAAATTAAGCATTGATTAAAATTATTATTAAACCATTTTTAAAACTTTCCGAAATTTCTTGGTGGTTATCCATGATATTAATAATATAGTATAATGCTACTGTTCAGCTGATGAAGGATATCATCAGTCATTATTCTATTTATTAAGATGTAATTAGTTTAATTTTATTTCTTATCCATAAAATAATTCAACATTTAAGAAATCTATGTTCCTACTTTTGTAGTGTAATACTAAAAATATAGCAAAAGCAAAATATGACCCAAAGTGCCATGAGTAAAAAATCGACGTGTATTAAAAAAACCTCGAAGAAAATAATTTCAAATTCTGCAATTATTATTTTTGTACATTTATTTGACTTGTATTCAAACGAATGAATTTTTCATAATCGATATATGTTATTGTATTGACGGTTTAACGTTTGGCAAAAAGTAAGTCAGAAATATTGAAAAAAATATGCGAGATTTGATTTGCATATCTCCATAACAATTGTTATCGATGGCTGCTTAAGCATTTTCGATTCATTATCAGGGCAGGAATCCACCTTGTAAAGTATATGGCTGTATTTTTTTTGTAAAATTTTTAATCTGTTGCCTATATGACCAAATAAGTAAATTGGTCCCGCTCTTTTACCTTAAACACACCTCGGTACCTACGTACGATGTTCATCCGCAAGCTTGCGTAGGTACGTACGTATATCCGTTCAAAAATTGCCTAACGGTTAACTGTAATAATTTGCAGCAGATTTTCACATGTTCACACGCATTATCCGAAATTTATACGGCGGAATAATATTAAATATTATAACACCGGTCGTTAGACAGCATTGCCGAATTAAATAAACAGATATAGGATATTCAAACGAAATCAAACGGGCCGGTGGGTCTTCGGCTCGCACCGGGAAGATAAATGGCTTCTTGCCCACGCTTAGCTCAGGGCGTACAAGATAGGCCGAATTAATGGACAATTTTTAATAGATAATATTAAGTACGTCAGTCATAATATTCGCATCGAAATTTTAACCGTTTGCAAGACTTGAACAGAGACAAAAATGTTTGTGACATTAAAATTTTGTCAGTTTTTTTTATGGTCATTTGCGGTCAGAAAGAATATTGATTCTTTTGGTGTATTTATCTTATCTTCGTAGGGTATTTATGTCATTTGAATATATATAATTAAGCCTATGTGCCGTTTTAGTATATTCTGAAATAAACGAATGAAACTGTTTTAAAAAATAATCGCACAGACTAGATTTATAAAAAATATTTTAAATAATTACTAGGCAGACTTGCCAAATGAACGGCAATGTTTTTTAGTATATCTCTATTATTTATATGAAAAATTGACAAATTGATTCATTCATCTGAGAATGTATTAAACGGCACATAGTCTTAATTATATATACAGCGACGAAATGTTACATTATGTTTTGCAATAAATTCTATTAAACATGCGTATTATTTTCTCGACTTTTTTTAACCACGAGCAAGGGAAAAGGCACAAACATAAATGAATTCCCAGGAGTACATAATTGGTTATCTTAATTGAACCGAAATTGCCTACCGATCACTTCGGTAGTCAGTCGCAGAAGTCTGGTTTGCATTTGAAATAAGAACGGGTTCTCCGTTTTCGGTTCCCGCGGAAATCCAGACAGTAATGAAAGGTTCTGAACACATCACAGTTCGCATTATCCAGTCACGTATTGTTCAAAAGATTGTAATTGCCGCTAATCTAGATGGCAACTGCTTGCATGGCAATGCAACTGACGTGGACGGAATGCCAGCCTCTCAGAAATCAGCAACGGTTGAAAATAAAAGAAGAAAATTAACATATGCAAGCTGCGTTGGTTGCTGAAGACGGAAGGCTATATAAATCTGCGAAAGATATCTTATAATGCAAGAAACATGGCTCCCGCTCACACGCGTGCTTTAAAGGTTTATCGGAAGAAATCTGAGGAAAAAATCCTGCTAGAAGGAACATTATTATGATTTTTCACACGTAGGGTAAAGAAATGTATTCACTTTAAGCAAAATTAATCACCAATCAATGTGTAACAGAATATAATCAAATGTTGTACAATCATTTTGTGTGCAAATTCGAAGTTATGCTTCTTTGGCATACATAAAAAACCAAGTGCTGTGTTGTACACGTTGCGTTGTAACATAGTTGCACATAATGCGCATACGAAATTTCCTAGAGTACTGTTTTCTACTACTACAACTACAATTTTCATCAATGACATTTCTCCTTCAACGGATAAAAAATCAAAAATAAACATTTAAATACAGTATCCACGAACTGAATTTCATTTTGCTTGTATAAAAAAATATTAAATAAAACATTAAGCACATAGTTCAATCATGATCAATATGAATTTTATCACAATTATATCAAAAAAATATAAAATAAACAGCAATATCTACGCCCGAAGCATGCAATTTTCATAACACCATTTTCAAACGACTTGATGTCGTCATTTATAAAACTGCTATATATCACTCTGAAAACCATTTTAGCTTTTGATTGGTGAGTCGTGACATTACTGCGTGATGCATTTCGTTACATCTTAAAATTAAACTCTTAACGCGCCTAAACGAGAAGAAATTAAAAAATATAAATAAATTTGAACTTAAATTATGTAACTTTTCAGTCAAATCGTCTGTACTTCGTCTGGGCTGAAAAAAATGATCATTGTTTCGTTAATTATCTGAACTTTTAAAAATCTGCACAATAAAAAAATAAATAAATAGTTTGTCTGTTTTACATAAATATAATAATATCTACTACTAAACCGCAAAGTTATTGTTTCAAGTGTGTATTACAATATGCTATAACGTATTACTTAATTAAGGCTACAAAAGTGAACTTTCTCAATGAACAGTGAACACGGCTGGTTGTGTGGTACAGTGGGCGAGTGTCAGATCCGTGTGAACCCTGGCAGTCCGAACTGCAATCATTGCCCAATCTGTATATGTCTCTTCAAGTTTGTGTTTACTGGGGTATTATGCCGTGTTGTTACGACCTTTCGGGCCGACGTTTCGGATCCCATTGCAGGGTCCATCATCAGGGCTGATGTGTTGTCTTGAATGTTGGTGTTGTGGTTAAGTATCAGCTTGCAATACCGTGCCGAAGTCATGATGTGTTAGTATTGTGTTGTATGTATGATTCATCTGTTGTCTGATCACTATCTCTGCGGAATCTGCGACGAGAATGACTTTGAAGCGCCGGATACCAAGATGTTTTTAATTTGAGACCATCATCTCTATTAATATTTATCGGGTGCTTGTAAATTTCTAGTGCTTCCTTGATAAGACGCGCATGGTGACTCTTAGGCTTTCCAAGGATTTTCGGTTCGAATGCAAAATGATGGCCGGTATCCAGAAAATGCTCAGCCAGTGCTGATTTTTTCTGGATGACCGAGTTTGCATGCCCGTTTGTGCTCGTTGACCCTTTTGGAAATGGTACGCGCCGTTTGCCCCACGTATACTTTATCGCAGTCTTGACAATCGAGTCTATACACACCGTCCGTTTCTAAGCGATCTCGATCCTTTGCTGATCTCAACATATCTTTAATTTTGAAGTTGGCACCAAAAACCGTTTTTGGCACCGTTTTTGGTGCCAACTTCAAAATTAAAGATATGTTGAGATCAGCAAAGGATCGAGATCGCTTAGAACGGACGGTGTGTATAGACTCGATTGTCAAGACTGCGTAAAGTAATACGTGGGGCAAAACGGCGCGTACCATTTCCAAAGGGTCAACGAGCACAAACGGGCATGCAAACTCGGTCATCCAGAAAAATCAGCACTGGCTGAGCATTTTCTGGATACCGGCCATCATTTTGCATTCGAACCGAAAATCCTTGGAAAGCCTAAGAGTCACCATGCGCGTCTTATCAAGGAAGCACTAGAAATTTACAAGCACCCGATAAATATTAATAGAGATGATGGTCTCAAATTAAAAACATCTTGGTATCCGGCGCTTCAAAGTCATTCTCGTCGCAGATTCCGCAGAGATAGTGATCAGACAACAGATGAATCATACATACAACACAATACTAACACATCATGACTTCGGCACGGTATTGCAAGCTGATACTTAACCACAACACCAACATTCAAGACAACACATCAGCCCTGATGATGGACCCTGCAATGGGATCCGAAACGTCGGCCCGAAAGGTCGTAACAACACGGCATAATACCCCAGTAAACACAAACTTGAAGATTCTGAGTGGCCGTGAAAACCTAAGAACATTCTGTATATGTCTGTCTGCTTTAGTAACAATAACAATTAACAATGCACAAACGCTGCATTTTTAAAAGCGATATTTATAAAGCCGCGAACTTTTAATACGGAAATTTAATTAAATACCAAAATTAATTAATTAATTTTAAAATTTCATTTTCAAAATAGTTGATTCACTCACTGAATGGGGAAAATGCTTGTACCGGGAGTCCAGAAACATTCGTAGGTCTCCGCTGCATTGTTAGCGAGGCTTTCGGTACTCACCGTATATCAAAACCAAATTGCCCGCCACGCAAACACCGCCTACACGGGTGTAGTAGCAAATACCTCGTATTTACCATTCTTGTGTTATGCTCTCCTGGTAGTTCACACGGTGGAAATACGTGCAATGGGCGTGTCCACCACACGTTTCAATTTGATTTGATTTTTGGTATACACATTATACATAATAAATGGCGTAAAGCGCCTCTATCCCGTATAGAGCCCATATGGATAGTGGCGGTTTTGACCAAGTCTTGAAATCTAGGCCCAAATGCAGAGTCAACACTTAGTGATTAAGATTGATAAGGTGCGCCTTAAAAGTGTTATTTTGTACTGAAAATCACGACTATCAAAAATGCAAAGATTTTTTAATACTAATTCGATTGTCTTTTTAAATGGAAAGAGATCTGTCTACCTGTCGTTGGATTGACAAAAAATTTAAAATAAAAAATATCTTCCAAAGATACATCTGTACATATTTTATCTAGTTTCGCGAGCATTAAATTTAGAAATACCATGTCACAGTTTCTACACATTAAATTTGACGAATGGTGTGCTGAACAATATGCATGTTGAAACGTGGAGCGTTCTTTGAACTGGTGTGACAGTTTTAAAGGAGGAGAAAGGTTGTACAAAAACAGATTAATACAATACACACACGTTCACGGTGTAGCTGGAGACCTTACAGTTCTCAAGAAATGTGCACGACATTTGGTATATTATTTTGCCAAGTAGAGCGGAGCAATATAACCTAATGAACCTTCTAATTGGTTTCAAAATATATTATGTACGAGTCTCTGAAAAACATTATTGCTAACAAAATAAAATTCACTAACTGTTTTAATTTCATCCATTTAATTTTTTCAAGTAAAAATTATTACATTTTCAACATCAGTCCAATGAATTGGGTAAGATTTTAATTGGTTCTCGAATTTCTGCATTTGGCCTGTAAAATCCAAAACAACAGAAAGAAGAAATAATTAAAAGTATCGTACGATAAAAAATAGCTTTACGCAGAGACGTATGTATTGATTCGCAATTTGGCCGGTTGTTTCAAGTTAGATCAAAGTAAAAGTTCGATTAAAGCATAGATTTTGCGTTCTCCTGTCTATGCTTTAAACGAACTTTTATTCTAATCCAACTTGAAACAACCGGGCCATAGAAGGCACTCAAATCACAGAGAGAGAGAAAAGGAGAACTAGGAATAATAGAGGAAACGAAAAAGGCGGAAATATTTTAAAAATAAAGCCCAAAATACTGTTTTAGACTGAAAGGCTGGCAGATAATTATGGCATAGCAACGGAATTATGTATTAAGTTTTCGAATGTCAAAATACTTCTGGAGTTTTGAACATCTTTTGTCATAATAAATGAGAAGGTACCTACTTTCATACTTTTTGATTAAAAATATCATAGGCGTAACGAAAAAATAACAATTTAACTAACTAATTTAAAGTAAATAACGATAAGGTAAGTAAGTAACGAATAACGATTTTAATTAGTATTTTCGTCGAGTTTTTAAATAAATTATTGTAAAAATCATAATATTCTCCCATTATTGGCGGGTTACAATCGGAATTATAAATTACTAAAAGTTAATTAGGATTCCGAAGGATCAAAAAATTACCCCCATCGTATTTTTTTATCGTCGTCACGTTTTCCGTTTCGTCACAGTTGCGTTACGTCAGCGTTCGGAGCCCGGCAAGATACCAGGAGCTCAGGGCGCCCGAGGAGATATCCGCGCGGCAACTTCCCTTCCCCCAGCCATCCCCCTCACCCACAGCGGCTGCGCACCACCGGCGACAGCCCGCGGCAGTGTGTGCCACGGCGAGAAATGCAGGGTGGCGGAAATGAAAATCACGCGAAATACAGCAGACTCCCGATTATCCAGGATCTGATTAACCGAGTCGAATTTCTTAAGCCGTTGAAAAACAAATTAAAACAAAAGTGGCCAAATACATGTTAAGCGTCAAAAATATCCGCTATCTATTGTGTCTGAAAAGTGATCACTGTTTGCATTAGTGCCTTGTGTTGTCATTGCGACTACAAAAATAGCTCTTAATTTATGACGGCAGCGTTACAAAATCTTTCTTTTTCCTTTCTTACTTCTTTGTTTTTTCTTTTTTGTTGCATTTCAATGAAGTAAATAATAATCGCGCAGAAAAGTAAGTATTTGATATTTCCGCAATGTACCGGCGGCATTTTTGCTACGCGTAAATACATAGATCTTCGATTTTCGAAGCACCTATAGTGCGTGATTTTTGCAAATTGTTTGTATTTTTGGTTAATTATTCATTATCCCTGAAATCGATTATCCGAAATTATTTCACCGTCCATTTGGAATAATCGGGAGTCTACTGTAGGTATAAAATATCTTAGTTTTGTTGACTAGTTACTAGTTATTCATGTTCGTTCATTCTAATACAAGCATCAGGATAAATTGCAACATGATGGATGTCTGAAAAATTATCTAGTTGGGTGTACCTGCCTTAGGAAATAGCGAATTCTACTACTAGTTAATACAGAATCTACTAATTAATATAGTTTTGGAGTGCCTGAAGCTTTTGGGAATGACATAAAAAAAGTTCAAAATGATTAATTTATTTACTATGCTACAATACTGATATACTTTAACACGTTATTATACATTTATATTAGGGAATGTTCACCAAATAGCAAAGATAATACCTGTAATTCTTCTGTATAAAGAGTCAATCCTCATTTCTGAGCATTTTAGCAATAATTTCAAAGTTTAAAATCACAATAAAGCCTCGTGTTATAACAACTTAATTTTTATGAAAACAGTTTCCTACTTATTTTCGTCATCCCTGTCGTAATACGGCCCCACCCCGTGATGGGCACACACAAACACAAACCACCACACACATATACATTCTACCGCACAGAGTTCCAAGTACTAAAGTGGCGCGCGCGGGCGTGAGAACCGAGGGACGAGCTGCTCTGTAACCCGAAGGTAAGTTGATTTGGTACGAAGGTTCATACACGATGTACCTCCCGCTTCAATGTGCGCTCCTGGTATCTGGCGTTATGTTCGACGTCATCAGACGGACGGACGTTCCCGTATGATTGACGGACGGCGGACCTGATGGATGGGTGACGGTGCTAGTTATATCTTTTATGCTTTCTTTTTTTTTTAATTTGGTACATTTGGAAAACTATTAATATATGAAATAATTTACCTCCTCCACATAAAATTAATCGCGTGCACGATACTAAAAAGTCCGGATAACGAAAATCTTTTTGAAACTGTAAAATTATAAGAAATATTTTTTCCAATTTAGTTAAAAAAATCCTAATTATTGCTATAGAATTTTGTTGTCAGTGTATTTAAAAAAAATGTTCGTAAGCCTGCTGGTATGGTATTTTAACCGGTGACACACTAACCGTTTTTTGAGATTTTTAACTGATTGCGCCGATGAATGGGAACTAATTTTTCGCAATTCGACGGGCGACCATCGGCGCTATACAACAATATTATCTTAGTTACCAAACATCGGTACAATCAGATACAAATCTTAGGCTTACATATACTAATTGGATTGGTTTTCTTAACAGGTCGGATGCCGCGCAATTTCGCGTACGATTAGTGTTTTTTAGACACTTTTTTGTGATGGTTGTATTCATGTAAAAATCAACAAAAATCGCTAAGAAATTTCAGTTTCTGGTTTCTGAATATACAGACTTCAATAATTACTTATTCATTAATTATGAAAATAAGTAACGAAATTTACTGTCAGAAATGTACGCACATGTTTATCGAATAAAACCATGGAAGCAATAACACTAAGGATATTATTGTATTTCAATATTTTCGTTCTAAATATATCAAAGAGTATAAAAATACTTAATTTTTATTTAAAAAGAATAGTTTTTTTAACAGATAAATAACACAATTATTGCGCGGTTCGAAGAGGACATTTGGAATGATTTTTTGTCTGGTTTGCGCGGCAAATGAGGTTACTTAACAAATAGAACTCGTTCATTCATTCAAATACTTGAGAAACCAATGATAAGCGTAAAATAGGCCGAATTCGCATACGTGTCTAGGGAGCGCAGATCTGCGCTCTGGTACCCGACCGGTTAAATGAATGAAAGAGATATACATACCTTGAGCCCTATTTCTCCGTCAGAAGTCTCATTAAATTAAGGAAAATCATCATTACTTACTATTTATTATTGATTATTATTGATAAATAATACTTGGTTCACAACTTTTTTGACCGACACGATTTTTTCAAAACGCTATTTACAAACACGATCCTCGCTCTAATAATGAAAACAATTGTGTACAAAATTAATGGCCATTTTTTAATTATATTTGATTGAATTGAAATTGGCATTATTTTTTATAAATATTTTGTGCTGAATCGAACAAAATGGAATACAAGATATATAAAAAATTATTCCTACATAAAATATATATATATATATTTTTTTAATTTAAAAAGTAGTGGAAACCTAAAAGGTTTATGGGTAACATTTACATGATTCAAATATAAGAAAATATAATAATATAATTTAGATACAAAGGAATTTTTTTATATTTGGCCGAGTTTTAATATTTTTGTCACATCTCTTTTGAATTTGTCGGTGGTCAGTTGTTTGGTCTGCTGTGGCAAGTCATTGTACAGTTTTAGTCCGTTGCAAATTAGTCGGGATTGTCCTGTTTTTGTTTTGGCGTGTGTTATGTGATAGTTTTGAGCCATTCTAGTGTTGTGTTGGTGTTTTTCGTGTATTTTGTGTAATTTTATGTCTTCGTCTTGTATTTCGCCAATTGCTAGTCTGTGAATGATTTTAAGTGTTTCGATTTTTGTAATGCTTTCGATGTTTAATTGTTGTATTATACGGTATACAGTTTCAGTTGGTGTCCGGTATTTCAGATCATAGACCATTTTTAATATCTTGTTTTGCTGTCGTTGGAGTCTGTTTAGGTTAGTTTTGTTTCCGGTTCCCCAGAAGGGTATCAAGTATTCTATTCTACTCTTGACGTATGCCTGGTACATCAGAATTTTTACGGTCTTTGGTGTGATTTCGTGTATTTTGTGGAATAGGCTGGTCAATTTTGTCAGTGAGTCAGTTACTTTGTCTATTTGAAAGGTCCGTTTGAGATGTCTGTCTATGTTGAGTCCTAAGTATTTAGTATTTTCTAGTTCAGTAAGTGTTTCATTATGTATTTTTATGTCCATTTTATGCATTTTCCGTTTGGCCTCAAAGTTAATGTAGTTACATTTTTGAGCGTTTCAGGTTAGTATATTTCTTTTTGTCCATTCAGTTAATATGTCTATGTCTTTGTTGATTTGTTTTGTGGTTTCTATGTCATTATTGTTTTCGTAAAATATTCCGAGGTCGTCCGCACAGAGTATTATTTTGCCTCTAATATTTAGCTGCTCCAGGTCGTTTATATAGAGTAATGGTCCTAGGATTGATCCCTGTGGGACACCATAGCTGACATTCATATATGTACTTGTGGTTTCGTGTAGTGTGGTGTATTGCTTTCTGTCTTTTAGGTAGCTGTCGAAAATGTTTAGGACGTTGCCAGTGATTCCGATTTTTGATAATTTGGTGACTAGGGTAGTCAGATGTACCGTGTCAAATGCTTCTTTAAAATCTAAAAAGAGTCCGGTCACGCTTTTTCCTTCGTCAATTTTTGTCTGTAAGTAATTTAATAAGTTTATCATGGCTGTTGTGGTTCCCTTTTTTTCTTGAAAGCCGTGCTGTGTTTTCGTCAGTATGTTGAGTTTATTCAAGTGTTCGAGTAGTCTTTTGTGTATTACTTTTTCAAATATTTTACTAAATACAGTGAGGTTTGCTATGGGTCTGTAGTTGCTGGCTTCTTCTTTTTTGCCACTCTTGTGTATTGGGGTTATTCTGGCTATTTTCAGCTCATTGGGGAAAATTCCGAGTTTCATGTGTCTATTTATGAGTCTTGTGTTGGTGGGTATTACTGTGTCTTGTATAATTTTGAGTGTTGATGTTTTGATCTTGTCATATCCGGGGGATGCATTTTTTTGAGATTTTTTATTATTAGCTTGATTTCTCTGTCTGTGGTTTGTCTGAGGTACATTGAGGCCTTTGTTTTTGGGTCTTGTGGTGGTGTTGCTTTTTTCGGTTCGTTGATTTGTGTTGCTAGGTTTTCTCCGACTGTAGAGAAGAAAGTGTTTATGGTTTTCACTATTTCTTGCGGATCTTCTGTGATAGTTCCATCTTCTTTCTTTATTCTCTTTATGTTTGTTTTTTTAATGTCTGAGTGAGATACAATACAATTCACAATTTTCCAGAGTTTTCTGCTGTTACCCTCAGCGTTGTTTAGTTGCGCACTATGTCACACAGTATGTCACAACTGTTTGTTAGTTACGATACTTTACTTCGATGTTGTAAAGCAAAAGGTTGTTTTATGTAGAATTGAGATCACTTAGCCATATTCGTGGCAAATCAGAGAAAGGAATAAACAAATTAGGAGTGAATGCAAAGCTGATTTTAAAATAGTAAATAGTATTATGTAAGGAGCTTTGGCCATATCGACGCTGAAAGGAAATTTTGTTGTAAACGACAAAATCCCATTGTTTTATAAAATGGTGTCCAAAAAGCGAATTTGAAAAATTAGAATCGTTTTTATCGTTTTCAAAATAAACCATTTATTTCTTGATTGGTACTAATATTCCTACAAAAATTTTCTGATAAAAAAAAATATTATTCCAAAAAAGTTTTGGAATTGGCATTTTCAGCAAAATTGCTTTCCAGTATCGAGATGGAACAAATGAATGTGATGAGAACGGTTAGAAAAATATATGAAGCGAGTGATAGCACAGAAAGCTTTGCACGCCCAGGTAAACCAGATACTGGAAGACAGGCACACATGGACGTGGATGACACGAGAGTTGTGTCAGGACAGTACGGCGCTCTATCCTATATCTACTCTCGCGTCGAAGCAGTGATTGATTAGCAATCGTTTCAACAAATAAATTCTTAATCAAGATACCTATATCATTATAGATGTCTCATAGAGGCAAAGCTATATTTTTATATGGGAAAGTAGGTATGTGAACCTTTTAAAAAGGAGTTAAAAATTTCAGGTGCATTCTAGTGAAATGTTAATAATTCGGAAGAATCACAGACACATGTAAATGATATTGCTTTGAACTATAATAAAAAAAATATAGATACCTCATTATCAATAGTGACATCTGTATTGGATTATGTGAATGAAAATGCTTTGGACTGCAGGTGGCGGTAATAAAAATACAACTCACATACGAAACAAGTTGTGTAACTTAAACATTTGATACATGTGGTAGTCTATCACGGGTGGAATGGTGAACGTTACACTGTGTAATGTGATCCGTATGAAAGCCCAAAAAGACTTCCATATCTACTTTCCCATATAAAATTATAGCTTCGTCTCTATGAGACATCTATAATAGTATAATAGTATAATAATCGTTTAAATCATGAATAAAATTATGTTAAAAATTAACTTATTATTATTAACTTTAATTAACTTATATTATTTGTGTTATGGGTACGATAGGTGAAAATTTATTGAAACAATTTAAAAACACTTTATTCGATATTTATTTAAATTTAATTTGTTACATTTTTTTAATCGAAATATTTATATCAATATTAAATTAAAACCTTTACTTTTGTAAGGAAAAATATGTTTTTAAAAAAACCAAAGCGTTTAATGATGAATCACATAGCCTGTTCCTGGTTTTTGTGGCAAATATTCCAGATATAGAAAAAACTCTCTCGCTTTCTGTAGATGTTGGCTTAATTGTAAGCAATGATTTGAATAAAAGCTCTAGATTCGGAGTTCGCTTGCCAGTTGAATCTAATATCTGAAACTCCTTTTTAAAGTTAAATTTTTGATTTCTAGTCGTTGAAATATTTCGGTGATTTATTAAAGCTTTGTTCAATTCTTCTTCAATCGACATGTTATTGAGATGGCAATCGGCGTTTTCTTCTTCGATTACTTCCATATCCGAACTATCTACATTTGAATAAAGTCGTCCCAATAACTGTTCACCATATTTTAAATAATCTTTCTTGGGACAACTTGAAAAATAATTAGTGTTCACAACATGCTCGGGATTTTGCAAAAAATGTATCAAACAAACGAGGCTCTTATTAAGTCTTTCTTCAATTCTGGCTTTCAGGGTTGTAAACATTTCGTGCGATAGAGTTGTGTTGATTTGAAATATTTTTTTTAGAAGGAAATTAACAATTTCGGAAGTTAATAAAGTGGCATCTCGACGACTTAGAGCTTCAACTGCCAGTTTTATAGGAGTGAGTACTTCACAAATATTTTCCAATACGTGAATGTTCGATTCATTCCAAATTTGGCCGATGCCAAGATCAATTAATGATTTTCTAATACAATTTCGTAACTTTAAAAATCTCGAGATCATGGGTATTAAGGAATTCCACCTTGTCTTCATATCGAGACATAAATTTAGCTCGACATCAAATTCGCTCTTTACATATTTTTGTAAAATTGCACTTTTCGTTGGACTTTTTCGAAATAATTTGATTATTTTCCGAGTATCATTTAGAGCCTTATTAAAACTCGGTTTCAAACATAGTTTTTCATTTTGGATTTCTTTCACTTTCACTTTCATTATTTTCCAAGTCACTCTCCAATATATATTGTTCATCGTCGTTGTCTTCTTCATCTGAATCTTCATGTGTTTGACATTCATCCTCTTTTCGGTATAAAACCTTTATAACGGCTAGATGAATTGCATGATTTAGGCAAAGTTGATTTTCGACAGGACACTCACGTCCAAATTTTTTCATGACGCTAGCTCCATCAGTCGTCACTGTCACAATGTCAGTTTCAAAAATAATTTCAAAATCTTCCAAACGGTTTTCAACAATTTTTCGGATTTCAGAAGAATCACATCTTCCTGATATGAAGACTAGTCCTAAATTGAAAATATCGTTTTCACTATGAACGATGATATTAAAATACCTTCTATTTCGTAAACTCGTCCATTCATCCATAGTTAGGCTGAAGCGTGCACCCGACTCTTTAAGAGTATTTATTTTGATAATAATCTCTTTTTTTTTATCTTCGTAAAAATTTAAAATTGATTTCATGGTATCCGACTGATTCTTCGGCAGTCTATAACCCTTTTGTTCGATGGATTCAGGTATAAAAGCACTATTTGTAATAGCTTTGACAGAAATACCATCTTCAGCAGCTAGGCGGGCGACAATTTCAGAAAGTGATTTTCTTTTGACGTAATTTGATAATGATGGCTGACTTAATTTGATTCTCTTCGCACTTTTCGAGGATCCTATATCGGTTGATTCCGGAGTTTTTTTATCAATGTTAATTTTATGAATTCTTTCTAAGTGTCTTCCTAATCCACTTGTGTTTGACCCCTTACAAGGGATTTGCTTTGGACAGTGGATACATTGGGCCGATTCCTTTTGTGTGAGTTTTTTGAAATGATTCCACACTTCGGATTGATTTTTATCCATTATGGGCTAAAATAATTAACAAAGAAAATAGTTAAATAATAAAAAGATTCTCTACGTACTGTGAACGATAAATATAAATAAGGTAAATAAATTATTAAGAAAATCGATGACTTACAACAATTAAAGAAAAAAATAAACCAACACTTTAAGATCGATACAATTTGACAATGCGTAACAAGACATATAGCTAAGGAACAAATAAGCCAAATCCAAAATAAACTAATAAAGTGTAAGCCCCTCACCAAGCACACGAGCAAGTCTCATTTTTGGAGAGGCAAAGCAATAAAATAAAATGTATCTAAGTAGATTGTAATAGACAAATGTATTATGATTTAAATGTAGTTTTAATATTAAATAAAAATAAAAAAATAAAAAATACTAACCTTTGCAATTTTAGTTCGAAAAATTAAAAGTTCAGAATATACAGCGACGGAAACCGTACGTAGGAGAAGAACGTATCTGGCTAAAGTCAAAATACAAACTGATTATTTCAACAAATAAATCAACCCAAGAAGAATTCTTTTAAACTATTCTAGAAATACGAGTAGCACGTGCATCGTACAAAGAAACACTTTGCCGAAAAAAATCAAGGATAAATATGTACTTGAATTTTTTTATTGTTTAAGTGATATTTTACAAATAACGACGAAAGCTTTTATTACAAAGACAATATAATCTCTGCCGAGTGCCGACAATCGAGTATCTTCACGAACCGCTTGCTACCTGCTCCGTACGGGCACAGTATAGTAAAGCATGTATTTATTATACTTTTATTATGTATTTATTATACTGTGGTACGGGTATGGCTTGTTCTCGACTAAGCAGATTTTATTTTAAAAATATAAATGTAGGATATATTGAATAAAATTGAATCGGAAAGTCTCGAGTCCCGGGTTATTAATTTTTAAATTCCCGGGACTCGAGACAGCAAAAAATCTTTGAATTCCCGGGTTGTCTCGACACAGAATCCCTAGTCCCAAAGCATGAGTATGCAAAATTTGAATATATATATAATATATAATATATATATCTAGTGATTAATTTTTATTTTTGTCCATAGAGCAATCCACTTTTTTGATAGGATAGTTCAAATTGATTTGTAATACCACCGCTAATACCGGTAGTAGCCAAAATATTTTTTCGTGAATTAGATTTTTCTGTACGTCTTTCTAATTGATTAATTAATTTGGTTTTAAAAACTTCACAGAACTTTGTTCTGAAAAATTACAACTTTACAAATATGAATGTGTTCTTGAATTTAGATAAGTAATTCTTCAGCATAAAAAAATTAACCCATAAAAACTAAGTTTTTACTATACTCCCTTTCTTTGTAAAATATAACAATAATTAAAGACGAATTGAAACATATAATATAACACTAAACTTACAGAAATTTAATATATTTCTAAAATGTCAGACTTTTTGAGATGTCAAGATTTTGATTGATTCAATTATCATCAATATCGTACCTTATGAATTTCCAGCGTCAAATGATTTAGTTAGAATCAGATTTGAGTAATGTAGAATTCTTCAAAACTAAGCAAAAATCTAAAGAAATAAATTATTATTAGACATTGAGTTTTATAGGTATAGATTTGAAAAATAAAATTTATTACGCAACCCGGCAGATAAACAAACATTTGAAATCGGAACCGAACGACCACCTGTTGAAGCCGTAAACCCGTATTACATTATTCAGATTGGAGCATTGAATAAAACACGCGCAGTCGGCCAGCGATAGAGGCACCGGGTAAAAGGTGGGAGACGAAAGGTCAGCCTCGCGCCGGGCGTTGCGACACCGCGCACGGCCGAAGATCAAAAACGAAAGATTTCGAGCAATCCAAACGCCGCAAACAGGATGTGAATTGACGATGGAACAAAAATGATTTGCGCAACTTGTAGTACAGGGTGTACCAGAGCTAGCAGCAGAAACCTGGCGGGGAAATTCCTGACTATATTATGAGTCTAAAATGTTCGAGCAACCATGACCTAATATCAATAGTTATGGAGATATGCAATATCAAAGTTTGCATTTTTTTCAATATTTCTGACTTATTTTTTATAAAACATTGTACTATCATTACAGTAACTCATATCAATTACGAAAAATTTATTCGTTTCAATACAATGATAAAAACCTTGTAAATTTTTTTTTTTCAATGTTTGTTTTTATCATTTTATTCGACTTGAATTAAAGCGAGTGGATTTTTCATAATCCACATAAGTTACTGTAATGGTAGTTCAATTTTTTGCAAAAAATAAGTAAGAAATATTGAAAAAAAAAATGCAAACTTTGATATTGCATATCTCCACAACTATTGACGCTTCCATGGTTGCTTGAACATTTTAGACTCATAACATAGTCAGGAATCTACCTGCCAAGTTTCTGCTGCTAGCTCTGGCACAACCTGTATAAAAGACAGATCTCAAACAATAAATGTTGAATAATCTCATTTGTCTGCAACAAAACATTTTTAAATTATAAAAGTCTCACGGAGACGAAGTTATGAAGATGAGAAACGTTTGTGAAAGTTTTTTTATACGATGGCCCATGGCTTACAACCTGTATGAGCTGGCTTAAGTGATCACTCTACACAGTGCAACGTTCATCAATTCCACCCATGATAGAACACCACATCTATCTATATTATATAATGCCGAATATTTTCGGCATTCAATTTGGTGCACAGCGAAATAAGAAATAGATTACATACCGAGAAGGCGGCCAAATTAGTCTTTCTTTTGATAAAACTAAATTCGAACTTACAAAACCAATAAAAACATAACATCTAAGTTATATGTAAGTAAACAAGTTTCTGACTATTATTATTAGTTATTGACTTTTATAAGAACTTGTTGATTTTCGTTAATTTAATATAATTTTTTGTTAAATATGGCAAATAAAAATGCTACTGTATTTTTTTTAATTATTGACTTTTAGGAGAACTAATATGTTGATTTTGGTTAATTTTATTATTAATTAAAATAAACAAAAATTATATTGTGTTCAACAGTAACTGAATTTCAAATTTTAAAAGTGAGGAATATTAAAAAACAATCATGATTTTTATCAACCCTCTTGAAATTGCAAAATTGTTTAAAAAATACTGACTTCTCAACGTTTATACTACGTGTATAATGTAGAAAGACAAATCGGGACTTACATAGGTATACATAATAGGGATGGGTCGTCCACGTCCGTCCATCGACGAGACGATCAACTAGTTGAATTCGTCAACTAGTTGACGCATCAACTTCGTTACGCGGACTATCGTTGGCTATTTTTATTACGTTAATTTTTAAAATTTAAAGAAGTTCGAAGGAATATAGTTGCGGGAAAGTAAAACCGCTACTTGTGCTTATATGTAAAAAGAAATATTTTATTATTTATTTGTTTACGCACATTATAGGCTTTTATATATTGTTTAAATACATATTTCTTTCTATATAAAATAAAGAAAGAAGTAGGTATACACAACAATATCAGGTGTAAGCAGTAAAATATAAATATAAACTACATATATAAGCAGTGAAGGTATTGGGTATAAGCATTAAAATATGAGTATAAAAATTAAAAATATAAATAAGTACAAAGCAGTAATGTGTGTATAAAAAAATATATTAGGTACATATCATTACACGTGTACAGGGTTAAATGGAAAACATTAATAACCTCGCAGGACTATATTCCTGCCTTGATTATGAGTCGAAAGCTATCATGACCTAATATCAATAGTTATGGAGATATGCGACATCAAAGTTTGAATTTTTTCAATATATTTGACTTATGTTTTGGAAAACGTTGGACTATCACTACACTAACTCAAATCGATTACGAAAAATTCATTCGTTTCAATACAAGTTAAATAAAAGGATAAAAACCTTTACATTTATTTATTATCTATAAATTTATAAATAAATACATAATTTAAAAATACTTTATATTTGAGATGTTATCTAGAAATTTATTGAAGAATAAATCTTTCAAAGTCAGGCTTTCACTTTGTGGTGACATTATTAATAAATAAATATATCTGTATTATTTGTCAACTTTAGTTTAAGGCTCAATCTGATTTATTTTTTATCTATAAAGTTGAAAATAGATCAACTAGTTGACGAATTCAACTAGTTGATCGTCTCGTCGATGGACGGACGTGGACGACCCATCCCTAATACATAACTCTACAGGCTGTTCCAAATGAAAAACTTTGAATGTGGGTATTTATTTTTATAAAAATAATAATTTTCTATTTACCGCAAGCTGCTTTAGTTATAATTATAATTTATATATAACAATAATTTGTTGCACCTTACTTAGACACAAGATGTTGATTGACCATTTAATATTTTTAATTAATTTCTTCCGAATTTTGTGTCATACCTACGTATATTCAAAGTTATGTACGTTTTGTTGAAAAAAACCTGAATGCATAAACCGAGAATAAATTAAATATTAGACAACGTGGTCTGGTGATACAAAGTTCGCTAACACATCAAAGGGTCGCGGGGGCAAAGTTTTTCTGACGAAAAAATCTATTATAGGCGTCTAGATTAATAGTGAATCAATACACGAGGCTCCGAGCAAAGTTGGTCTTAATATGAATATAAAGAAAACAAAAAAATTAAGTCCAGAGAACAAAATCATCACAATCAATAACAATAATAATGAAATAGTACCTAGATGAATTCATCTACTATTTCAATATCAATATCTGAAAACCAAACAGCAGAATTGCCAAGACGAATAGGAATGAGCTGGGCTTCTTTTGGCAAACTTAAACATATTTTCGGCAACAAAGAGATCCCAATTAGCTTAAAAAGAAAAGCCTTTGAATCGTACAAACTGCCAGCGAGACGACGGCCCTTACAAAGAAAAGTGTAGAAAAGCTCAAATGCACGCAACTTCGCCCAAGAGATTAGAAATGATGAAATTAGGCGCAGAACTACAGTAGCGGATATCACGGATCGGTGCAGCGAAGCTAAAATGGCAATGGGCAGGGCACGTTGCAAGGCAGGATGCTACAAGATGGACTGCCAGAGTTTTGAAGTGGAGACTTTGGGAGAGTAAAAGAAGCATTGGAAGATCTCAAAAGAGATGGACCGGCGATATAGCCGCTGTGAGGGGAAGAAATGGCTACAACTAGCAAATAACAAGGAAGAATGGAAGGGTATGGAAGAGACCTATGTCCATCAGTGGAAAGAAGAAGAAGTGAATCAACAGTTTCAGCGCGAAAAGGTAAAGGAATGGCGCAAGACTGTGAGAGACTAATTGCAGAAAATGTTGCGTATATTGTTCATCAACACTCTTTGAACTCGAGGCATAATTATGTTCTTTCTGTCTCTTTTTGTCTTTTCGTTTTTTTCTTAGTATCTTTTTGACAAACGGTTTTTTCTAAAACAAAGTTATCAGGATGTCAGGATGTTAATTTATTACACAATACATAATGTACAGAATGTCCGGTGACCGGTGTCGTATTAAATACAGAAATTTGGTCGGGCAGCACTAAAGAAACCATGCAGTAATGGCGGCCGTTCTATCTGTCAAACTGTCAGACGGTAATATCAGTCCATTATTCGCTTTTTCAGCTTCGCAAAACTTTAATACTTCATTGGCAATTGTCCTTGCACCATCCAGGAAGGTTTAGGATGTTTTGAACACAATAATTTAGTGTATTTTGGTAATCAAGATGACACAGCTAGCGCTCAAAGGCGAGAATGAACTGAATGACAGGGCGAGGGGTTACCGCCGGGTGCGGGCGGGGCGGGTTTTAGTTCAAAATTTGCCGCACGCCAAGTTTCGTTGGGCGAGCAATAATTTATCGAATTCATGACAATGTCAAAGTTTAACTAAAAATAATAAATTTCAAAACGGGCCATTTTCCATACTAATATTGATGAATCTTGAAGCTACATTTAATGTCCAATAATAATGGAAAATTATTAATTTGAATCGAAATAATGACCAAATCATGTTGAAAGTTTCAGAGCTCTAGCTAGTCGGGAAGTTGGTGAATAATCAATTACAAGATTCCACCACAACAAACAAACAGACAAAGAGAGTTAAATTAAAGCATGTAAAAAGGCTAATACATATCAAAATATGTGTGCAAAAAACTGGTATCAAATATTCCTGCTGGGTTTTACATCTTTATCGCAAGTTTTTATTATTCGATTAATATTTCCATCACGGTAGAGCAACTTTTGAATGTAATGTACAACATCAATTAGCGAAAAGAAAAATTACGCAAATCTAATTTGATACGCAGTTAACTGATTTAATTTAAAATTAAAATAATAACATTTTTTCGTGTGAATATTCAGTGGTTTGATAATGTTTAGTTTTGATGGACACGTGCCTCGCTGCCGCTCCGTGGTTAAAGTAAAAAGACGAATTGTAAAACGCACAGATAACATTATCGTTTACCGGCGATAAGGGCCAAAGAGGGGTAAATGTAAAAATCACAGGTAACAAGGCGTTACCGCGGCTGTACGCGTATCAACTATACGGGAAAACTAAACTCAAACTGAGCGCAAAATTCCATACATCGTATTTTGAAGGATGAAACTTGTCTCGGGGCTAGCGTGAAGCCAGTATAGAGTTGAGCGCGGAGCGAGCTACTATTCGTCACCATTCACAGAATAGTACAGTTGCCGGCAAACTTCTTGGACATTTTTCGGCGTGGTGGGGGTATGCGCAGAAGACAAATTTTGGGTCTCGTTGGTGGAATGGTACATGCGCAAAATCTCCCCCACTTCGCCGAAAAATGTTCAACATGTTTGCCGGCATCTGTATCAGACTCGACTATATAAGGAACCATAGATAGGTAGAATAAGAGCCCCATATTTTGCCATGTAAAATAATATTAACAGATAAATTAATAATATTTTACACGTGGCATGACCAGATCAACCAGATACTGGAAGATGGTCCCGTTAGAAGCCACAACAACCGGCGAGCTTGCATGCAAAGATGTATGAATGTGGATGAGGCGAGAGTTGTATGTCAGGACAGAAGAGTGTGGCGCTCTATCCTCTCTGCCTACCCCCACGGGAAAACGATGGTAAGTAAGTAAGTAAGTATATTATTTTCCATCTCGGATAATTTAATAAATCTAGCTTACTCGCTTTAGTCGTGTTTCTGAAAATGCACTTTTGCAAAAAGGTTGTAGAATTTATTATAGATAGTTTTCTCTTAGGGAATTATTGCTCATTATTTAAAGTAAACGTTTTATAACTTCCATTATATAACTAAGGTTTTCATAGGGCTGGAGTACAACATTATTAAGCGTTTACTCTACCTGGATGCAAAAAAGAATTTACAGGCTAGATATGTTGTTTTTAGGGTAAATATACATTGTACCAATAGCCTTAAATATATAATGATGCCATATGATTGACGGTACTCCGATTAAATTCGTGTCATTATTAGTTAATTTATAAAACTTTAATTAATTTGAAGTGTTCATTTGCTTCCCACAGCTACAATCAAGTGACAATACAATATTTAAATTTTACTTTGTAATACACACACACACACACACACAATATGAGTTAGTAAATTACAACTATAGTTTCGAGAGGAGCAGTCCGTCAGAAACACATTAATAAATAGTATCACATTTTAGTCCACTTCACCACTCCTAGAGCTGTTCGGGGAAAAAATACCCTTCCCCGCCGCGCGCCTCCCTGACCTACCCAATTAGATTGACAAATTTTGTATTTAACTTACTTACTTTACTTACGTTACTTATTATCTATACGTGATGATGAGAGGGACTGCTCCTCTCGAAACTATAGTTGTAATTTAATAACTCATAGTGTGTGTGTGTATTACAAAGTAAAGTAAAACAATTATAATGTTGCCCCACGAAGTATCTGCCAAATCTTTCAATGACAATACAATATTTTGGCACAGAATATTTTATTGAGTTTTATTGTGTGAGCTAATTTCCTTATAATCTGTTAAGGTGAATGGATTAGGCAAGTTTTTAACAAACTCATATATCTGAAAAAAAAAAGTTTTAAAAAAACTTTCATTTGAATACAAAAATTTGCCATAACAATAATACATATAGGGCAAAGTAAAAAAATTTAAAGCGTTTATATTAACAAATGTCACCACTGCAATGATGAAATAAATATAACATACAAAGCTTTTAAAGGTAATGTTATTCACCATTCAACGGTTACCTACTTATCCGGCAGGGTTGTATAGGTAGGTAGGTACATTTTTTAAACCGGTATCAAATCTTACACCTGGCAATATTCGCGATTTTATCTACGTAATGTACTGCAAATTCGGTTAAGCAAATATGACTTGCATTTGAATAGCAGTCCTTGTTAAAATAGCGTCTCTCGTCGTAGCAAATAATAATAATAATATTTGGATAATTTATTTTTAAGTCCCCCGATTGACATATCCAAATGCCGCTTCGATATGTGGCGTCTAGATGCAAAAGCGCCTCTATATATACGGGGTTTATGCAAGAAATGCAGAGGTGGTTATATATGTATAGAGGCGTTTTTACATCTAAGCCCCACAATATGCGATAAATATTTTTTCGTAGATACGAGTGTCTCAAAGGTCGTAGCAAAAACTTTACACGTGGATTCCTGCCTCGATACTGAGTCGAAAATGTTTAAGCAACCATAACCTAATATAAATACTTATGTAGATATGCAATATCAAAGTTTGCATTTTTTTCAATATTTCTGACTTATTTTTGTCAAAAAGTTGAACCATCATCACAGTAACTTATATAACGATTATGAAAAATTCATTCGCTTCAATACAACTCAAATAAAATTATAAAAACCCTGCAAAAATTGAAAAGGGAATTTTTTACACGGTTACCTAATTAAATTTCTGGTTTGAATACAGAATTTGTATTTCGGAGGTTTCACGGATGATATGCGCCATAAAACTGCGTAACATTGGATAGAATAATACATACAGCGATGGTTAAAACGAATTTACACGATGTAGGTAGGTAGGTAGGTATGTACTTACATCGTTTTTATTTTCTACGGGGTGGGACGAACCATAAAAATGTTATACGCAGGGACGTTACGATACACATGAATGATAGTAATCCATCTTGATTCCTTAAATACAATAAGCTAGGAATATTTTAAGAAAAAGTGACTTCTGATTATGGAGAAGTACCTAGGTAGTCACTTACATTCAGAAACAATATTTTTTGCGACCCAGTTCTAAAGACTTGGAACGTACAGAGATCAGTTTGAATTGAAGTTTAGAATTCCTATCTTCGGAGACAACCTTCAGTCGTATATTTTGCATAATTCTAAATTTGAAAATACAATTCCTTCGTTGCGGCGATTGTAACCTAGTTGTAAGTAGGTTCGACGTTCGATACTTGCAACTAAGTCGAGCAAGTCAAATGAAAATAATAAAAACTCACATCTTAACAGTCTGAGATAATATTAACATCATTGAGTATTACATTATGTACAATACTCTTGAATTACTTATCACTTCGTTAAAAATAAGAACTAAATTCGAGATTGAATAATCGTTTCATTGAGTTACGAGAGACAAGAACAGGAAGAAAAAAATTATTCGCAAAAATGTTGGAAGCCAAAAATAACAATCCAAAAATGATACTTCTATGTTTCAGTGCCTGTGAAAATTTATGATATTAACAATTATACTTGATTACATTTCTTAATAGCCTCAGAGTTACTTACCCTGTTGTGTCCAGTTCAGTCAGTATCGAATTCTGCTGTCACCGATGTCACCAGCAGGTAAGTACCTACCTACCGAGACGTGTTTAGAATGTAAAAAAAGTACCCTGACAAAAAGAGACAGATGCTTTATCAAATTATTTGTATTTAAATCCACCGGGCTTAAACTTATTTACATACATCACCGTAGTTTAAGTAAGGTTTTACCATGGAGCAATATATAACCAGTAACTCGGAACAAGCAACGTGCGATGTTTTAGTTATTTAAAAAAAAAACATGTTCGTACACGCGGGCTACACAATGTCGGATCTCAAAAATATCGCTTCGTTTTGGCAATCGTGTCATTTTACCGCATTTATTTGAGTTACCAGTACCATAGATAAGAAAATCAAAGATTCCGCAAAACACCGTACATCTAACAAATCGCAAAGATAATGAATGATGTACACGAATTTGTCGCCTATTTTTCTCTCAAGCTTATTTCATTATTTTACGCATTACATTTTGCATAGCAAATCCTGTAACATGTTTACAACAAAGGGAACACAAAGATTGTAAAATTTACATTCATAAGAAATAAAATTGAAATTGTCGTATAAGTGTAATTATGATATGGAGAAAACTAGTTTATTTTCGCCTCGGTAGGTAGGTAGGTACGCGACCAATGCGATTGGCATATCAATTTGCACGAAAATGTTGTTAGGGTCATATTATGTTAAATGTACTATGTTATTATGTTAAACAGTTATCTTTGCTGAAGAAGAATTGGCGTTCGTGATGAAATGTTTTGTAACCATGGACTTGCACATTAAAGTAACCCCAGTAAACTGTGATTGCTGGTCGAATTAAGAATCACAGCTATCAATCATCGTTGCAATCTATCACACAAAACATATATCATTAGTTATTTCTATGTAGGTACCTACCTACTCAGAATACACGAAATAATTTTTTGCACTGTTGAATGCGAGTTCATTTTTTAATGTACTTATTTCTTCCAAGAAAATTGTTTGTTACAATTTTTTTAAATACATAAACACGATTAAATAGATTTAGTTACAGAATCCTAGTTTAAAACTAATTTTAATACGACAGATGCATGAATCCATGCATTTGCTAAATAATTCTCAAAGGAAACAAATTAAATATTTATTGAGCAAGGATTAATAAATATACGAGTGCATATGAAGCACTAATATATTCCTACGATCAAAACTACATATTTCAAAATTATGTTGCCTGTATTTTAAAACTAATAGAAATGCGCACTATTATAAATTTTGACTTACAAGCAGGCTTTGTGCTAGGTACTGCAAAATATGCATTCATAGAGAACTCACTGAAACAGTAACTAAATTCTGATGCGTATGTTTTTATATATATTCATAATTTTATAATATATTCATATGTTTTGAAATTGAGTTTGTACGGTTTGATTATATTTATGAATAAAGATTATAATTTGTTACTTATTTGTAATTTTATTGTGATAGCATTGCGAGCCAATGAATCGATCATAAGTGTCATGTTCTTAAAAATATTTTTGTCGTGCCTTTTTTAAGTTTTAACAACAGCAAGATTAAAATTAAGTCTTGCAACTTTTAATCGCAAATGTTATAATTAAAGCTACACGCCGTAAGCATTTCGTCTAATTTAATTAGAATTATTACGACACATTAAGCGAGCGCAGCCCGACTTGTAATAATAATTACTATAAAACCCGACGAAACAAAACATTTCCCACGCTTTCTATGCGAAGAAGTTTTTTCGCTAGAAAACTATCGCACCAATATCTCAGGAAGTTTGGAAGAAACGAGTATCGGCCGTTGAAATCACTGCAAACGACAAAAGTTGCTAGTAGGTATTGTATGTAACTTGTTGCCCGACCACTGAACTAGAGATGAGCTTTGAGAAAGCTCGCTCGTATTGGAGAATGTACTGACGGATGTATAAGAAACATAATGAGCGTATATAAATACCTTCTGCCGGATTGACCGTCGTCAAGAAGACCAGAAGTCCGAAGGAGATGTAACCAAACATAATCCCATAATCCGGTACAAAGTTTCTGGACCACATTTTAAAGAACTCACACACACATGGGGAAATCTCACATTTATCCTTCGCTTAAAATCACTTTTCAACACTCTCTGTATCACTTTACGGTATCAGATGAAGAAACAAACACTTCATTTTGGTTTTAAAACACTTTAACTAAACTTTTCAATCGAAATATGCATCATGTTTTTAAAACTACACAAAGTTTTGCCGTCAACAAAAGTACCCGCCACATGCGCGCTCGCGTCCTGCTCGCATCTGATGGCTTTGTTCATAAAAATAAACTAGTGCATAAAATCAAAATGGCCGCTCAAATATTACTCCGCGGCTTATTAACAAATACAAAATGTTGCTACATTAAGCACTCAAAGATATCAAAAAAAGACAATAAAGGAAATGAAAATAGTTTTTTAACAACTTTGTATACTTTTATGTATACCTTTCACTGAAAAATTAAGAGGAATCTTACGTGAGAAAAAAGTTTGGAACTACTTAACCACTATACGTTGAGGAATGTTGATGTCAGTGGCAGAACCACCGGCTAGTAAAGTTGTCCCCTTTGGTGTAGTCACATCGATGGCGGACAGATGGCAGCACTTGACGCGGGCATTTGAAAAGATAATTTTTTATGTTGCGTATTGACAGTTAAATATTGAAAACGTTTAGCAGATATATAATAAAAAGTATCGGAAGTTAGGTTAAGCCTTCATAGCTAGCTCTTTTTATAGTAAAATTTTGCAACGTTTCCAATCAACAATATTACGCAAATACTATTAAATTAAAATAAAATATCAACAGAACAAACGTGGTAGAAAGTGTAAATTAGGTGGTAAACCCGTTGTTCAAAATTACCGCATTAAAAATATAGTAAAAATTGATCCAACAAAATGATTTCTTCTAAAAGTTTGCATAATAATTTGGTAATCACTGTCATCTTTCGATTTATTTTGAAAGTATTTTCATCGATGACATAAACCCAATGAAATGTTAACATTAAATATCACATTCAAACAGCCCCAACGTAATTTATTACGTTGGGGCTGTTTGAATGTGCAACGTAATTAATTACTATTCGAGTTGAGATTTTTGTTTTTCTTAGGATAATCTTTCGAAGATTATAATATATGTTTTTTATTTATATTGAAAATAAAAACAACACAATGTTATGTTATTTTTTCCAGGTTGTTATTTTTCGCCAAGTTGTTTTATCAATACACAATTTTGTCAACAGCTTTTGATGTTTATTTTACTTCATTCAGCCACAACATTGATCTCAAAACCCAGTTTATTTTGTTTTACTGGTTGTTAAAATTATATAAATGATTGGTCATAAAAGTGAAAAAACCATTACTTATTCCTTAAAATGACGTGCTTTCAAAAACAATCCCTTGGCATTGAGTCAGAGAAAAATCTTGTAACTATAAATAAGAAGATTTTCGAATTGAAAAAGAAAATACAATTGTCAGGTGGGAGCATTATTTTCATTTTCGTACAATTTTCAGTTGCTGATGGTTGCTGGTATAATACAAGTAAAGGAGATTTTAGTCCTGGTGGTGGATGTCCCGGTCTGAAATCTAAATAAAGTTTAGATAAACGTAAAGCTCTGCTTATTAGATTCTGAACTGCCCTGAAAAGTACCTAAAGCACTTATAAAATTTTGATAAATATAAATATGGTTTTAATGTTATCTTCATTTGGACAAGTGTCTTGAAAAATTATCCAGTTCTTCAAGGGATTTAATATAGCCCCTTCTTTAGTATTTGTCTTTCTTTTTTTCTAATTTTTGGTCTTGCCCAGGACCCTCTAGCTTATCCCTCTAGATTTCCCCTCCAGTTTCTTCCAGGTCAAAAACCAATCAAACCTTCAGTTTTCTTCATATCATTCTTCAGTAGCTCTGAATAACCTTTTATACTTTGATCAAATCTATATATTATGTTTTCATATGCTTCTATTATTACTACTACTCCTCATTTCTTTTATGTTTTAAAAATTTTCTATTATTCACGTGTTTTATTGTATTATACCTCTAGGTTCTCTTTTATATTCTAAGTTTTTAAATTTTTCTATTATCAATGTGTTTTATTGTATTATATCTCTACTCTGTTATATATTTTTTTGTTTACTTCAACACTGATGTATAATTCTTTTTATAATTTACACTCATTATGTTGTTGAATTAATATTATGTATAAATGCATAGTAGGTTAAAGGCTATTTAGCTGTGTAAATTAAGTAAATAAATTAAATAAAATCATGTTGTAAATGTTTCTTTTATTATTAAACGATTTCCATATTTGTTAATCCAAAACACACACGGAAATCATTTAATAATAAAAGAAATATAAAAAGACAGATTAACAAAACTTTCTTTTGCTTTGCTGTAAAGTTTTAAATAATCACTAATGCCTTTTTAGCTTTCTACCCTCGTTATAAATAATGTACTTATTTAATTGGCTATTAAAGTAAAGTATAATCGAGCCTGTTCGGTTTAACAAATTTTCAGATTACTGGAATCTTTAAGAAATAAAACAAAATTTATGCAGATTGTATTTATTAATAGTAATACATATTTTATAAGGCGTAGAAGTTATTTACGTTTTAATTATGTACATATTTGATATAAAAAATCTGAAATTGTTTTCTTACGAGCACTTTTTGTGCAATTGGTGCAAAAGTATAATCTGGTGGGATCCACATTGTTTTCCACTGCCCACTGCAAACAAGTGTTAAAACTTGAAATCTTTTTAATGAATTGTATTAAGTGTTTGTCTTTCTTCTACTGTAATGCTTTTATTTTCTTTCAGTGCATTCTCAACAATTTCATCATCATTCATTGTCTCGGAACATTCCTCCATATGGTTTCCGGTACCCCGTGCCTGAACCTTTGGGTTGTTCTTAGATTTTACAGTTAGATTTTCGGAACATTTGAGAGTTTCATGTTCTCTAGGACCTTTTAACTTAGATACTCCTATATAGTCGAAAATTTTATTCTTTTTCCATTTAAATGGGATATTGTGGATTTACCAATGTTATATTCCCTCGCTAACTTCGTAGAACTCTACATTTTCAAGTCTCTCAAAAATTACTTTTTTCTTCAATGGTTAATGTCTTTTACTCTCATAATTTAGACAGTTAGCACAGTTGCAACCAAATTCACTTTTTCACAGATTTGCAAATCGTTGTTACGCGTACATCCCTACATCCATCCCGCCTTCATCAGCCGATACTTCTGATTACTGGAGGTTCTGTTCATAGTGGGTACGGATAACAGAGACTATGTAAAAATTAAATTAAATATAAATTCACTTGATTTACGCCACTGTATTTTTGGTAACACCCACTGGATTCAGAACCACTGTTCCTTCTTCAGGGTAAACTACAATATAAACATTACAAAATATGAGAAATTATAATTTTTTGATAACTTGTTTTTGAGCGTATGACATTATTTTAAACGTTTGATATGATTTTATTCAAATTTATTGTATTTTTCTAATGTGCATTTCTTTTTAATGTAAGTGTGTGTTACAGACACTCTTAATTGGAGAGATGGCATATTTTTTTTTTTGCTCGCATTAAATGCATGTATCATCAACATCTCTACGTGTGTCTCTATAATTTTAATAAAAATAAAAATAGTGTCAGGAGCTATTATTAGGTGGGTAGGACTGAACAGACAATAAAATAATGTAAAATGTCAAAAACAATTTTTTCTCATTTTATTTTTGATTTTATTTGACATCTATTTTATTTATATTATTAATTATTTGATAATGTTGTCACATTAGTTTTATGCACTCACAATCGCCACAATCAACAGGGTTTAAAATAGTAGGTGCCATTAACGGCCGGTGTTAAAAAAAGTGTTCAAATATTTTGATAAAAATAAATACCTACTTATAGTTTAGGAACCGGCATATAAAAGTACCGTCATTTTTGACAGGTTACAGCTAGTCAGTATATAAATAAATTAGCAGACAACATATCAGTAGGTGAGTCTCTTTGACATTTCCAAATCGTTACTGCGATATCATGCAGCTGGTCACTTCAAGATGATTTTGGGTTAAAAAACGTACTGAAAAATAAAACGGATTATATTGCTCCGTACAAGAAAGTATTTAAACATAAAACACTGAAGATAAACATAAACACTGTTCTGTACAGGATTTGAGCACCGTGCGCGGCGCTCCCGAAATCATGCCTTTTAAATTTTGTATATTGTAAATAAACTGATGGAATAACTAGAAGAAAGTCACCGTCGAACTCGGGAGTGAGAGTACGTGTTGTGTGTAAGCGTCCACCCCATTGGTCAACACATCAGGACAGCTGTGTGACAGAAAAGTGTTTTTTCAAGCTGGATATCTTTTATTTTAATTTAGATGTACAGCATAATGCAGAAAATTGTTTATTCTGTAGAGGGCCAAAAAAAGGCTCAAAATGAAGAGTGCGAGTCACAAGTGAGGAACAATGGCGAAAAGATTAACAGGCTGAAGAAGGAGACAAAGACTCTAACAGAACAGCTGAGCAAGGCAAAGAGGGAGTTAGGAGGAGAGAAGCAGTTCCGATTGGCCAAGTATCTGCACGAGTTGGGGCCTGTTGGACAAAAGGATCATGAGCAGGTCAAGGATTTTCAATTCATTTAATAGACTTTGAGAAAATTATGGCTACATATTACGGAAGACTCAATAATAAGTAAAACAAATTTCCTGTATTCATGATAATCTCCATCAACAGAAAATAATCGTGTAAGTATTACTAGTAACAATAAAGTTGAATGAATAAGTTTTTGTCATTAGCTATGAGAAATTTAGTATAAACAATCTTTCTGAAAAGTATATCAAAATTTACCTAATTGCACGAGACCCGTGTTTTATAATAACTTAGGCAAATTTATAATAAACTCTAAAGATAAATTTGATCCTCCGGTATATATAAACATGATTATTGTATACTATATAGGTAAAATAACAAAATAGTAAAACAATTTAATATTAGAATAAAAGAATGCCATCCATTAGAGACAGGCCACACTTTTAAAAAAGAAAATGAGATTGAAATTTTACATATTAATAAATGAGACCTTAGATTAGATAATTTAGAAATGTTAGAAATTAAAAAGTCCCTAATATAATAAAATTGAATGGATAACCCGTTATTTAATATATTCCCCATTCCAAGGTCTCCCCGTTAAACATCCCACTCCCCCACCATAAATGAGGCCACACCCTCATCTAACATTTAAATTCTTTGTATAAATTTAATTTTTGGAAGTTATTGCGCTTCCATTCTCACGAAGATACAGTGGTGTCGAAACCAGTAGACGTTTATAAACAATAAATGTGTTATTAATTTTAATTAACTAAAAACTTTGTATAAAATACCTACTTTACCTCTACCGGTACCGATTCCACTCCACTATATACTCGTCGACTCATAATAGAGTTTCAAAATTTGGAACATACATATTACATTTTGTTGACAGCCTAGTTTGAATAATGATTTACCGCACTGTCTAGTGACAAAAATTGTTCTAGCAGAAAACATGATATGACATAGTGCTTTTTGTCAGAAGAAGAAAAGATCAAAAGGACTTAATTATTTATGAAAACCAGACATACCATGACAAAAATGTGTTATATCCTGATATAACGATATATCCTGATGAAGATTACATCCTGGTAATCTTCCCATTTGTAACAGAAAATCATGAAGCCTTCTATTAGTATACCCTCGATATAATATTGATGAATGTTTACTTAGATTCTTATAATTTCAACAGTTGAAGCAAATTTTGGACTTAAAAGTAATCGACCTCCACAAGCAGCTGGATATATACAAATACAAGAGAAAGAAAAAGAAATCTGAAATGGACAAATTGGAAGCGGAGTTTCAGAAATTAGCTGCTGAAAGGATCAAGTTGAATATGGACAGGAAAAAATCAGAGCAGCCTTCGAAAAAGGTGTGATGTACATATATTCAATAATAATCAATTTATGATAGAGTGAAGAATTAACAAATTCAGAAAGAATGCGAAGCTGATCTAAGTATACTGAATAGAAATAAAAAAGGATCACTCAGGTGGTTTAGGCGTGTTGAGCGAATGAATGAGGAAAGAATGGTAAAAAGTACATATATACAAAGCAAACTGATGGTGCCAGAAAAGAGGACGGCCGCAAAACACTTTGCTTAACTTAACCAGACACTGGAAGATGGTCCTATTATAAGCTTGAACAATAGGCGAGCTTGCATGCTAAGATGTATGAATGTGGATGAGGCGAGAGTTGTATGTCAGGATAGAAGAGTGTGGCGCTCCACCTTCTCTGGCCACCCCCAAGAAAAACGGTGTGATGATAAGTTAGTTAGTTAGTTAGCTATACAGTATTGTTTGTGTGTGACCTGTTGGGGCTGCAGTCGTGGCGGGGTCCAGTCGCTGGCAAGGCGGGGTTGGAGTGGTGTTAGGATGGGGGTTATTGTTTTGTCAATTTAATGCATAAAATACAATAAAAAATGTCACTCTAAGAGCAGAGGCAGGAGATGGAAGAAATGGTGGACATAGCCATGGCATAAAGGATCCCTAAACCTGCTGACGACAGACCAGGATTTGGTGATGCATATAGTATATACATGAAAGCATAACTTTTGCTTAATCATGTGTTTCGAAAAATAATCTAAATTAAATATTTACCTGACAGAATATTATTGAAATCAAAATATTATAATATTTTTGATATTATTACGAGACATCCACTGTTTCGATTATGTCTGCGTAATAAATAATTGATTGTTAAATGTCGCTCTATGGGGGAAGGGAGGGGATATAAGAAATGGTGAACTTAGCCGTGGCATAAAGGATCCTTAAACCTGCCGACGACAGGTAGTCAACCCTGTGGCTTCCATTTCTTCCCTGCTATGCGCGGCGGGCCCGGTATAGGAGACTTTCTGGTCCTTTTCCTATGAGACTAAATTGCAACTGGTGAGTGCAAATATTCACAAATTCGTTTGAGAATTTCAGACAATATCCCACTTGGAAAATGAAATACACAGAATCGCAGTACAGTGGATGGAAGCGGAACACATAAGGAAGAAATATACTGGGATCAGGTACCTAGATTGAAGATTTGTCATAATTTTTTCAGGATATAATGATAATTAACTTTGACAATCAGTTCATACTCAGGGATCCAAACCTCATATTATATTGTGTACTACAATACATTGTATAGTTTTTTTCTAATGCAAACTATTGTACAGTATTATAAATAATAAATTCAATAATATCCTTTTTTCCCATGAATACTGTAGGTCATGGTTATAGTTTTCAGTGGTTATAGGAATCAGTGGTAAATTATGTATGATTTTTTGTGGAATTAAAAATTAGTAACTATGTAATTTAAATGAAAGTCATAAATTAAGTTTGATATTACACTTATTTTGGTAGTTTACTTAATAGGTATTTATTGGCTTTTTATACAGATTGTAGTTTTCGGTTAATAGAATTGTCAGATATATTATAATCAAAATCTATGAGGTATGATATAAAACGCTACATTATAAAAAAATACGCAACATGATCGTAATGACCGATGGTTACTGTATATATTTTAAATATTTTTTTTATGATTTATGAATGACAAATCATAAGTTTTTTCAGATATTCACTGCTCAACGACTCAGTAAAATTTGAGAGTGCTCTAACCAAAGTCGAGGAAACAATTAAACAACAGAATGAGGAGATTAGGAAATTGCAGGTAATACTTTTAACATCGAAATTTACAACACTTTTCTGTAAGTAGAAGAGGCGCAATTGTTATAGGAACTTCATATCGGCAGGCTAGCACTGGGAATTATCAGGTAAACATTCAGTGAAATATTGGTTTCTATTCCGTTAAGAAATGTTGATATAGACGTACCACTATAACTAGGCGTGCGAGAGAGGGCGTCCCTGTCGCGTAACAAAAGTTGCCAGGGTGTAAATTTATTACACAATACATAATGTACAGAATGTCCGGTGACCGGTGTCGTAGCCTTTAACAGAAATTTGGTCAGGCAGCACTAAAGAAATCAAGCCGTAATGGCAGCCGTTCTATCTGACAAACTGTCAGACAGTAATATCGGTGCATTATTTGCTTTTTCAGCTTCGCAAAGTTTTAATACTTCATTGCACTATCCTTACTTGCACTATCCCGGACTGTTTAGGATGTTTTGGACAAAATAATTCAGTGTGTATTGGTAATCAAGATGACACAGCTCGCACTCAAAGACGAGAATGAACTGAATGACAGGGCGAGGGGTTATCGCCGGATGCGGGCGGAGCGGGTTTTAGTTCAAAATTCACCGCAAGCCAAGTTACGTTGGGCAAGCAATAGATGTTCTATATTTTAGGATATCAACGCATCAGCTATGCAAATGAGGGACTCTGCTATGGCTGCATTAGTGCAAGAGGAACAACGTTGCTCCGCAGCAGGGGCCGAACGAGAGAGCCGACTAGCCATGGCGCGACGTCGCCTCAGCGATAGACGGGCCGAGCTGGACCGTCTTGAACGTAGGATTTTCCCTCAGGGTTTGTCCAAATTTTTACTTGCATAACATACCTTTTCAAATAATATATGCCTAGAAATTTTGTGTTCATTATACCAGTAAGTAATCCAGTTTAATTTTTTCTTAGCTTCAAAGACATCTGGTACATAACTAAACTAAACATCCTGCTCTTCGCAGCTTCTAGATTACCACCAATAAAAAATGAACTAACAAACTATAAAAAAAAATTAATGAAGTAAATTCTAAACAAACAAACTCATTACATATGTAATTACAAAATAACACATAAAACTGGTAAACAATAGCTCACCCCAGCACAGTATTATCCTAGTGAGGGGCATTATCAATATTGCTATTTATATTTATATTAAACTGTATATCACTACTATACACCTGTGAAAAATCATAGGACATAATAATTGTAGGATTTTGAAGTTGAAAATTCATTAATAGAAAACCATTTGTTTTTTTTTAATTGACTATTTGCTAAAAATATATTTAATAAAATAACGATATAAAAATGTCAAGACCATATAACTTCGACCTTTGCATGTTGCTTGAGCCGCCGATGATTGCGTGTAACACTCTAATTATCTAAAATTTTAATTCCAGCAAGTTACGAATTTACGGATCGACAAACAGACAGACAATGGAATTATTATATGTATTTAGATTGACAGTCAGTGAAATACTATAAATAACCAAATAAAATAAATATGTAAATAATATTCTTGTCTTTCTCTTTTAAAAAGGAACATAGATCATATTTTAAACCGACAGGTTCACACATTTGTTTTCATAGTATGTACTTTTGTAGCGATGTACATACTACTAATACTAGTTTTCTTCTTAATAAACCTCACATGAATAAGGTATTATGTATCATTATGACTGTGTTTTTAGCTCGCCCAGTCCTGGTGCAGCAGGATTCAGTTGTATCGGGTGAGTTGACCACTGTAGAGGAAGAGAGCGGATATCTTGTGGGTGGATACAACATAGATGAAATTTTCCAGAAACTCATGAAAGCAACGGGTAATTTATTTCATATTCTGTTTACTTAAGGAGTTTTGACCACATTGATTCAAAACTTGCTCTAGTTAGTTCTCCGATACTGTTTGAGGAATATTATTATCCTATAATTTAAATTATAATCTTGTTCTATGTCGAATGGAAGAATTAAAAATGCAAAATGTATATGTTTTACTTAAATATATATGGAGCTAATCTGTTGCCAATTAGGTACGTGGGGTATAAAAGCAAAGGCAGCAATATCCAAAAAAAAAAAAATCCAGGATTCCAGGATTATTAATTTGTAATGTACTGAATTCGTAATTTTATAGGAAACTTAACCTATAAATTTAAAGGAAATATGATTTCGGAAGGGAAGATACATAAAATCTAGAATTCAGTACATTTTAAATTAGTAATCCTCGGTCACTACATTCAAAACATTTATATTTAAAAAATGTTCTCTGCATAGTTTATGGTGGATTTTAATTCTGCTACATATAGTGGCGTAATCTAAAATATAGAACCACAGTGCAAAATGAAAAAAAACGCAAGTCTTGCAAAAATTGAAAATATAATTTTTTTACAAGTTTTTTTTTCATTTTATTTGAGTTTTATTGAAGCAAATGAACTTTTCATAATCGATATAAGTTACTGTAACGATATTTCAACCTTTTGCAAAAAAATTAGTCAGTAATATAAAAAAAAATACAAACTTTAATATTGTGTATCTCCATAACTATCGATTCATTGGTCATGATTGGTTGATAATTTTCGAGATTATCAAGGCAGGAATCCACCTGTAAAGTTTTTGCTACTAGCTATAAGACACTGCACACATATAAGAATATTAAATGCTGCGCAGATCCATTATCAAATAATTAAACAGATGAAAAATAACATAAATGTGCTTTTAGGTTATACCTATGCATTTGTAACTGAACAAAACTCCTTAATACATTCTTCAGCGATTTTCAATTAGCAGCAATGGTCTGTTTTCCAACCCCATATATATATATATATATATATATATATATTATATATATATATATATACAGTGTGCTACTAATAATGTCTTTGTGTGAGAAATGATTTTTAAAATTTTACAATCTCATTTCTTGGTAATCTAGGTATAAAAAACTAACCCATAAAAACAAAGTTTTTACAATACTCCCTTTCTCTTTGAATCAGGTTTCATGGCTATACATGCGTTTGGCTAATTACTCATAAAGAATGATTCCAATTTGAGAAAAACCATAAAAATATCTAAAAATCCAAAATTATACTATAATTATTAATTTTTTAAAACGAAAATTTGTTAGATCAGTTTCGTATCGTCGCACACGAGTCTGCCTGAAAAGTTTCAGCTCGATTTGATCACGGGAAAAGGGTTAAAAATCAATCAAAGTTTTTTCGTCAGACAAGCAAGCAAGCAGACGCTACGAGTTAAAAGAAAGGGAGTAAAAAATAGATCTTTGTATATCTAGTAAAACCTGTTAATTTGAACCCGGATAATTCAAAAATTGCCATATTTAAAATTTTTCAAACCCACAAGTCTCAAAATGTTATTTTTACATTTTTCGTTTTTTTTTCATAATTCGAATTACACAAAATATGAAATTTTTTTGAAATTTGACTAAATTGAAAAAAAAATCGATTTTTTTTGCAAGTGTGAACAACAAATATTAGAATGGGACCACTATAAATTGGCGTGCAAGGGAGGGCGTCCCTGTCGCGTAACAGAAGTTGCCAGGGTGTAAATTTATTACACAATACATAATGTACAGAATGTCCGGTGACCGGTGTCGTAGCCTTTAACAGAAATTTGGTCGGGCAGCACTAAAGAAACCAAGCCGTAATGGTGGCCGTTCTATCTGACAAACTGTCAGACAGTAATATCGGTCCATTATTTGCTTTTTCAGCTTCGCAAAACTTTAAGACTTCATTGGCAATTGTTCTTGCACTATCCCGGACTGTTTAGGATGTTTTGGACATAATAATTCAGTGTATATTGGTAATCAAGTTGTCACAGCTCCCGAGCAAATACAAAATTGTACTGAATGACAGGGCGAGGGGTTACCGCCGGGTACGGGTGGGGCGGGTTTTAGTTCCAAAGTCGCCAAGTTATCGTGGTCAATCAATATATGTCAATACTTTGGTAATATAAATTATAAATTTCATGATCTTTGTATTAGCATAATATATATTGCGTTTTCGAAATGATTTCTTGAAATATGCATAAATATAGACATTTTTCACAAAATAAATGGCTTTTTTCGATTTTTGGCGAATTTGAAAGTGAATCACAATTTTTTTTTGTACTTTGGATTTTGAATTAACGGGGCTCCGCATATTTCGAAATATTTTATTGGGTCCCTTGAATTTCGAATTAACTAGGTTCTTCTGTATTGTGAATTGATACTAAATGTATTTATTGTTAATATCTTTTAGGCCCTTGTCTAATATGGACACCAAAGCACTACATTGACATATTTAAGCAGTTAAATGGATAAATTGTTACTAGAAATAATAACCCCTTATCTTTTCAGGTGTTAGTGACCCAGAGTGCGTGTTTGATAGATTTAAGGCCCAAAAGGCCACCACAGAAAGACTGATGTACTTGAAAAACACAACAGAAGACGAGAAGAAGCGGCTGGAGTCTGACCAGAATATGATAGTTGCTGAATTGGAAGCTGACAAGTTTGCACAAGTAAAGGATAAAGAAGAGTGAGAAAACTTATGTATACCTAACCTAGTATGACTACCTTTGTAAACAAATTTTAATTTCAATGTACATAATCCCCTAAACGTTTTTCAACTTCCAATACACAACTTATTTAATTAATATAATTAAAGTCAAATTACTGATAAATTTTTATATGTATGTTCTGAGAACACATTTACCGGATTTCGACCACGGAGGGATAATTAATCGTTATTGCACACTAGCTGTGCCCGCGGGGCTTCGCACACGTAGATTTTTAGTACACTGTTTGGATCATCGTAGCACTTTCGCAAACCTTCTAGAACATTCTCCTTCCAGAACTTTCAAGAAATTGATCGAATGTACAGGAACCTTCTAGATACACCGACACATTCCGCCACTCAGTTTAGAACCTTATAGAACTTTCGGGAATTTTCTAGAACCTTATCCTTCCAGAACTTTCTAGAGCAGGTTTTTTGGAACCTTCTAGACTCACCGACACAGTTGGCGCGCATTTTTGTAATAAACAGCAAGTGTGTTCAGTTTACGTAACAAACAAGTCAAGTGAATATAAATTTAACCGCGATTTTGAGATTCATCCAATTGCTCTAGATAGATAGATAGATCATCTAGAAATGCGATTTCCAGAAGAAGAATTATTGGAGTGGCGTGCCTTCAATCAGGCCGCAATAGGAAGAGCTACAGAGTTTGAATACGGAAAGGATCAATTGGACAGACTTATATTTAAATATACCCAATTAATACAAATTACTGACAAAGATACGATCGCAAATATGCATAAACAATATTGTAATCTTAAATTTATAGTTTCCGAGAAAGTGAAGACTGGTTCGATTCAAACATTTGCCGATTTATTAACCTTTTAATATATTATATCAACGAATATTTCATTTCTTTTTCATCTCTTTTATTTATTTCAAAAATTATCTTTGTTAGTATTGTTATTATATAAAATCACTGTGATTAATAAATACCCTAAAAATATACATTGTAATGAAAAATTGTATGTGTGTTTATGGTGGGGGGGTGGGGGGGTGTAAATTTATCGCACCACAACTGCACAGATGCGTCGAAGATCCGCACACACAATTAGAGGAAACGTTGATTTGATGTACACTTTACATTATTTTTTGTAAAAGCCCTGAAGAGCATTAAAAAAATTCTTTCATATATTCGAATGGACTGTACTGGAGACTTCTGTGGTCCTTCCCATATCGTAGCTAATATTTATAAAATTTGTTAATGTTGCATTGTGCAAAGTGATCACTTAAGCCAGCTCGTACAGGTCGTAAGCCCTGGGCCATCCTATTAAGACTTCCATCCATGTTTCCCATATAAAAAGCTTTGTCTCTGTGAGACATCTATAATTTATCTTAATCAAATTACTTAGATAGTTTATAGTACTTTATGAGATATAAAATCTACATATCTACAACTCAAAAAAATACATTGCGTTACGTGACACTGTTTATGTTTGGTATGTTTATAATTTTGGCTAATATTACAATGACACTAGTGCCCTCTAGGGACAAACAATTGAACAGACATGACACTTCTGAGACAAGGTTTTGAAGTATTGTGAAACTAATGGTGCAATAATTTTTTTTTTTTATGAGTTGTGACATTATTTAAGCGGGGGTGCGATATGTACATATTTCTCTTCTTCAGGATGAGTTGTAAACTCATTATAAAATCCTCCCTTCAGAAGAACGTAGGTATTCTTCTAAAAATTATACGATTTTATGTTTGAAACAATATCAAATATCTCAGAGAATGATTTAATAGCTGATTTATCTTTCCACATCAACAAATTTATTTGAAATATTTTAATAATAAACCTCTCAGGCACAATGGTGTTTTTAAATAATTAAAAATATATTTCTATATGTGATTTAAATCATGACAGGACATATTTTGACATATAAATTTTTGTAGAAATCAAGAAGAAATAGAAAACATTAAAGCTGAAATACAAAGCGAACTGAATCTCAAACATCACTATGAAATAGAGAAGAAGCAAGTCTCTGAAGTTCTCCTTGATATTAAAAGGTCTTTTTACGATTGCTGTCTCAAATTGGAGGTAAGAGTTACCTATAAGTGTATAATGTGAAAATTTTAAGACCAAATCTATAGGGCAGAGAATTGCCTTTTCCAAATACTATATCTATTATAAACCATATTTGTGGAGTATTCCTAAAAACAATTCTACCCAGTACTTACTAAGCTCATTGGCTTTATGTATTGGCAATTACCACTGTTGGTTCTTAGGTTTATGATATTTTCTGAATTAGTGTTCTATTGAAGCAAACATTTAAAAATAGTATTGTGCAATTTTATTAATGAAGTGTATCAATTTGCCAAGGATGCCGACGACACACCAATACCTGACTGGACTGATGACACTTCTAATCTCGAGGAGATATTTGAGCTGCTGAAGAAAAAATATGTGGCTGCCTCTGCCCTGGCTGATGACCCGACACTCAAAGGAGGAAACTTATCTCCAAAGACTAACATCGAACCCAAGGTGGATATAATTATTAACTAATGTATATACTTTTACTTTATACATATTTATGCTTTTATTTGATATTTCAAAAATGATTTACATGCCCAGGCCATTTTTAGATATCCATTTTGGTACAGAACTGGTGTATGACATTCTGGATAGATTTTGATGTCTAATTCTAACCTAACCAATCCTATCCTCGCTTTTATGTGTTGTTCCTCTCCTAGTTCACTAGTATAATAAATTTCTCAAATTGTTATCTTATAATATTTAACTGATTTATGATTGAATTGATATTCAGCAATCACCTCGTGAGAATCCTCCATTGGAAAAGACCACATCTGAAGAGCGTTCTGTTCTGCCCACAGCCTATAGGGAATTGTTGGCTCCAAGAACTAAGAGTCGTGGGACTGGAACACCATCGGGTGCAGGCAAACCAACAGGTAATATGTTAACAGTAAATAAACAAATTATCAGAACGCTGCTAATAGATAAATATTTTTGACTTTAATTTATCTTGGTGTTAATAATACTTAAATGACCTAAAAGAGCGGTGAAATCCAAAGAATGACCTAAAAGAAATACTTACATTATCCAGCTTAGCTGTAAATTTAAATCTGTAGAAAATTTGCAAAAAAAAGCTTATTTACGTCCGTATTCCGAAAATATCAATATTGGGATCTTATGATCTTTATCCCAACACTTGATAGACGAGAATAAAAAATAAAATAAACAAGACATAGGTATACATCTGTGTTCATCATACATAAATAAAGAGATTTGTATATTTTCACGTATCTCTCTCACCTTTATTTGTGGTGTTCAATATCTGCAATGCCTTTAGAGAATGGATTAATTTCTCTAATGCCTTCTTATTTGGGCAGTCCGGTCTGACAGAGCTTTGTTATGTTTTGACTAAAATTACATCAAATAAGTACTAATGCTGTATTTAAAGTTGCGTTGAACCATAGAAAAGAGAAATATCGTTTTTGACATTTGACGGATAATCATTATACACTTCTTTTTCCCTCTGACCACACCACCGACATATACCTACATCTCACTTATTTTTAATCTCGTTTGTTAACTGTTGGGAATAGATCTTAAGATCCCAATATTGCTATTTTCGGAATACGGCCGTTCGTTTGTGATTACTTTAATTAATGAAAAACTGATTTATAACTTTATCACTGAAATCTTTTGCTATTGAATATTGGCAAAGTGATAAGACATTATGCTTATTGATTTGGTTACTGAGCAATATGCAAGAATTTGACTAGAATGTGTATCACAAATTAAAATGTCATTTTGTTGGAAGAAAAGTGTCAAAATCTCTAGATGCAACATAGAATGTTATAATTATAAAGTAAAACTTAAAAAGAATACCAAAAATATTATAGCTCCATGTTAGAATCCAATTCTTAACTTAGTTATTACGAGGGTAGTAGAAAATAAGGAGCAAATATAAAAAATCAATTTTTGATGTTCATAATATGAGGGGTATAGAAGGGTAAAGGTAAGGGTAAATTTTTTATCATAACAGAAGTTACGTACGCGCAGCTGCGCATTGTAGTGGAAATGCATGTAGCGGGAATTTATTCACTTGAATTCTAGTAATATGTATTAATTTATTGTCGGCCATCTTGAATTGAGTATAGGGGACTGGTAACACTTGATCCCACTTTTTGTTTTTTACCTCTATTGTACATTATATTTGAGATGTTTTTATACTCAAACACGTGGAATTTAATTGGGTATACTTAGTATAATAACCATTTAAATTATAAATTTTGTAATTATCCCACCAACAGTAGAGGAAGGGAATGGTACCAAGTGTACAGTTGCCGGCAAACTTCTTGAAATTCTTTGGCGTAGTGGGGGAATGCGCAGAAGACAAAATTTGGGTCTCTTTGGTGGAATGGTATATGCGCAAACTTCCCCCCACTACGCCGTAAAATTTCAAGATATTTGCCGGCTACTGTACCATATACATGGGAGACTTGATCCCCACACTATGGACGATTTGATCCTTGACTGTTTAATCGAAATAAAAAGTAATGAAAAATATGTACCTTCAGCAACAAACACTAAACCGTCCACCATCTGTACAATTGTCAAGTCTGACTGATGTTACTACTTTAGAAAGTTAGCAGGTACAATAGACAACTGATATTGCAAGATAAAAATAATGCAATATTCACAGAAGTTCTGTAAATCTCGTGTACCTAGTCGCCCATAAGGATCAAGTATCCCCAGTCTCCCCTACCGATTATAAAGATGCTCAATTCAAAAGCTGACGAATGATTGGTTATTGAATGATTAGAACTGTTTATTGAATTATAACTTAGGTGTTTATTAGGATTTTATGTTATTGTCGATGTTTTTGCGAAAACTATGTAATTGTCAGATATTAGTCTTCAAAACAAAAAATACATTCATTCATTCAATGTGGCTCTCAAAGTTGCATTGTTTTGAAATTTTTGAATATGGAACCGTTTTAGGCCGAAAATCACTAGGACTAGAAAATGCATACGTTTTGATTCGTCACATCATATGATAAATCATCGTGAGACATTGATTGAAGACATTTGTCTCTTATTTTAGCTATCACAAAAAAATGGTTACTTTTGTCCCACTCAAAAACAAATTCAATATATTAATAATTTAACTACATTAAAATTTTATCAATTATATTTATCATCTCTCTAGACATCGTATTACATGTATATTTTTAACATGTATATTACATGTATATTAATATGCAAATATCAATTATTACAATCACACCAGAGAAGTTAATTTCTACCACGCGTACCTGAGTACATGCTCCTCCAACTTTTTATAGTACACTTTTATTCCCTTCCAAATTAATATAAAATCTGAAAGTTATAATGTTTGGCGCAATAAGGTAGTTAGTAAAAGTGTCAAAACTATAGAGCTGATGCACTTGTAGCAGTAGACTAGGTAGCCTAGCCGCATGTATGAATTAGAGAAAAAAAAACAAATGCAGTAATATCCCACTGAGTGTCTCCGACATAAATACAAAAAAGCTGTCACTACTTGACTAAATTTCTCTGGAATATATGAAACCTACATCTTATTTTGAAATAAGTTTTTAAAAACCATTATCACCTCAGTTTTCCTTTTATATATGTGTATAAATCAATATTTAACTTTTATTACTTATGGTTTTTTAGCATCAGACGAGGAAGAGGAAATTCCATCAAGAGGATTTCTAAAAAGGCAAGCTCAACTTATTGTGGACACGAAGAGCAGAAGAAAAGGTTATCGGGCGCCTATTCGAAATTGAATTTCGGTTAAAGTAATATAGGTGAATTAAGAAGTACATACTGTCTGATAATACATAAATATCTGCGTTAAAGGAAAAGGGAGTTGAAAACATAACTTTACGGGAGAGCCAAAACGTAATTGGAGTGTCCTTTTCAATTACATATATGTAAAACAAACACAAAACTTTTTTCTATGCAACATTTTCGCCTCATGTATGTGAAATAAAATATTGATGTACCTATTTTAATTTAAAATTATTTATATGCACCCATCACTGCAGTTGAAAAGTGATATTGCACCACCATAATGCAGACACAAAAACACAGGATGCAAATTCTGCTTCCTGTCTGGGTTTTAAATGACAATTATTATTATTTAAAAAAAAACAGAGATGTGAACACGGAATACCAGGGGCGTGCAGTGAGAACAAGAAGCATGACTTTAATTTAAATGTGTATTTAGGTAAAAGTCATCCTTCTTGTTCTCACTGCACGTCCCTCTGGAATACGTGTGGCATCTATATCCTTACTATTTTGTGATCTGTTGGTTGGTGGTTTGGGCCCTTTTCCAGGACACCAGCAAGTTAGTCCTATTTTCATAGCACGAGTGTTTAGCTTATTTTGAAAATATTAAGAATATTGATGCGATACATATTCTGTGTTCGCATCTCTATTTTTTTTAATAGAGGAAAGAGAAAAATGACTGATGATGAGATAAATAAATCTAAAATACTCGTGCGATTGCTTTTTGATTGTATTGATACGGCGATTAAGTTTAGTTTCAAGTATGCTGGTGACTCCTCAATGAATGAAAAGAGCAATGACTAAGGGAAGATTACACTTAGAATCTTATTGCCTTTGGATTTCCTGGCGGTATTCTCGCGGGGACAAAGCTGAGATTTTTTTACTTCAGGATGACAAGGAAAACAATTTAAAAATGTGCAAATATATTTCAAATCAATTTATTAAAATGTTCTAACGGTTAAAATAAATGTGGTAAACTAAAAATATTAAGCTTACAATTGAATATACTGACCGAGTCATATTACAGACACATATATACATTTATTACAGAAAAACTCATATAACATTTATATTGGTTTACAAACCAGAAATTCCCTATAGCCTTCACACCTAAACACAATAGTTAAGCCCATCAAATCCACAAAATGTGCAAACATAAACAATGAACAAAATAGCATCTTTATACACAAATAATTGGCAGTGACAATTTTCTACATTTCACGACACCTGTACATATGTACATGTGTTTTTTTGGTCTACAATCCCCGGCGTTTTAACATTCCATATAATCATTCAGTTATTACATTCCCAAATTAGTGTTTCGAGAACATTACCAAATTTGGGAAAGTTCCAAAACTTTACAAATGTCACCCGTTATAGGGTAAATTGCACAATTAATATTAAAATGTAAGGTATTTGTCAAAATTAAAAAAAGAAAATCATTCCATATACAACTGAATCGACATATTATGACTTACTATAATCAATGGAGTCACATCAGTAAGCAGTAATTGAAATTGGCAATGACAAAGAAATTATAAAAGCTGGTTGAATCCTCACAGAAATTCGACTAGAAAAATCAAGTATGATGGTGATAGATGGGCGCAAAAAAATTAGTTAGACCGTGTGGAATAAATATTTTGACGAAAGGATTTTCATGAAAGGTAATACGCATTTATAATCTTTCTAATCATTTTTTATACTTGAAATAAAAGGGCAATATTAGGAGCCTTATAAAAGGGTTTTCTTCACCCGTACGGTAATAAACCAAGTTAATACGTATAATAATTGAAATACCAACATAAGGCCCCGTTCATTGAATTATGGTGTTAAGTGAATTCAAGTTAGATGATATTTGTGTGAATTTTAATACTATTCGTACATGTGACTACGTCATTAAAAATCTGTTTTGTTTCAATTAAGGTGCACTTTGACATTTCTTAAAAATATAGAAAATAATATGCACGGTAATACCAGTACATATTTGGAGGAACTATGCAATACAACAATACTATTATTGCGTTAGTCGGCAATGTATGTACATAATTATTTTAGTTTTAAACATAGACAACCAGATTTTAGCGAAAAAACAATGTTTGCATGTAGGCTTTTCCACAAATAATACTGATATTACTAATTGCCAATCCTTCAGATTTAATTTTACAACTCGTTTACAGAGAAAAAATGTTGTTTTATATAATATACTAGCTGTAACCTGTCAAAAATGATGCTAAAAAAAAAGTTTTACTATATAGAAAAAAGTTATAAACTTACGGACGTTACACAAAGTTACAGGGACAGACAGATGGACGGACGGACAGACAAAAAAATTATTATAATTGGGATAATTTGTTTATGATACATATGGATCGACACTGAGTAGAATGCAGATATTGCACACAAAATTCATCCACAATTTATTATCACATATTTTAAATCCAATTAATTATTCACAAAAATCTTTGTTCTAAGTTTTAACAAATATAAATTTTTTGTACCATGAAAATTCGACAGTTGAGACATCAGAATTTTTGAAAATTCGAAGAATGTCAGTAACAAAATACTTTTTTTTTTCGATGTAAAAGCTAAATTATTTAATTTATCATATCTGTTATATTGGATGGCGACATTTTCATTCCAATGGTGGGTGATCAAAAAAATACGGAGATTTCTAATAGCACACAAAATATATTTATGCAAAATTTTGCAAAAAATTCAATATCATCTTGAAAGCAAATACATTTCTGACAAATAACGATGAATGAAATTCATCTTTGTTGATAATGTACACTCCAACAGTTCATTTCATCGTGTACTTTTACTGAAAACACAACGGTGTCAGTCTTTTAATATATAGCTTAACCGCAGTGAGGTGGAGTTCGTTTAAACAATTTATTGGAAATAAACAAGATAAGACAATAAAATTAGCAGTTGTCACATTTTCCATGGATTATGTTTCAAATATTGTTCAACAAGAAAGGCACTTTTCACGCGGGAAACAATTGTTTAAAATTATTTAGATTTACAGTCATAAAAAAATGAAAAACTCAAAAAAATCACGAAACACAAAAACAGTAGGCTCAAGTTACTGTGATCACAAATTGGTCCTTAGAAATTTTGATTCTAATATCTGGCAATTCTTTTAGCCGAAATCTACGCCAAGTTCATGTTGTAAATGTTTTTAACATCTATATTTACGTAACCTATTAATTTATTGGAAATACATAAAACAAATGCACAATTTATCATTGTAAATGCATTTTATCATCGTTTCAATTAAAATAGTCAAGTTTCATTATAAGGGTCCGTAAACCAGTCTATGAACTCCAAATTCAGTACAGTAGAACGTTTTGAATAATCATCACTGATGGACAAATTAAAACCGTTCATCTTTAAAATGAATGCACCCAATTTTAACAAAAATACAAACTGAAAACAAATGACAACCTTGGTGACATGCAATGTGTTGATCATGGTCAGAGTAATAAGACAACACAAAATTATAAAGGAAAGAGAAGACCTCTATGAATTACACAAGAAATTAGGTACCTAAAAAGATTGGGTGACCCTATTATTGCTTGGTACTTAGAAATATGAGGTATTCAAGAATATTTTGATTCTAATAACTGATAATCTGAGTTTAAAGGGGACAAAAATGCATGTGTTTTTGATGTTTGATTCCATCAATCGAAAATTGAGCATAATATAAGACTGATCCCAAAAACCACTGAACACAATAAACAGTGCCTACTGTAAAATTTGACAGTAATTGAAAAGGCGTTAAATTTGTGGCTCATCACAAATTCTTACAACATAAAAAAAATAAATCTGAATGAATGTGTGGTTGGATACATTTTTTACTGCCAACCATATAAGATCAAAACAATTTAAAGAGATGTTTTAGATTTTAGGTCTCAAATTTGGCCTTTTTTTAATGGAGAAATAACCAACCAGTGGATTATTTCATATTTATTTTAATTCTTTTTTCAAAACAGTGAATGTATTAAAATTTTGCATTAAAACTTGTATTAAAATTAACAGGGCTTGCGCAAAGCAAGTTAGACTGAATTGGTAGACATTTTAATTTATAAAGTACTAGCTGTCCTTATCCGGCGTTGCACAGGTTAAGGATTAAGTTTAAAATAAATTTGTGAGGGTAAACAAAGATTCGATTCGAATGGTATAGATTTGCATCGAAAATAAATAAGTGGAGGGGAAGGGATAAAATAATAGGGGGGAAATGTCGCATATGTTACCCGCCGAGCCCTTAATAAGTTTCCAAATTTTGAGTCCGATCGGTCAAATGGCACAAATTTGCATAGAAAATATATCAGCGGAGGGGAAGGGTTGATATAATAGGGGGGAAATGTCGAATATGTTACCTGCCGGGTCCTAAAGAATTATTTTCCAAATGCTGAGTCCAATCGGTTGAAAGGTACAGATTTACTTAGAAAATATATCAGGGAAGGGAAGGGTTAAAAGAACGGGGGGAAATGTCACATATATTTCCCGCCGAGTACTTAAAAATAAGTTTCCAAATTTTGAGTCCGATTGGTCAAATGGTACAGATTTGCATCGAAAGTATGCCATGGCGAGGGGAAGGGTTGAAATAATAGGGGGGAAATGTCTAATATGTTACCTGCCGGGTCCTAAAGAATTATTTTCCAAATGTTGAGTCCGATCGGTCAAACGGTACAGATTTGCATCGAAAATATTTCAGGGGGAGGGGTAAGAGAATAGGGGGGAAATATCGCCTATGTTCCCCACCGAGTCCTAAAGAAAAAGTTTCCAAATTTTGAGTCCGATCGGTCAAACGGTACAGATTTGCATCGAAAATATGTCAGGGAGAGGGAAGGGGTATGAGAATAGGGAGGAAATGTTGCCTATGTTACTCGCCGGGTCTAAAGCATAAATAAGTATGCAAAATTTGAATCGAATCAGACAAACGGTGTGGATTTGTATAGAGAACAGACAGACAGACATTGAGTTTTATAGGTATAGAAGTAAACTGGAAATCTTTACTGCTAAATTTTAAAACGTACTCATCCATTGCTGAAAGAAACGTTTTCACCTCATTTAATATGTTTATTATAGACAAAAACTTTTCTAGTACCTCAGGTTGCTCAGTACTTGCAAAGATTGTAATAATAATTGTATATTACAATGTCTCATTGAACACATTTTTTGAAGACCAACTCCATTCAGGGCTGGTCTTCAAAGTCAAGCGATCAACATCAAAAAGAAAACAATATTTCTCGGTTTAAAATACAAAGAAGGGTACAATTTTTTGTAAGAACTTTAGAGATTGCAAAATGTTTGAAGGATCAAGAAAAAGGCCATCCTCGGGTAGTAACCAAAACATTGATATCAGGTCATGGTTGCTTGAAAATTTTCAACTCATTATCAAGGCAGGAATCCACCTGTAAATTTTTTGCTACTAGCTACGAGACATCTAAATAACTAGTGTTTATAACCCTTCCTGGGACAGGCATATCAGTACACGGGACATGATCCATATAATTACCTACCTAGGTATAGTAGAATGTATCGGGGGTGTTCAGTGAGAACAAGCATGATTTTTTCCTAAGCATATTTTGAAAAGACACCGAAATAGGAAATATCTTGTAATATTCCTATCCCAATAATTAACATATTATTCAGACATATTTAACTGTAAATGGTTACGGATAATAACCTTAACTCTTTAATATTATTCAGATTTTAATATTTCATAATATTCTGCTAAATAAATATTTAATTAAATTTTTTTTCCTAAAATATATTTAAATAAAAGTCATTCTTCTTGTTCCACTGCACGCCCCTGGTATGTACATATTATGGTTTTCCAATTGTCAAATTTCTGACAATGGAAAATGACTTGTTTGCTTCGTATTTTTAAAAATGTCGTTTCAGAACTGATTAGAGCAATCTCAGTACTTGCATTATTTTTGTACTTAGTTTTTAAATGGAAACATTGTTCTGGGGTCAACCAGAAATCGTGAAGTTACCACATGGCAAAAAAACCCATCAATATTGCCGATTTCATACACAAACATTCTGAACTTACGATGTGTAAAAACATTGTAAGTTCAGAATGTTATGCAGCAATATAGTATTGTTGTATGCACGCCCATGGATACCATCGAAAATCTGTGGTTTATGATAGTTAATATTTTATTCCTGGACATATCCTGAATCTCACAAGATGAAAATTCTTTTACGATACCTAATCATACTATGAATGGAAGAAGTGAAATAAAAACATAATATGATAGATAGTTTAGAATTTAATATAGAATTATATAAACACGGGTAATAAAAACTACCGGGATAGCACCCAACTTTTTTTTGCAAAAATTATAAAATTTATTGCTATTAAGTATTATTTTTGGCTAAATAATACATAGCAAAACAGAATAAATACTCAACTCCACTATCCGGCAGTGTGGAAAAATCGTGAAGAATAATAAGTATTAATAATTGGAGTGTTTTGCTGCAGTGCTAAAAATTGTCAATAGGCATGATGACAGATTTTGAAACAATCTTCTATAATGTAGGTACACATTAATTTATACATTATTACTGAAAATAACATTATTTCAGTAATAAACTAAGTTTTTATGCAAATAATTGCATTTTTAACTATTTTTAATTTCGCGTGTCATGGCCGCAGATGTCATGGCGTCTATGTAATGTCAAGCCTAAGTAAACATTGTATTATGTCTTCAACAACAGCTCAAGAGACACGCTGATGGTTACTTAGGCGTGACGTCATTCACTCTGATCTGTGTTTCAGTTAAAATGGTGGATTGCACAATTTTATGCTTTTATTTTATTGAAAATCTTATTCATCTCAATGTGTATATAAAAACTGGATCATTTTTTAGGATCCATTCAAAACATTTTCATCTCTAAAATCACTTATATTCTTTAATACTGTCATCATGCCTATTGTCAATATTGGATATATTTCAAACGCTCGTAACAGTTGCTTTTAATTGAGTTTAATATTGCTAAATTTTCAAAACACACGATTAAGAATTCCCATCACCAACTGAAAAAATGAGTCGGATTTGCATGGATTTCTTTTTGGTAATTTTCAAAACTGTGACATGTCCATTTTTTTTTTGTTCAAAGTCTAACGATTGCGGTACTTTTTATGTAGCTGTAATGAAAACTCTAAATTCCCGAAAAACATTATACAGGAAAGATTTTAATTGTAAACATTATTTTTGATAAACACCAATAATAATTGGCACTGAGGCAAGGAAAAATATCCGGCTGACCCTTCCAGTTTAAATGAAAAAAAGTAAATATGGCAGTGCTAACAATTCGAATCCACGAGTTTGTTTAAAAAAATTGAAATGGAGGATCATCACTCAACCACTCTTTCAATTCCCACCATACTACCACCAATCTAGATTAACCGAATGAACATTTCTTTAAATCAATTTCTTGATTGTTAAAATGATAATATAAATTGTGGCAATTTATAAACAGAATGATTGTTGAATTTATATTTAAATTAACTATTTTTTTTTTTTGGAAAAAAATTATGTTCTAAGTAAATATCTATATTTGGCAATTCTAAATTTTGGATATATTAAATTGATAGGCGGTTGGTTGTTGTATTTAAGACGATCTTATCAATTATGCAGCTGGTGTCCCAATAAACAAACAAAAAAAAATATTAAAAATTCGAATAAGTATAATAATACATATTAAGCTCGCAACAATTTATATTCAGCTAAATATAAATTCATATTAGTGAAATAAAACATTTTTAATGCAATAATATGTCTAATTTCGTAACTATCCAAGATTTAAAAAGAAACATTAATGACTACACGACACTGTAGATATTCTCCTTTGCTTGATATATTTACAAATATAATTCCTCTAAGTTTCAGTCTGTATAAAGTGGCCGTAACAATTTGATGGCCGTACTTTATACTGTCTCCAAATTACAATATGCGTTAGGTGCTAATACAAATAATATTAAATGCTAATAAAAATGTTATTTTATAACTAAAAATCTTGAGAAATTTTTAGGAACAATGTCATTTTTATAAATATACACAATTCAATAAGGTACTATATATACACATTAGAAACGTATACAAGCTTTATAAGATATAATCAACATAACACAAGGTGGGGGAGCTCCGTCAGTGAGTTATCATTCACTGTTATTTGTTAATAAATAAAACACACCAATTATACCACATTTGGATTAAATTTAATATTCAATAAATAGATTGATTAAAAGATATTGAATAACTTTGTATTGTTTGGATATCTCAACTCTCTCACTGACTAGAGCCTGATGGCCAGGTTTCCTCACGACATCGCTGACCCCCAGCAATTCTAATTCACCATCTAAATGTCACGCACGGTGCAGTCTCTTCTGCCACGGCAGAACACACATTATATGGGAAGACTATGACACCTATAATTTTATCTCATGCACTATCGATGAAAGAAAACTTTTGACGGTAAAAAAACCTCCGATTTTCCCCGTTCGCCAGGTAGCCCCTATGATGGTTACACATATACAAGTTAATGTATTATAAACATTCTTTATACATTATTTATAAAACGCGATGAGTGAAAATATTACACGCTATGGAAAATTATTATAACATTTCAGTCAAATAAATTTTAATTAAACAGAGCTGAATCTCTTACCGATTGTAAAACTATGAAGCTAAAAGACGTAGTATCATATTTTTACATCCCACTTATCTAAAATACACAGCGTGTACTTGTAGGAAATGAAGATAGTCAGTTTTGGGTGAGACACAATTATTATACAACTGTACACGTGTTGCGAGGGCCACTAATGTAAGAACAAGATTGATTACAATATATAACACAGGTATAGTTTGGAGGTAGATTTCACTGTAAATACCTTAACCATACTTTTGTTTCCCATTCGTGACTATGTACTTATAAAAGCACAATCAAAATCAGCTTTCTTTTCTCATAAAAAAACAACTTTTTCATGCTCACGTATCACCACGCTTCATCTCTCAGGGTAGGCTGGTAGAATGGGATGGCCTCGTATTGCTGTAGTCCACAAAGTATATACTTACATCTATAAATGGAACGGCCACCCAATGGGTAAATTTAGAACCTGAGGTAGAAATTTCACAAACACGGTCATACCAAAGTATAAAAACATGTGTACCATATTCAAAGACAATCAATTTTCACTTTTGCAAAACAGTTCTAGTTTTCATCAAGTTTTTGATCAGATTGTTAGCTATTATCTTAAAAACATGTACATCGCAAAGTAAATTTTTTAAATTTACCAGAAAATACATTTGACAAAAATATTTGAATATATATTACTTTGTAATCTTCACTTGACACGATTGGCAGCGGAGATTCAACCTGTGGTTTGATTTTCAAGAGTCTGAAGCACTCACTCTAGAGACTTAATCAAAGATGCTCCTTAAATGCTAGGAGCCGTGGCCTTCCCACTCTATGAGGTACTGTAGGTTGCCATTGTCCGTTTGCCTCTTCCCGATAAGCGTAAACTTTTCCCCTGCGCCGATTCTGTTAGCTGCTCCGAAGTAACTGTGTACCGAAGTCTTCAGATCTTGAATCGAATCGGTGGAACTTCCCGTCGTTGACTGGCCATTTTTGAATGGACTCATCTTTTGCGGAGAAAGATTCAATGTCCTGACTCCGCTCGAATTTGTTCCCAAAGCATTATTTGAAGTTGTAGAAACGTTTAATGAGGTATTGTTATTTGCACCGTTGGTAGATAAGTTGTTGGTGTTGGAAGAAGTTGATCCTCTTCGACCGTCCGAATAATTCTTCTCCTGCCTTTGCCGAAGACATCTTACATTCTGCGCATAGTCCATACATGTGTTGACTTGCTGGTTATCTGCTACAGGCGGCGGTGGCTGTTTGGTGTTGTCTTCGAGACCGGTCGAAGATCTTAATGATTTCTGACGCTCAGAGACCGGTCCTTCTTTGGGTGTAGATGTTAAAGTCTATAAAATGAACATAAATTTCATGTATTATTATTATATGTAATATTTTGATCAAACTGGAATAATGAATTGATTAGTATCTAGATACCTAATACAAAACATTGTGTTATGTATAAATCATAAATATTCATGACACAATATGTGGCACTCTTTAGTGGCATTATAATTTAACCTTTCCTCTCCTGTCCTGTAAACTATGTTGACATTGCTCCTAAATTATATGAATATGGTGAAACTCATTTAATAAGTTCACTTTTAATAAATTTCCCTACCAAATAAATTTAAATTCTTCGGTCCCGAAAAAGTCCCATACAAATTGACTATTTTTTAGGCTTAATATGTTTTCGCTTATTTTCGTTTTTCGCCCAAGTAGTAAAAATATTTATAATAGAACTCAATATATCCGTACAAATAAATCTTAGAAAATAGTGCAAAGAACAATAATTCTCACAATACCAGAGCTGCATTGGCAATACAAATATTTTATATTATTTGCATTAATATCTAACTTTTTTTAATAGCTACACAATTATTCTTAATTGCAAAGGTGTCTGAAAAACCTAATTCTTAGAATACAAATGATTGAATTGCTTAGGAGGCTGTAAAAACCTGATTCACAAGTGAGTAGCTTGTTGGTCTTGTGGTTAGGACTCTCGCCTCGTGATCCAAAAGTCGCGGGTTCGAACTTCACTCCAGACCAGCAAGTTAGTCCTATTTTCATTTCATATTAATTTTAACAATTAGGTTTGTGTATAGGTAGTTGCATACTTTTAAATTTTTGTCCTTTTAACAAAGTTGCAAATAAAACGGTGATCAAATTTTTTTCTCTCGAATATGCTGGCATTAATTTATCAATATGTGTACGAGCGCAATTACGAATATCGAATTCATGAGGTTCTACTGTAATACTGCATTTAGTTAGTCCCTGTAGAATTGTAGTGACAATCCTTTGCAATATTACTAATATGAAAAAATATAATAATCTTTTTAAAAAGGGATCAATGAGCGTACCTGCACCGCCTTCCTCGGCCTGCGGTGTCTCCGCCTCTTCACTTCTCCATTGGGCCCGATAACCAGATCCTTTTCGCTGAGTTGCCTCTTGAGCGGCTTCGCTGGCGGCCCTATCACCGGATTCAGGCTCGCTGGCAGCGATATCCTTTGGTTCTTCATGGCACTACCTGACGAATTGGCCATCTTTGATAGACTATGCCGATTGAATAATTTATTAGCCACCGAAAAGCTTCCTTTGGAGCTCTTACCTCGGCTACTGTCAGCGTGAAGGTGAAAAGGGTTGTTCTTCCCCTGAAAGTTGGCAGGCGGCGGTATAATGGAGTCGAGAGTGCCACGGCTGGATGTGTCATCACCAGAAGAGTCCTGTTCATTTTGAAACGGAGAATAAGGATCGTTCATGTGATGCAGTGACATTATTTTAGAATGCTCAATTATATTCTTTGTTGACAGCTTTGATATTTCTAAATTGATCGCTGCTATTTTAGAATTATGGCCATTTGTAAAAGCCCCATTAAATGAAGATTTTTCTTTAATTTCTTTATTGATTTTTATTGGTGTCTTTTCTTGTACGACTTTGGCAGTTTCCCGACACACTGCCGGATCTATCACCCTGTTGTCCTTCACAAAGTCTCCGGCATCCCGGTCGGAATCGTAAGAACACGTCTTGGACTTGTCCGATTGGGAGACTTGGAAGTCGGGAGGAACATCGCTGGAACTGCTGCTAGAGCTGGGGAGGACGGCGGCGGGCGGAGTGGGCGGAGCAGACACAGAGGTGGGAGGAGTGGGAGGGAGAATAACTTCGTGAGATTTCATCGTCACTTCGTACGAATTATTGGAGTCTTTGGAAACACTTCTATTATCTAAGAGAGTGAAGACGCTCTCGTCCTCCACCGGAGGTGTGTTGGTACCTCTGGTGGAATGAGTTCTGAGTTTCTGTTGGATCCTTTCTTGGTGCTTTGTGAAGCGGTTGCGTAACATCTTGGTTGTTCTATTGAAGGTTTCGTCTTTTTGTAAGTCTACAGGGCCGTCGTCCTTTCTATCCTTTTTTTTACACCTTTGCTTCAGAGAATTCAATAACTTTTTTCTTTTATTTAAAGAGAGCTCAGGAAATGGGACGCTCTTCTTGACAAACCCTCCGCCTTGAAAGTCCATTTCGTAAAATTTCAGCTCTTTCCTTTTAACCGGGGGCGAGATTGGTTTTTCTAATTTAACATCCTCCTTAAAACTGTAGGGAGAGTCTTCTCTTTCTGTTTTGGAACCGAAAAGGTCTGAATGTTTGCTGGTGAAGCTGTATCCGGCGGAGCCGTGCAGGTTTTGGTGTGTGGCAGGTTTAAAGTCCACGGGGGAGGGGGTGGAGCGAAGGCTTTCATTGTCCGATGAGTTGGAACTCGACTGGAAGCGTTTGCCCATCATCACTGAGAGCCAGTGACTATCTACTGGCACTATCATCCTCTGTTGCTGTCCAGAATCCTGAGATGAGCTGGGACTGGAAAGAATAAGGAAACCGTTTTAGTAGAATGCAAGACCACGTTTCACATATGAAATGTATTAAAAAATAAAAACCATAAAATTAGATGTCCACATTTTCTAATACAAAATTGTAAATACACAGAAGAATGTAAAACTGATTCATACCTGTCTGTTTCCGGTATAAAGGCAGGCCAGCGAGCCGTAAGTGCTTGCTCTGTAACTGGTCCACGCGTGGGCAGGGCTCCGGGAGCAGGTGAAGGAGGCAGGGGCGGAGTACGTGCACGCAGGCCCCAGATGGCTGCCCTTTTCTTGATCTCACGCCCACACTTGAAGCGATTGCGGTTACTCGTGAGCGCGGACAGAATTTGCTCACGGCGCTCGGCTGGGGTCACGGCTTGCATCTATACCAAAGTAAGAGTGAAGTGTGAAAATATTGTATAAGTATAGAATAAAAAGATGAGACAACAGTGAAGTAGTGAATGCAGGTAAAGTTGTCATCGTTCACGACTCCGATGCCGAGATTCGATTTTAATTATATCAGTTTGGAATAACGAACGATTGGAAGTGAACAGTTCACTTGAATAACGAAACTTCCCATCACTAATCGATAGCAAGGGGAATACACAATGTATAAATGGTGTAGCGTATTGTTACCTTGACAGGTAACTGCAGGGCATACAAGTTGTCCATGATGTAGGGTATGATCACCGAGTCTAGGTCGTAGTACTTCTTGCAGTTGTAGGCCGTAAGGTTGAACAGCATCAGGTGCACGAGGTCCACCCACTTGAGCTCCAGGCGCCGCACAAACTCTGTGCCATAGTTGCACAGCGAGCACACAAACACGTAGAACCTTGAAAAACATTTGTACATGTGTCAGTCCACCAGCAGAAAACACACACAAACTAAAACCGTGTTAATCAAACCCCAGTAATTTGGAATTTGTCATAATTCCAATTTATTAAAACAGACTAGTTCCAAAATGTTTATTTCATAGTTGATTCTTATTTTTATTTTTTTTAAACAGAGTTGCAAACACGGAATGCGTGTCGTATCAACATTATTACTATTTTCAAAATAAGCTAAATGCTTGTGCTATGAAAATAGGACTAACTTGTTGTTGTCCTGGAATGGGGCTTGAACCACCAGATAACTAGGCAAGTATCATGACCACTACACCACCAAGCTACTCTGATTAACCCTTACTATGATTAACACTGATTATTAAAAAAAGAAAAATGGTGATATGAAATCATTTTCAGACCCTTGCACCATGAATTTAAGTCAAATAATTAAAAAATTTATTAAGGCTAGACATCCGTTTCATAAACATGCGTATCTGTCAAATTACATTGATAAATCATTTGCTTTATATCCGTGCGCGAGATGTCATCTGATCGCAAATTGAATAAAAATTACACATTCGTTACATATTTATGGTACATACGTTGCTAAAACAGATAGAAAGAGATGGTCATATATTCTTCGATTTCGTCAGCGTCTATTCGGTATTCTCAGCGGTATTCTCGCAGAAATACTTCATCTGTCAAAATATTTACTTATTCAACTTTTGACAAATGATCTTATATTATTTGGGTCAACTTCTTATTTTCCGTAAATAATTTAAAAATCATATTTATAATTCTGAACTCCTTTTTAACTTGTTGAGGGCCCATAAAATTTCACTCAAAATATAGGTCAAGGCCAGAGATTTTCTTTTTATTTTTACGAAAAAACCTTGAAAACATGCATATATTACGAAAAAGACATACATTCATATTATTTTATCGTAAGTATCGAAATGCCATGATTTTTTTATCATTTAAGAAAAAAAAAAAATCGTTTTTTGAATTCCGATAATGTTGCCAGCGCAACATTTTCCGAAAAATAATAATGAATTTTTATTTGATTATTAGAGACAACACTACTATTATTTGATGTCTACCTAATAATCTTCTTCTGTGTGGTATATTTTGTTGCACGGCACACAACAGAACATCGCACTCCATAACACATAAATATGATACACTTTCACACACAAACATATTTCAAATAAACGCAACAAAATTGCGTGTATTTTTGTTAATAAATCACTGTTAATATTCAATTGAATAATAAACCAACAAAAAATGACAAACATCGCAAAACATATCATATATATTTGTGTATACGTGTACGAATAAATCGAAAAAAATAAATCGTATTTCCCGCGCACTTTGTGTGTGACCTTGAATGACGGAATATTTGAATTTCGATTGTGCAATATGCGTTCGAAGCGACAACTTTCCTATACGATTTTGACGGCAGAAAAACTTCTGTTTTGATTGTTGATTTAAAATATAATCAGTGATGTTTTTGGGTTGAAAATGGAATGACAGGTCACCACGGGATTTCTCTACTGGGGAAAATCACGTTTTTCAAATTCGATACGCGGTCGTAGAGAAATAATTAATTACGTTCCGGACGCACGGGTGCGGCCTGGCCCGGGGCTCATTAAATCAATGCATATCGTAATATGAAAATAACAAAATAATTAACTACGCCCACACGCGTACGACGTATGTCAAAATGTATTATTTTAACTTTTGACAAATTCCCATATTTTATTTACGTCCAATTATTACATACTGTATAGAATTTAAAAAACATATTAATTCTGAAATACTTTTCAAATCATAATGTATACCGTAATATTAAACAAAAAATAAATACATGATAGACGTGAACGCGCATGCGCACGGCACGTACAGTGTGTATATTGACACTTCAAATGATCTGGAACAATTATTGAAATTGGGATAATACCGAAACTGACGAGTGACGCATGTTCAAAGTGTAAAAGGGATGAAACCGTTTGAAAATCCATATAAAACCTTAATATACGGGAGATATCAATTGCTTTTAACTAACTAACCATCACGCCGTTTCTCCGCAGGGGTAGGCAGAGAGGATTGAACGCCACACTCTTCTATCCTGGCACACCACTTTTGCTTCGGCCACATTCATACATTGAGCGTATTATATAATAATAATTCATATAAATGTCAAATTTGGCGTAGAAGTACGATTAATAGTGAAATAAATGACGAGGAATATTCGGCTACATGAAGACGTCTGGCCTCTGCCGTGGCCAGACGGCATATGAACGGCATTTGGACATATGAGGATGTCTTTTTTCATACTTTAGAATTCTTATTTTAAAATAATAATTAACATGTTTTTAATAAAAAATGTAGCTTTTTAATACTGAATAAGACTCAAAGTGAGAATATAGATACAATATATCGTTTAAAATCATTTTTATATGAATAAACAACATTTGAAAATCATCAAAATACGTAAAAATCTTGCAAGTTTGAACCATTATAACTTTATTAATATTGAATATTTCTTTATTTCCTACGTACGGATTCTAGATAATTAAGTAATCTTTATACGTATAAAAAAACATATTGTGCTCACATATAAATTTTAAGAAAACCACTCATCGCCCGCCAACAATAAAAACGAGTTTTTGGCCTCGATCTCTCGATTAATTAATTAGTAATTAACTTGTCTCTAATAAAAAAACTAACTTTTAAATAGTGAGTGAGAATTCAAAGTGCGGGATTAAGTAGAATATATCCCTTAAAATCATATTTTTATATGAATAAAGATATTTGAAAATCATCAAAATACGTAAAAAAAATTCTTGCAAGTTTGAACCACTATAACTTTATAAATATTGAATATTTCTTAATTTCCTATGTACGGATTCTAAATATGTAATTAAGTAAACTTTATACATATAAAAAACATATTATGCTTACATACAAAATTTAAACGAACCACTATTCGCCCGGGAACATTAAAAACGTTTTTTTTGCCGCGGCCTGTGAATCAATGCCTATATTTTTCTTAATTATTGTAAATAATGTTCAGTTTATTATTTTATATAAGAACAAAGGTTCTATCTAAGTTATCGCCCTAAAAAAATTGCTATCTATCATACACATTGATATAAATGAATAATAAAAACTCACATTTTCGTAAAAAACGCCGAAATATGCATTTGCAGTGAATGTGCCGCCTTAATACATTATAAAAACTAAGAAATGTGTGGATGTCCTTTATTGTGTTTTGGGGTACATTGTGGAATCCTCTTTATTTATACACATTAATTATGTCACGATCCCTAAAATTGGGGAAACCTGTGTATGCTTTTTGGTGGGTGCCTTTTGGTTTAATATGCACTAATTACTCATAGTTTAACGCAATTTTTTTCGCTTTTTTACATTTCTCTTTAGTTCGATTATGTTTTCTAATTTATAATAACTGTTTTTATATTGCGAAATGTTTAATTTTCTTTGAAAGAAGCCATTCATGACTTATCTTATTATTTCACAAATTTATGGACAGTTGTATTTCTACTAACTTACTCGTTTTGGTTTGAACTGGAAAAAATACAAAATCGAAAGTTAAGGGAAGTTGAGTGAAGATCGAAGAAGCCTTTATTTAACAAATGAACATTATTTACAATAATTAAGAAAATATAGGCATTAATCCACAGGCCGCGGCAAAAAAAACGTTTTTAATGTTCTACAGCGGACAGACATGTGTTAAATATTTGTATGTAAGCATAATGTTTTTTTATACGTATAAAGTTTACTTAATTATCTAGAATCCGTACGTAGGAAATTAAGAAATATTTTATATTTATAAATTTATAATTATTCAAACACGCAGTAATTTTGATGATTTTCAAATCTTGTTTAATCATATAAGAATATGATTTCAAAGGATATATTGTATCTATATTCGCACTTTGAGTCTTCATTCACTATTGAAAAGCTACATTATTAAAAACACGTTAATTATTATTTTAAATTAAAAATTCTAATGTATGAAAAACGACATCCTTATACATCAAATACCGTTCATATGCCGCCTAGCCATGGCAGAGGTCAGACACGTTTATGTGGCCGAATATTCCTCGTCATTTATTTCACTATTAATCGTACTTCTACGCCAAATTTGACATTTATATGAATTAATATAATATAATACGCTCAAAAGCAATTGATATCTCCCATACATGTATTAAGGTTTTATATGGATTTTCGAACGGTGTCATCCTTTTTACACTTTGAACATGCGTCACACATCAGTTTCACTATTAGTCCAATTTCAACACAAAGTCCAGAATCTCACAGACGAATCAAAATACACACTGTACGCGCCGTGGGCATGCGCGTTGGCGTAATTATTTTTCGTTTAAATTATAGTTTACATATACATTTGAAAAGTATTTCAGAATTATTAATATATTTTTTAAATTCTATACAGTAAGTAATAATTGGACGTAAATAAAATACAGGAATTTGTCGAAAGTTTAAATAATACATTTTGATATACGCAGTACGCACGTGGGGCTAGGCAATTGTTTTGTATTGTCATATTACAATATGCATTGATTGACTAAAAAGGAGTTCAGAAGTATTACTATGATTCTTAAATTATTTACGGAAAATAATAAGTCGACTCAAATAATATAAGATCATTTGTCAAATGTTAGATAAGTAAATATTTTGACAGATGAAGTACTCTGTGGGGATACCTGATGCCGACGAAAGCGAAGAATATATGACCATCTCTTTCTATCAAAACCTTACTGTTTTAGCAACGTAACTATAAATATGTGACGAAAGTGCAAGTTTTATTCGATTTACGCTCAGATGACATCTCAGGCACGGCTTGTAAGTACATGATCTATCCACGTAATTTAACAGATTCGCATGTTTATGAAACGGCTGTCCAGCCTTAAACAACCGTTCAAATTTTTTTTTTGAAAATGTCTATTTTTTTGCGCCTCCGACTACACGTAACCCCTTAAGCCAGCCGTACAATAGGTCGTAAGACCTATGTCAACCCTAGCAACTGAAGAAATCATACACAGGATTCCACAATTTTATGGGTCATGACATATGTAACGATAAAGAGCTTTCCATAAATAAAGTGCTTTCCACTGCGAAATATATAATTGAATTGCCAGGATTTTCGAATTATCGGGGATTATCTACTATTAAATTAATATTTTGGGACTTGTGTATTTTAAAATTTTTGAATAATGACAAATTTAAAATTATAGGGGTGAAACTACCGTCAAACAATTTTACCACCAAACATACAAAAACTTTCTATTGAAAATAATAAATACAATACAGAGAGCATGTTAATTAACGTATGGTTATATATCCGAGAGGAATATTTTCTAGGGAAATGCTTCATAATATGTAATAAGAATAAGCGAGGTTGATGGAGAATCCGGTGCAATGACTATAAGTTAAATGCAGGTCATACCTGTCTCCGGTGTAGAGAGGATACTTGAGGCAGGACAAGCACAGTTGATGGAACCACTGGCGGCAACGGGCGCATTGCAGCATCTGCCCGAACCAGTCACCCGGGCCTCCGCAGTAGCAGTAAACCCGCTCTGTGTTGGTCCGATGTTGAGTATCCCAGTGCAGGGCGTTTAGCTGGTGACAAAGCAGAACATTTAAATAGACTGAATACATAAAGCGAGGGAGTATAGTCCCCAAGTTCCATAAGCTTAGTGTTTCCCGAAGATGTGGATCTATAGACGCACATTGAAAGATTGATGGGTGGATAGTGACGAATGATGAAGTCCTCCGGCTTATGGAAAAAACCGAGAAGTGCTGCGAACTATCAAGATAAGAAAGCTGGATTATCTCGGATATATTATGAGAGGATTAAAGTATAGTCTAAACCAACTCATCATCCAGAGGAAAATAAGTGGTAAAAGAAGCATAAGATGCCGCTTCTCATGGTTGTTTAACTTGAGGGACTGATACAAGTGTAACTCGACCGAATTCAATTTCAATTTTTATTTATTCCATAATATGTATATTACAAACTTTATATTCAAGGCTTACATATTATGAAGTTATATCTAAAAATATACACACATACATACACACACATACACAACATACACACAAATTGCTCCATGTGACGGTAAATAAAATTATAATCGCCGGCCTCCGATAGGAAATGGTACCATAAGAAGAAGACAAAGATCATTGCAATTTAAATCAATTTTTTATTCTGCAGTCACTTACATCATAAGGTAGCTTATCGGGAGGCCTGACGATTTGTTTCATCTTCAGCATTTCTTTCCTTATGGCCCTGTTCTCCAGCGCAGCCACCTTGTACCTCTGCTCCACGCACCGGTGACATTGCCATGACACTCCTGCAAGAGAACAATGTTTATCAAATTGATTTTAATTTATTTACAAAAAAGCTATTTTCAGTAAAACCCTTGCGCCATAAAATAATTCATTTTAAGTCATACAATTTGTTTTTTCTAGAAACTAATAATCCACTCGGCTTTTTGATCCGCAGCATCCGTGTGCGGTGTCCTTTATGTATTTCATGGTACCCTTGTGGAATGCTCTTTTTCTACACATATTATGTCGCAATTCCTAATATTGGAAAATCCTACACATGCTTTCTTTAGTTGGCACCCTGATATGAGCGGATAGTTTTAGTTTGCGCTAATTTCTAATGCCTTAACGAATTTGAAATTGTTTTTGAATTCCTCTTTAATTCGATTCTTTTTTTCTAATAACTGTTATTAAAATGTTTAATTTTCTTTCGAAGAAATTATTACTGATTTATCTTATTATTTAACTGTGCTTTGTTAGTCTTAGCCGGAAAAAAGGCAGGATCAAAAATTAAAATCGATTGAAGAAGCCTTCCCTAAATTTAAACATTTTTGACTACTGCTATTCAGAAGCGACGAATTGAAAAAAAAAAAAAGAAAAGATTTTTGCCCGAGTGAGAAGAGCAAATATGTCAATATGTACTTAAGCAATAAAAATGTTGCGATCCTTGCCCTTGCATTGACAATAAATATTGCGTTTTCGAAATGATTTCTTGAAATATTTACATAAATTTAATGAAAAAAACATTTATTTTACAATTTGTGAGAAATTTCGCAATCGCAAGTTTTTGTTTGTCAGGTTTCTTCAAAAGATAAAATTAATTTCAACTCAGATCCACCAAGAATTTAGACTACTTTGGGGGAAATTTATTGTTTCTGAGGTAAGTTTATAGAACTCCATAATCACATATATGGAAATAAAAAAAATTGTTTTCAAGTTCTATTATAGATGCATTTTGCCTTGATTGATAATGCCCTCATAAGGTGTACGCGTATCAAAAAATTTAAAATTTAGAACTTAGAAACAAGTGTTTTTATTTCCGTATATGTACTTTGGGGAACTGTGCTGTTATATATGACATAGTTAAAAGATGGTATCGTGAATTCAAGCGAGATGAACTTTTTGTGAAAAATTTTCCGGCACCTTATGAATAAAGATACCAATATTTTGAACTATTACAACATTTTACTTTGATTTCTGTGTATAAGTACATAAGATAATCATTGAATGTAGATAAGTTTAATTGAAACATGTTAAAATTTAATGTCTGTCACTGCAAGACATACCTTGCATGTAGCAATTGGGTGGCTGCGGGCTATGGCAGGCGCGATGATACCCTCGTCCACACTGGTCACACGCCAACACTTCCGCGCTGCCCCCGCGCAGCTTGCACACCACGCAGAGCGCAGCGCCCTCGCCCGGAGCAGTGGCCGCCAGCGGGCGCAACTCGGCTCCGCTTGCCCAACGTTCCGTCTCATCACCGAAGCGTACCAACCAGCGTTCGCCCCCAGGAGAGGATCGCATTACAGTACCTGCAAATGTGAGTTATCAACTGTTAAAAGGTTTAATAAACCAGGATAAAAGATTTTATCACTCATCTTCAAAATTTACATAATGCATATGTTACAGTGAATTTGTTTTTCTAGTGAGTCCATACATTCACTGGCATTTTAGAGAAATTATATACAAGGCCATCCTTATCATATCAAGCAAATTTTCACCAATAGAAATTAATACAATATTTTAACGGATGTCTTACTAGTGAATTTATTTGTTCCCGAACTGTCATTTAACTGAAATTTGGCAGATTGTCCACGATCGCACGCATTTCTCGAAGCATAGAAAATATATCGGTGAAACCATCTATATTTTGCATGCGAACGCTCGCAATTCGCATGGAAAGTATAAAGCCGGCACTTCACTTCGCAATTATTGTTTGATGAATTTAAGAATGTTATATACGTACGCACAACTAGCGTTGCCAACTCTACGTATCTTTACGTAGATCTACGTACTTTAAGCTTTTCCTGCAATCCTACGATCTTCAGTCCCAGAATCTACGTATTTTGTATCAATTAACAAAATTACAAATTGTACAATTTTACAAAATAACAGCTCATTAGGCTGAATGGGTATAATTTCTTTTTCATTTGTGAAAAAAAGCTAATAAATGTTCCGTTTCTTTCATACTACCACAGACTCGTTTCGCCAACACAACACTCGCATCATTTATTTTATAAACAAAATTCCCTTTCCAAGGAGCTGTGACTATGTAAAACGAAATGTCTCGTCTCGAAGGGAGAAACTTACATAACCAAAGTGTAATCTAATCTGTAAACTTAATAATAACTTAATAATTAAACTGTAATAAGGAGTGGTTTTGATTTCTATCTTCCGATATTGTTCAGCTTTCTGCTCAATTAAATTGAACTCAATTATGGAGATAAGCAGTGACAGTGATGAAGAGCGGAATGTTACTCCCACTAAAAAAAGAAAGCTGCATTATGAACAAAAATATTCACACTTGTGGGAAACAGACAAAAAAATTTCGCTTCCCCTTTGAAGATAAGCAGAGACAAAAATTGAAGAACTTAAGGTTTATAAACTCTGAGACATTGCTGGACCCAAATTCTAAACGTTCTGTACCATCCATCTATAGCTCATTTGGGGCAAATGTTTCCAAGTAATATTTTTATCCTTAACTTCAAATATTTTATTAATGAGTTGAGTCTGCTGCACTTTACTTAGTTTTCATTTAACTATCTTTACTTTCAAGCTCTCAATTTCACAGATGCGAGTTTCGTGGACAGAATTTTTATGAATTTTGCAGACACTGATTATTCTAGATGGGTTTTGTTGCGGACGTTGATTATTCAGGACAGGATTTTTGCAGGTCAGATATATTTTTGATATTATATTTGAAAAAAATGTTCAAGGTATTTGGTTTGTTGATATTTTTAATGCTTACTTATATTACATTCTACGCACAACTCATTATGGTTTACTATTTTAACCGCTCGTGTGCCAGAGCGCAGATCTGTGCGAAAACTTTTGTACCCTCTGTGTGATCTGCGCTCCCTAGACACGTATGCGAATTCGGCCTATTTTACCTGCGTTCAGGAGTTTCTAAAGCTTATTCTTTGTTGTATCTCAAGTTTTTGAATGAATGAACGAGTTCTATTTGTCAAGTAACCTCATTTGTCATGCAAACCGGACAAAAAAATCATTCCAAATGTCATCATTAATTGTGTTACTTATCTGTTAAAAAAATTGTGTTATTTTTAAATAAAAAAAGTGTTAAAATCAAGTATTTTTATATTCTTTGATATATTTGGAATGAAAATATTAAAATACAATATCTTTAGTATTATTGCTTCCATGGTTTTATTCGATAAACATGTGCGTACATTTCTGACAGTAAATTTTGTTTCTTATTTTCATAATTAATTAATAAGTAATTATTGTACAAGTAATTATTGAAATATAAGTAATTATTGAAGTCTGTATATTGAGAAATCAGAAACTGCAACTTTTAAGCGATTATTGTTGATTTTTACATGAATATAACCATCACAAAAAAGTGTCTAAAAAACAGAAATCGTGCGCAAAATTGCGCGGCAGACAGGGTATATTCCGCGTCACGTACGGCCGGCACACGACCGGTTAATATTATTCATTTTCACACAAACAGATATTCACTTTGATAATGTATATTTTTTATGATACCTTTTTCAAAATGAAAACATATTTTAATTAACATTCTTGCATCTATCTGCACTCTATAAACTATTTATGTACTGCCCTGTGCCTCAAAATATAAAAATATTCTGTGTCTATTTCTACATAGTAGGATTTATAGTCACACACATTTATTAACTTACCCAAATAATACCTCCCATCCCTTTGTTTAACAAACACATCATCTCCCGAGGTGAACGTCTGTTTGCCCTCCAGCTGCGAGGTGGTGGAGTCTGGAACCAGCATCTGCTGCTCTTCCGCTGGAGTATTAGGTCGCTCAGACACCGCTGGCTGGATGCTGATTGTGCTTATCTTCATTGTGAGATCCTCATCCTTGCTAGTTGATTGAATCTTGTCCTCGGAGCCAGATATGTTTGGGACAGCTTGTTCCAACTCGTGGCGTAATTTGAGGTCATCCATCTTTTTACTACACTCGGCTGTAAAATGTTATTAAGGTGACAAATGTTGTAGAGATGTGTGTAACTTACATTTATAGTGTCAAGAGAAAAAATTACCACATTTTGTCTGACCTGAGACTGTTTCTTGGTATTGGTCAGTATTCGGAAACCTGTCAAAAAATGACGAAACATTGGTTCGCGTCTTTGCCCTAATACACACTTATAGCATATTTTTGACGGAGAGGCGACGGTAGCAACATGTGTTAAGTGGCCGGTTCGGATTTGCTGACCCGGGATATAAGCCCCGTCTCCGGCTGTATAATATGTTTTTTTTAGCTGTGAATTCGAACGAAATTTGGATGTTACATGAAATTACAGACGGACAGACGTACAGACAATGAAATTATTATGTTTGATTCTAGAGTTTGTCAGCTTCCGAAAACTGGGTCTCAAAAGTGTTCTTTAGGATAAATTTGATAATTTAACAGCTTTTTTATTTTTTAAAACTGGTTAAAAATACTCTCTGGAATATATTCAAATTCGTGTATGGAAAAATATTTTGACGTGAAGAAATTATTAATCGGAGCAATGCTCTAAAAGAAGCCATAGAAAAATCAATTCTGTTTTTGTAAGATGTGTTTCTGTAAGAACCTGAGGAAATAATATCATCAAGTCTATAAAATTTGAATGAATTTTCATTATAATTAAGGAGTAATTTCTATTTCAGTCAATTTGGTATGGAATTTAGTTATTTTTTGAGAATTTTAAAGTTTTTTTATAAACCCTACCAAATTCAGCCAGACAGACGGATTTGGGTGAGCCCAAGCCGTGTGAATATGTTTTCTGGTCCCGCAAGCCGGGGGATTGAAAAACCTTAATCCCAAGATTTTTGGGATTGATACAAAAAATTATTTGAGTTGGGTTAAGAAGTTGTGCGATCAAAATTGAGTCTCAAAGAGCATTTTCCGCTGCCTATTATATTGGTCACAAACTGAGAAGCCATCTCAATTATTTAATCTTCTCAAGATAAGAACATTTTTACAAAATTCTAAAAAATAAGACATTGAAATCTTATTAATTTCCTGTATTATGTTTGATTAAGGGCCTATTGTTTGATCAGAAGTAAGAGTAATAGTTAAGAAAAAAGCATAGATTTTTGCATTATCCACCAATCAAAACACCTATTTTCGTAAAAATCTATGCTTTTTGCTTAACTCTTACTCTAACTTCTGATCAAACAACAGGCCCTAAGAATTTAAGACTGATTTGTTTAACATTTAGTTCCTATTATTGATAAATGAGAAATAAAGTTTTCATTTAGTTTCGATATTGTTTTGTTCGTCAATAATCTTTATACAGTGGAACCTCATTAATTCGAAATTAAAGGTACAAAAAACAAATCAAGACGCGATTGCGAAGTTCGCCAAAAATCATTAACTAATTTTGTGTAAAACACCTGTATTTTTGCATATTACAAGTAATCATTTTGAAAATGCAATATTTTTTATGCTAATACAAAAATCGCGTAATTTTTATTACTAAAATACCCGATATTGACATATTTGGTGTTCTCAAAATATTTATTAAAATTCATTCAATTTCAAATAAAATTTCAATTATGTAACCTAAAATGTATTGATTTATGGCGCAAGGGGCTAAAAATTATATTGAATTATGAATTATAGGAGTTATTCTGCTATGAATAACATTTTGGGACTTAAATTTTTTTCTTTGTATTAAGTTTACGGATACACCCCTCTCGTATCCATAAATTTAACACAACAAACAATTGTACAGAATTGAGGAAGGCTAATCCTGGGATTGGAAAAATGCTCCGGGATTATGCTGCATAGTCCAAGTCCAGCAGTGACGAGACGGATGTTTAATATTTTTGTCCAGCACAGCTGAGAAATATTTCTAAGTTTCACTTACATTGACAATAAATAAAATATTCACCTTTGAAGAGTCCATCCTTGATGACTAACTTGCTGCAGTGCACGAGGGGACTGAGGTACATGCTGATGGAGTGCCGGCGCTTGGAGCTCTGTTTCTCGGGGGTCCTCTTAGGGGCAGACGCCTCGCCGCTGGGATGCGACATGGTCTCCCTAGCGGGGCCCCGTGCCGCTCATTCACGCTGGAATATTCCAACATAATTATTTATCGGCTCATTACTGTACACCACTGGAAGGGTTGTAACCCATATTTTTTTAAATAATACTTCTTGCATTCTTGTTCTAAAATTATCAAAATCTATTTATTTTAACACTAAAACTTGATTGATTTAGGCCGATGTTGTTCTGTAAATAATCCTTAATTTGTAACATAGACAAACGCCTTTATCCATGGCAACTATATGGTGTTTTTTTTTAAAGATGTACAACTTTGAAATGAAATAAAACACATAAAAATCATGGTAATGGCATGGTATAGGGTTTATTGGAAAGATACATTTATGCCATTAGTGTTTAAATATGATTATGATACCACGATTTTCTAAATACATTTATACAATTTGCAAGTTGTTCTGGAGTTAAGTCTATTCATGGAGAAATGGCAAACCAAACTAAGCAGAAATTAAAGTCAAATGTCGCTGGAAAAGGTATTGGCAATTTCAAAAACATATCTCTGAAAAAACACCCTATATAAATATATAAAATTATCTAACCAATAAAGCCAAAACCATGGCCGTTATCACGATTTTTATGTTTTATTTCATTTTAAAGTTCTTTACCTATAAAAAAAAAACACCCCCTTAGATGCACATATACTGAGAAATATTATTAAGATAAAACAAAGCGAGGCAGAGCTTTTAGGCCCCCCATTTCATGGGCCGGGTATACTCCCTGCCATAGTGTGCACTGTACAAATTTTACATGGTTGTAATTTCTTTTTAAGCCCTGGGCCCCCTTCCAACTTGGGGTCCTGGGCCAAAACGGAAAAATATATGGTTGCGACTCAATGTTGTTCCATCTTTGAAAGAAAGAAAGTGATGACTAGCTTCATGTCAACATTTCACAGAAACAAATGCAAGTGACGAACACTTTTATTGGTTGGTGGGAAGAATGATGAATTAAATATTGTTTTTATAATCGATGCTACAAATTGAGGTAAGCATAAGCTTGATTAATTTAATTTTAAAATAATTCAACAGATCAAAGTTAAAAATTATAAAATAAAAATGTATGTACATCAATATTTTGACAAGATTTTTACAACAATTGACAACTTTCAGAGAAGTCTACATATGTTTTGTCTCCATTTGTGACCATGGATGAAACAAGTAATTAAAACAACTAATGGCATGGACCTGTTTCTCTAAAACCAAAAAAAGAATGCCCTCAACCGGTGTTAGTTTTTTAAGAAGTCGAAGAAATAATTTTATTGATAACCCCTAAAGAGGACCCACGAATACCAAATGTATTTTTGGATTTTAGTTTTGTTTACGGATGATAAACATATATAGTGGCGAGCAAGCAAATAGGGACGCTTACATACTATTTTCAATACTCTCAAAAAAGCCAAAATTAATAATATACAGTTAGCGCTTGTTCAGACACAGCGGGAACCATTCAGTTTCAGAGTCGCGTTTCAAAACACGCGATTTGTGTCATCTGTTCACACAGCCGCGGTTAATAAGCGATTTGTGCGCGCGAAAATAAACGTCAGTTTGACAGTTCTGGTGCCGTTCTCCATCTTTGAATATCAGAGATATATTCGCTCATTACTTTGTTAACGACGGCCGTGTTCCACGGCTAGACACATAAATATCATTCTGTCAGTTCATTTTTGGTGAATAAATATCTACTTCTCTAAAATACTCTTTTTTTCCACTTGTTCCGCTCAGGAACACGCAAAAGATAGTATGGTTCCACGTGCCCAAACTCGAAGAAACGCACCGAAAGTTTCAGATGGCAAAGTCGTATAAAACCAATCTAGAAACGCCGGTGTAGTAGAGGTTGCCTTAAAAGGGCCAAAGAAGATCCAGAGAAAGTCCAAGTAGTCAGCAGGGTCGTTGTAGGTAGAGAGAAATGAAAGACTGGTAAAAGTGGTCCGATAGGCTCTTAAAGCATCTTCAGGTGTACTGAATTGCTCGCCGTTATGAAACTGTTTATATAGCCAAATTACAAAATCCCCTCCATAACTCCATCGTAAAACAATCGGCCAATCACAAAGCTTGCTTTGCCGATTTCAGCGCTCGCGCCATCTCTGAGTGAATTTTGGTACTAATCAGTCTGACGATTGGCTGCGGAGATCGGCAGAAAGCACTTTGCTCCGACATAAAAAATCGTAAAAATGGTTTCATCGTCTTTTTGAGACGTAAATCATGTTAATTTATACAAAACTAAACCTTGCTGATAATCTAACATAGTCTATGGGACCCGCAAGGTAGTATTAACAGAGTTATTACAAGTTATGTACCGAGTGCAATGGCTAGTTACATTAAATTCAATAAAAAATAGTTCTTAAGTAGATACATGAATTTTTGTGTAATAATTATGAAGTATATTTTATAAGGCGTCTTTTGACTATAGTTTAATGAGTGAACAATTAATATTATGTCAGTTATAAACAATTTTATCAAACAAAATTCCCCCTACGTTTCTGATGTAATTTGTAGTCGTAAATATATATTTTTTGTATAGATATTTACTGGAGGAATACAATAAAGAAAGTTTTAGTTTAATTGGACTGCTGTAGCGGCCAATATTCGATTTCGACTGAAAGTCATCTTTTTCGGCACGGTATCGCTCGGCCGGTGGGGTCGCTATTAGCGATTGCGCTCATGTTGAGCGTAAAAGGTCCATTTCAGGGCCACTATTTTTAATTCCCCTTTTTATGTTTTTTATGCGTTTATTGACTTTTCCTGTGTTTTTAATAAAAATTATTTTTTGAAGAATTTTGTAAAGTTTAATTTATATTTTGTGTGTACGGTGCTCCACGCACTTTTTAGTAATGATGCTCCTCCGCCAGTCTGCGTCCAGTCGGTCTTGTGCGACAAGACTCTGATTTTACGGGCTGGGCACCCGTAAATCATATGCAAGCGATTTGGGGAACGGTCAGTCTGCAGCCTGCCGCCCCACTTTAATCTTCAGAATACAAAAGGAGATTTCTACTCATAAAGACATCTCCATCAGTGTGTGTACAGTTTGAAGAAGACTTCAAGAAGCTGGTCTTCGTGGGAGAATTGCCGGGAGAAAGCTGTTGATAAACAAAGTCAATAGACAGAAGACAGTCTAATTTGCTCAAAATCATGTTCAATGGAGTATTAACCAGTAGAAGCATGTTCTGTTCAGCGACAAGTCGAAGTTCAATCGTATTGGATCTGATGGGAGAAGATATGTCGGAAGAATGAAGTGCGAGGAATTTAATCCTCAATATACAATCAAGACGGTCAAAGGTGCGGGTGGTAATGTGATGGTTTGGGGTAGTATGTCGTGGCATGGAGTAGGACCAATCCATTGAATAAGCGGTGTTATGAATCAGCATGTATACGTGGAGATTTTAACAAGTGTTATGTTACCATAAGTAATTTAATGAATTATTTGAAGATATTAAAAATATATGGATCAATATTCCGCTAAAAAGATGCCAGAAGCTAACAGAATCCATTTTTACAAGATGTGCATCAGTTTTGAGGGTAAAAGGGCACTCTACTAAACATTAACTAAGAAATTGGATTAGGCATAGGGTTTTTAGGTGAAAATATTGAAGTGTTCCTATTTAAATGTTCATCTTAAATAAAGGTCATTGTAAAAAATTTGTATTTTAGAATTATTTAAATAAATAGATTGAAAATTAAATTTGCTTTTATTCAAAATCCAGTGTTGTATTACTAAAAAATATTTTTTAAATATTACGTACTTATTAGTGATGCAACGAATACTACTTTCACGAATATCAAACTTACTATTCGGCGTATATGAAAAATTCAACAAGGTAATAAATAATACACCACTGTTCTTCATTACTAAGAGATTTAATAATTAAAATTTACCACTGGCAAATTTTTGTTCAAAAAGTACAACATTTGTAACTTCTCAGGCGATAGGCGATTTCTTTTATCCATTTGTAAATTCCCAGCGGTCGAAAATAATCTTTCTGAGGCGACGGTAGACGACTTTAATGAAAAATACTTCTGGGCCAGTTTTTTCAGCTTAAGGAAATATATATATCTTCACGGCAGAAAAGCAATGGATCCAGCAGAAGGTGAGATATTGGGTTGTTTAAGGTATTTTAGAGCGAGTCCTCAAACAAAATAAACTCGTCTCAATGGGCCGACTTTGTTTTGCGACGAGTTCACTAACAAGTCATGTACACAAACCGATATCTTTATTCTTTATAACAAAAACAAAAAAATAAAGCTATATTTAAATTTAACTTACTAGAAACTAGAAGTCTTATCGAAAATTTTTCAAATATCACTTTTTTCACGCTTACGAGAGGTCATGTTACTAGATTTAATTTGAAATTATTTTATTAGAAAAATTTTATCACACAATGGAAATAAAATGGAACAAACAATATGTATTACAAAACAAAAACTACGAAATGAGCACCTAACCTTATTAATAACCCAACGAAACTAGATGAAAGAACTCATGTTATGTTGTGAAACAAGTAACAATTGACAACTTGAGAACTCAACAAATCCATTCATTCAGTGTTAGGGGAATCCCCGATAATAGAGTGCGTAGGTGTGTTTGGATACACTGTGCAGTTAAACCGTAGTTTGCGTTGCATTTTACTTTTTATATAAGCGTCCCTATTTGCGTGCCCCCGCCACTGTTTATGGAAAGCTTCTTTGAGGTATTTTGGGCAAAGTGATTTTTGTTCTGCATGTAGCTGACAAAAAGTAATACTGAATAAGGTATTAATTGAAATTATCCGAAACCCGTTTTAGCGAATTTTGAAATAAGGCTCAACAAAAGTCTAACTCACAATTACAGAAATCGTGAATGGCGCGGTGAGTTGAGACAACTCTTCAATCAAGACACGCCCTTAGTATGAGGCCGCGGAAACGACTCAGTGGATAAAAAAGCAATGACGCTATGACGGCCGTAAAAAAAAATACACGGGCAAAGTTCTTACGAAGCAGGTACTTAACATGAATCTTTTATTTACTAGACTCTATAAATCTTATTTCGAGTTTATTATAAACTGTTAACACTGCATAGTCAATATACATGTTGTATAGAAACTTTGCGGTACGGAAAATCTCCTTGAAACAAAACTTGAAGCAAAAAATAAATAAAACTCAGAACCGGGGGACGGTAATTTCAAAATAAAATTATATTGTTTTTTTTAGAAAAACAATACAGATTCAACAAAAAAATGCTTTGCAAAAAAACAAACAAAAGCAAAACGATGCTAATCGATCTCAACACATGCTTTCTATTGTTTAAAACGTTCCATTTGTTTATATTTCAAATAATTTGAAAATAATTAAATATAGACAAGTACCTACTTTTAAATATGCTGATATTCCTTAAATTTCAGAATATTATACATTTTATTACAAACTTTTATGATAAATATCAAATAAATATTTTAAATTAAATCATTCTTTTAGAACATTTAAAGCATTCTTGTTGCTTAAAAAAATAGAAGATTTTCAGTCCTAAATCATTTCATAACATTTTCGTTCTGTATTATTTTAAATTTGATCATTATGAAATTATTTTTCACCTGCTGTTAAATATAAAAAAAAACTTTTTGTATGATTTTGGCACAAACACATCTATATTGCTTGCCCAACGTAACTTGGCATGCGGCGAATTTTTAACTAAAACCCCGTCGGTAACCCCTCGCCCTGTCATTTAGTTCAATTTTGTGTTTGGTCGGGAGCTGTGACATCTTGATTAACAATATACACTGAATTATTATGTCCAAAACATCCTAAATAGTCCGGGAAGGTGCAAGAACAATTGCCAATGAAGTATTAAAGTTTTGCGAAGCTGAAAAAGGGAATAATGGACCGATATTACCGTCTAACAATTTGACAGACAGAACGGCCGCCATTACTGCACGGTTTCTTTAGTGCTGCCCGACCAAATTTCTGTATTTAATACGACACTGGTCACCGGACATTCTGTACATTATGTATTATGTAATAAATTTACACCCTGACAACTTCTGTTAGGCGATAGGGACGCCCTCCCTCGCATGCCAAGTTAAAGTGGTACGTCTATAGATTGCACAATTGTGTTAACATCGAACAACCCTGGGATACACCTCTGCGATTTCAAGTATGAATGATCCATAGCTCCCCCAACATCCGCAAGTTCTTAGAGTTATAGACAAATTGAAATATTGAATTAAAATAAACTCAGATATTTGTTCAGTACAAACTTTGTTACAGTAAAATATTTAATAACAATGTTACATAACCACTGACAAAACTAAGTGCATTGGCACTCAAGAGGGAAAATATGAGACACACAAAAGTCATAATCTCTGGTAATCCAGGAAAAGTAGAGTAAAAAGTTATAAGTTTATGTTAAAGCTCTCGGGGTCAATGACTCTGAGTTTGTTAAACTCAATAAACAAAACAGTGTACTTCTAAAATACAATGTACATTGACATGAAGATGTCACTAAAACTTTTTATAAGTTTCAACTAAGCTTATAACATCGATTTACTAAGCTATATAAAACATGGCCATCTTCATGCTTGAATTCTAACATTCAAACCTTGGGTCTATCCGTAGGGCAGTATAACAAATTTTATTCTCATTTTGAAAAAACTAAATAATAGTAAATAAAACCTAATAACTAACACACAATGAGATAAATTAAATTAAATGTATATCAAAAGTATTTACCTGATTCAATTAGAGTAGGGAAAATTCTTTGAAGAAATTGAATAATTTTGTGATATCAGCCATCGCACCTTGTCTTGCCTTACGATGAAGCTTTGAATAAATATTTAATGAAAAACAAATGACTAAACCCAAAAAGATTGAGGAAAAAATAGCGCATCTTAAAAAGACTGAATGTCGATTTTCAAATTTAAAGTTAAATTACGATAAATATTTGATAATGCACCATGCAGGAATGTACCCTATGCAACGTAATTCAAAATTGAGAAATGTACGATGTGATTTCAAAAACAGAATATTATAATTTCTTCATCCTAACATTTTGATGGCATTGTGACCTTACATAAATTATGGAAAGCTCAAACCCGCGGACGCATGCTAATGTCAAAACACCATTATCATCGGTTCGTGACATTATTTAATAAAGACTATAAAATAGCGCTTGAAACATTAACTGCCATGAATCCACTAATTCAACATCAGTCTCAGTGCGACTCAAATACTGGTACTTAATGATTTATGATCGATATAAACTATCAACAGCTGAGCTTTAGGAAAAATACAATGTGGCAGATGGCAACTGAATTTTCCCTCCGAATGATATGAGCAAATAAATTAAATTATAAAAATCGTAATATTCGTTCTTCTGTAAAGATAAAGACATTGCAAAGTACATAACAATAGTGGATAATGTTATGGAATCAGAATGATTTAAGAAAACGATGTCTGCTCGTTGTTGACATGGGGTGGGGACCAGGTTTATGTTCTCACGATTCGTAACAAATGAAAAGAAGCAAATTTAACTTATAAATCAGTATTAAACATTGTTTTAGAAAACAAAACTTACCAGTTAGTCAATGAATTTCAGATAAACAGTAAATTCCATCACCGCCTGATAACATCGCGGCCATTAAAGAATCATTCAACAGCCCAACAAAGTCAATTTTCCCGCGACACCGTCTGATCGATTACACAGTGAATATCACAACATTAACTCGGAAATTTTATTGCAAAGGATAACCAACAAAGCAAAACTTGTACTTTAATTCATTGTCTGCAGGAAACAGTGAATAATTCAATGATTTACGCGAACCGTTCAACCTATCTTTTGACGGAGATTCAAACGCTATCGCCTACCATTTTGAAAACCATAGCATAATCCGACGAAAATACTAATTTGATGAGTTAGTTTTTCCACCTAGCGGTAGACTTTGGAACAAAGTACATGTCATTTCATATACTATAAGGCTAATGAATGTTGTTACCTACTTTATAAGTGAGGGTGAATGAGGGTTTCAAATGTTTGATTTATCGCTGTTGAACAGTCCACAAGTCCATTATAAAAAAATAAATATAGAAAAGAAAAAAAAACATGTGAGTAACTTTTAAAGTCAATTTTTTTTAAATAATATATAATGAAAGTATGGGACGGTGTGAGTCAAAAATCTTAGCCCTTGCCTTTTTGAAGTAGGCTTAAAAGAGGGAACATCTCACTTTTTCACAATTTCAAATAAATACAAGTTTTATACAAAATGAAAATAAGGCTCAATCTCAAAACGCTCGTTTTTATTTAGATATTTGTATTTAAATATTTTTCTTTGACGTATGCCGATTTTGATAAAGTTGATCAATAAAAAGTGATAAATGTTGTGATTTAAAAATAATGAATTACGAAAGTTTGGTGTAGCTTAGTTGAATAAATTAATTACATCTAAAGATTTATTTTGGCCTTTTGTATTCAGTTATGTCCCCCCATTGGTTTGCAGACTGCTTATTAAATTTAAAAACTTCTCGCTACTTACTGTTGAATATTTATAAACATTATTTAATATCATCCTAGCGTCATTAAACATATCTGATATTTAAGTATTTAAATCCAGATATGTTTAATGACGCTAGGAATTGTGGTTTATGTTGGTATGCTAACACTTTTGTGTTAGAATACTAACACATCATCATTCATTAATTTTAAACTGATCAATTCAATTCTTTTAAAATGTCTCTTTTATTGAAATATATTTAACTTCTCCAAAAAATAGAAAAACAATTATCAAGGTTTGCTAAGTTTTTAGTTGTCCCTTTAAAAACATTAGTTTCTAATGATAACTCTACTGGAAAATAATTAAAAAATATAGCCACAAGTATCAAATAATTTTAAAGCTTACATTACTTTCAATAATGTTTATTTTAAGTATGCCTGTGTCACCATAATAATCTATTGATACGGATGTAAGAATCTTGGTAGTATGGACTTTTCTTACAGAACAATACATTTGCAAACCAGCAATGGGACAAAAGGTAAAAGGACCTACTCCCTATCAGGGAAGGACATACAGGACACATGAAAAAAGGAGTTCAGCCTTAAGACCACAGTCTCAAACAGATCACCCACGAAGTAGCTCTCAACGCGACACGCGAAAGAGTCCGAGGTTCCTTTCATTTATGATGAGGTTACTGTTCCGTGGGGGACCATGCCTCACCCCTTCCAAACCCCCAATCATCATTTCTTTAGCATCTCTCATTACCTGCATACCCATAGGATGTGTCCCGGCATCTGAGCCACGCGACTGCAGGCGTATGACATGGGGCTCACTGCGTCATTTGTCACGTCGCTGCATCACCTTGGTGACGTCTTATAATTTACTCTGGAACTCACCATGTCCCACAAGCTGCATCGCATGGATGCACCGGAGGGGCCTCCTCCGTCTTTTTCTCTCACGGCGATTATGGGGAGGAAGGAGTGTGTCCACCCCCTCCAAAGGTGCTGTGTCACATTTTTCTTGCCATCTCTCTAGCATAACTCCTGGTAATCAGCATCCGAAAAAGTGTACAATTTTATATAGCGGTAAAGACGTGATTTTGTTGATTGACATGATTTTACTTTATTTCTAACCTGAGAATAGGGTGGTATATGTGAACAAGAGATATCACTACCAGTTCAGCAGGCCGGTAAAAGTTTATTAATAATTTCTCAACAGGTTAAATATTAAGAAAAATTATTTTGGTTTCATAGGCAGAAGAGTTCATTCATCAATGATACTGTACTTTGATATTATGAAAAATGCATTTGCACTATAGACTACCAGAATAAATACACACGAAATAACATAAATTCCTTGTCTACAATTTAGAAGATCTCGTGCCAATAAGTTTGCCTTGCTTAAAACAATTACTACAAACTTGTAAATTTTGAAACAATTATGAAAAGGTCAAACTAAATTCTCTTAAAAAGTACCTATATCTTAGTAATTAATTCGCTCTTTATTGTAAGACATTTTTACTTAAGAGGTTCAGTTTAGAACAAAATCTTTAAAAATGCTCATTTACTAAGGCCCGGTTGTTTCAAATTCGATCAAAGTAAGCGTAGAGTTTAAACTGAAATTTTACGTTCTCCACCAATCAGACGATCCGTTTTCGTAAAAATCTATGCTTTTATCGACCGCTTACTTTGATCGAACTTAAAACAACCGGGCCTAAGGGATTTAATTATGCTTTAACAGTTGTATAAATGTGTATTAGACCAGTGATCGCAAAGATCAAAGCAGTTGTCCACAAGAAAATTTTTCTTAATATAATATAATCCTATTAGTAGTCTGTAGGATTGAAAATGATGAATTTAGTGGTTTGCGAGGTCTTAAAGTTTGACGACCGCTGTATTAGACGATCTTGAGGGGGGATGTTTATCCACTGTGACTCATTCCCCTCTCCTCAGGTTATCTCTGAGCAATTTCAATTATTTGAAGCATGTATATAGGGGAGAAAAATTAGAAATTAAGTAGGTGACGGAATATTATGAAACGTTCAAATCTGAATATGTAATATGATAATTATTGTGATAGGAATATTACAAGATATATCTTGTATTTCAATTTTTTGTTCAAAATATATGCTTAGGAAAAGTCATGCTCTAACATTCTCTAACAGACCCCTGCTCTGTACATATTTTATACAGTGTGATTTGTACATTTCTTAGGGTACGAACATGCCAAAGATGCCTCACTGCGATACCTCGCGGTCGCGGTTTCAGCTCGCTATCTCGATGTCGATACTCGCTGTTTACATGGATGGCGGTGCGAACTAGGGATGGGTCGTCGACGTATTTACCGTCGACGAAACGAGACCGTCCACGTCCATCCATCGACGAGACGATCAACTAGTTGAATTCGTCAACTAGTTGACGCGTCAACTTCGTTACGGGGACGTCGCGGACGTTCTATCTAAACATCGGGACGATGGTCAACTGTCTACGGTTCGACGCGACGCCGCTCGACGGCTCAATCGTTGGCTATTTTTATTACGTAAATTTTTAAATTTAAAGAAGTTCGTAGGAATATAGTTTCGGGGATAGTAAAACCGCTACTTGTACTCATATGTAAAAAGTAATATTTTATTATTTATTTGTTTACGCACATTACAGTCTTTTACATATTGTTTTATATACTTCTTTCTTTATATAATAAAGAAAGAAGTAGGTATACACAACAATATCAGATGTAAGCAGTAAAATATTAGTTCAATAAAAAATAAAATAATTAAACAGAATTGTTTTATTTTATACAGCGCAAAATTGGGAATTCACCGAAACGTCGCACGTGCACATCGCACAAATCAAATAAAAAATAATAGATAATAGCTTATTAAGCCTATCTCGCCCTACGCATGCATTCAAATTTCAAGTCTCTGTCAGTTAATTTCAAGTCTCAATAGTTCATGTACACAGATCTGCACTCTATGATCTTACAAGTCGACAGCGAGAGATGAGAGAGAAATAAACGGAGACGTTTTGTCTTGCTCTCGCTCGTTGCTTTGTATTACGTTGAATCTTGAATCGTCCACCGACCACGGCGTCCGCCATCCACCGTCTACGAATTCAACTAGTCCATGCGATGAACGTAAACCGTCGACGCGTCGATGCAACGTTAACGGTTGATTTCAACTAGTCCGTCCATTCAACGCCCATCCCTAGTGCGAACATGTCGGTTCAGTCGCACCTCGATGTCGATACTCGCTATCCCACAAAGCAGGAATATTAAAAATCAAATCAATTAGCACCTCCTTATCCATAATTCAATTCACAGTATTTATCAAGTAAAAACAGTTTAAAAGATAACTATAGCGATCGTGACATGAGCAATACGGGATTAATGACAGATGACAGATCCATTTGTTTTTACATCGCGGTCGACAGCGAGCAGCGATGTGATCTGGATCGTGATTGGACAGATTCGCTAGGCTGAGGCGAATATGTTTTGTTTTCACATCGCTGACCGCGATGTGAAAACAAAATATTTTGTTATCACGAAAGCATCGAGCTAAACCTCCATGTAGGCGTGATGTAGGCCGCGATGTATCGCAGTGAGGTATCATCTTTCGGCATGTGCGTGCGTATCTACTAGCGTGTATTTGTTTTACATGGAGGTGACATCGAGATAGCGAGCTAAACCGCGACCGCGAGGTATTGCAGTGAAGCATCTTTGGCATGTTCGTACCCTTAGAGTTGTAACATCTGAGATATCTTCGATCGCAATATATTATTGTCGTACGCGCAATGCCATTCCATTGGCAATGCACAAATTCCGATCTCTCGAAATTATTTCACTCAAATACAGGGACAACCCGGACAAACGTCTCCAATATAAGTTTTGCCAGGAGGAACCATTGTCCTATTTTCATAATCTTACCAACCTAAGAAGAATGAACATCTTGATTCACACCTTTTTTAGTTCTTTTTAAATTATAATTTATACAAATATGGGGAAGAAGTATCGATAACAAAAATAAAATAAAACACAGAAATATCATTAAAAAAAAAATCATAAATTTATTAAACATTCTTAAAAATACTGCATAACAAATATAAACACACATACATCCTAAAATGCAATTAATTTAATTTTAAGAATATATTTATATACTGTATTAAAATACACCCCAAACCTCTTCAAAAGCGGAACATAACTTTGTGCACGCTAAAGCACCTGAGAGTGGGTAATTACTGATAGAGACGCTGTTTTCCGAGTATTCGGCGTTGACTTTACCGTGTGCCATAGCTCCAACTATGACAACAATCGGCTCGCTTTCTTTTGGCACCACTTCCCTTGGATTGACGACTTCCTTTGCACTGAATGACAAGGTGACTTTTTTCACTCCAACGGGAAAATGTTTTGTGATGGGATTAGCTATCACTTTGAGCAATTTGAGTGACCCATCAGTTGCACGTATGGAGAATTTGTGAAGAAGTTGAACTAGAATAAGTAAATATAATCAAACTCAAATACAGACAGGAATACACAAAATCATACAATGCTTTTGCCTCAATTCTAAGGTGTACATAATGTTTGTAAACATTCACACAATCTATTAAAGTTACTCCAAGTGGTTAATACAAAGTTTTTAATTAATTAAAATTAATAATTATGTCCAACCACAAAGCTAACGCTATAAACATCAAACATATTTAAATCTACTTGACAAAGGACGCAACAAGTTCTTTATATTCATTCATAAAAAGCAGCAAAATAAATACTAATGATGGAATTAAACATTTTTATCTAGGCAGTAGGGTGGATTTGAAATATTTTTCAATAAATAGTGGTTCACACAAAGTGTTTTATTTTTATTAATATTAGAATAATAATTTTATTAATATTGCCACATTTATACCTATAAAACTCAATGTCTGTCTGTCTGTTCTCTATACAAATCCACACCGTTTGTCCGATTCGGTTCAAATTTTGCATACTTATGGTTTGGGACCCGGTGGGTAACATAGGCAACATTTCCCCCCTATTCTCATACCCCTTCCCCTCCCCCTGACATATTTTCGATGCAAAACTGTACCGTTTGACCGATCAGACTCAAAATTTGGAAACTTATTCTTTAGGACTTGGCGGGTAACAGAGGCGATATTCCTCCCCTATTCTCATACCCCTTCCCTTCCCCTGACATATTTTCGATGCAAATGTGTACCGTTTGACTGATCGGACTCAAAATTTGGAAACTTATTCTTTAGGACTCGGCGAGTAACATAGGCGATATTTTTACAGTGACAGACTTTGGTACAGCATACAGAAGAGTTGGTAACAGTGTAAACAAAGTCTAAGCCTACTACTATAAGCCGCTGTAACCTAGAAATTAGCGATTGGAAGATCTATATTTTTCATTGAAAGATACTTCATGGTGCAACATTATAATTTTAAAAATATGTTTTACTTTACTGAGTTATTAAATTACAACTATAGTTTCGAGAGGAGCAGTCCCCCTCATCATCAGGTATAGATAATAACTAACTTAAATACAAAATTTATCAATCTAATTGGGTAGGTCAGGGGGGCGCGCGGCGGGGAAGGGTATTTTTTTCGCCGAACAGCTCTAGGAGTGGTGAAGTGGACTGAAATGTGATATTATTTATTAATGTATTTCTAGAATTTAAATTTTTTAGGATTTCAACGGTTTCCAAACTATTCATTATCCATCCTCTATGAGGAACTGAGTGGAGTAATTTAAAATTAAAATTACTAATAATCAGTAAATCCTCCGTAATTCATTAGTTTAACATATAGGAAAGCCAAATAATTGTAATAAGAGAGCAATAAACTATGAGAATTGGGAAAAGATGGAGACTGAACATTTTGAACTGGTCACTAAGCAAACAAAAGTGACCCAATTTACATTTAGGCATTGCAGTAGAACCTTGTCAATTACAAATTTTCAAGGGACCAAAAAAACATTTTGAACTATGCGTAACTCCATCATGCGAACAAGGTAAAAAAAATCGCGACGCGATTGTGAAATTCGCCAAAAATCATAAAACTCGTGAAAAAGCCATTCATTTTGTGAAAAATGTCTATTTTTACATATTTTGAAAATGCAATATTTATTATGCTAATAAAGGATCTCAACATTTCTATTACCAATGTTCCCGATATTTACATATTTGTTGTTCTCACTTGCAAAAAAAATCAAAACATTTTTCAATTTCATCAAATCTCAAAAATATTTCGAATTATGTGAACTTAAATGTATTAATTTAGGAGCGAAGGGCTAAAAATTATTTTGAATTTTAAAAATTTTGAATTATGGCGAATTTCGAAGTAACGGGTTTTACCGGATTTAGAAATCTGTAAATAAAACTTGAATGTATTATTTTTTACAAATCCAAATTTTGAGCACTTTCATTCTTATTACATCTCTGAAGGGAATCTGTGTGAAAAAGGTGAAATCAAATTATGTCAAATAATTAAGTACCATCAACATCATCCCCTTATCCTAGAAAGGATATAGGCCCAAAAACTCGAGAAGGCGCTTCCACCCTCCTGTCTTATGCCGCTTCGATTAATTGTTAATTTTCTTGTTTTTTTTGTAAAGGAGGTGTTTCAACTATTTTATAAAATTTTTACTCACCCATGAGACCAGAAAATCTTTTAAATGTCCTCGGTATCCTAGTTTGAGGGTTTATTTCAATAAGAACGTTCTTTTCCGTGTGAATATAGACCTGCAGAAGGCCAGCTCTGTTGAGCGGTGAATCCATCAACATCAGCAGACATTGGTGGGTAATGTCAGGACGACACGAGCCAGGATCCCGTCCGTTCTTTTTTAAAATGTTAGCATGGTCATCGCAATTCAGGAGTTCAAAACTTTTTCCAACCTTCAAACCAAACATGAAAGTAGAAATATCGACCAGTAAGAAAATAATGGCATTAATTAAATTTGTCTATATAGCAGAAAACTGCAAATAAAATGTCTATTTAAACCACAACAAAATATTTTATTTGGTGATTTTATTAAAATGTGTGTGGGTGATCTCTAAAGTAAAGCACATTACCTGGATATTACGACAAGAAGCTGTGATATAAGTTGTATTGTCATCATTATACTGTCAATTATTAGAGGTAATACGCATCTTATGGTCAATTTTGGGATCTTGATTCAAAGGAAATATTTTTTTAAGAAAAACATTTTCAGTCATAGTCCTGAGTTTGTTTTATCAAGTTTAATATTTTCTATGAATGGTATTCTTTCTAAAATGCAAGAACCCTGTAATGCCCTTGTTGTATTATCTATGTTACAGAGATATATAAAAATGTTGTAGTGCATTTCTAAATTTAGTGGTGTTGTAAATCTCTTACGTGTAGATTATTTAACAACATATTATATTTATCAAATCGTCAAATTCAAGTCAAAATTTCTATCTAGAGCTTGCCCAACGTAATTGGCGTGCGGCGGTTTTGGAACTAAAACTCTCCCCGCCCGCACCCGGCGGTAACCCCTCGCCCTGTCATTCACTTCAATCTCGTATTTGTGCGTGAGCTGTGACATCTTAATTTCCAATATACACTGAATTATGTCCAAAACAGTCTTGCAACACCTCGCAGGTGGTGCAAGAAAGATTGCCAATGTAGTTTCAAAGTTTTGCGAAGCTGAAAAAGCAAATAATGGACCAATATAACCGTTTGACAGGACTCTATACAGGGCGGCCGCCATTACTGGTTTGTTTCTTTAGTGTTTCCTGACCAAATTTCTATTATAATATCATAAAATATATTTGTCAATGTACCGGACACTTTGTATATTATGTATTGTGTAATAAATTTACACCCTGGCAACTTCTGTTTCGCAGGGACACGCCTCCCTCGCACGCCAATTTATACTGGTGGCATTCCAGTGCACAAGTTTCTAAATGATAAAATGGCCAGACAAAGCTGTAATTGTTTTGTTAAAACTGACTGAAAAAAAGAATAAAAGTCAACTAAATGCAGCCATTAGACAAATACTTGTCAAAGAACAGTGCAAAATCTGAGAAAATGTCACACTTAAATCGGCTATTTTGATAGAGATTCTAGAAATTTTAATAAAGGAATTTAAAAATTATCAAAGAGCAAATCGATGCCAATCACAGAAAAGTGTATTCTTTGTGCCAGTGTGTATGCCAATAGAACAATAAAAAAGATCTGCATGTTGTGAATTGAATATTTGCGAAAATTGAAATAAATTAAATACCAAGTTACCAATCCAACGATATATTATATTTATTTTAGGGAGTACATGTTTTAATTCCATTTCTTGTATGCCACCTAGTGAATAAGTAATAGTAAATAAGTTTTTTCTTTTCTAGCAGTAAGTTGTTTTGTAAGATAATAATTTTTCTGTGTAAAGCGCCCTTGAGGTGAGTATTCGCGAAAACGGCGCTATGTAAGCTATCCAATTATTATTAATAATCCTAAACGTAGTAATATCAGTGAAAATAAAATTACCTTGACACTTTCAAGTTGTGCTCCTTCCAAGACAAGAATTAAACGTTTTTCTTGATTTTTCACATGTTTTACGACTAAATGATTTGGTGTCGGTTCGAATTCATTATCGCTACCATCGTCTTCCCCAATTTTTCGCTTTTTCCCCATCTTTCAACTTTGACAAAACGAGAACACGTGAAAACCAGACAAGCATAGAAGAGAAACCAGACAAGTTGTAAACATAGAAAAGAGAAAATAAGTTGTAAACAAAAGAATATATATTTTCTATGGCAAAGGAGAATTGAAGAAAGGGAGTTATTGTCTATTACTATTTCATAAATACATAGATGTACTTCTATGCATAAATACATAATCCCTATCATATCCATTCTATAGCCCGTCCAACTTATCTGGAGAATAAAGGAGGGCGTCCCAATCGTTGTGGTGTTGCCCACAGTCTAAAAATTATATTATTTTTAGGGAATTTTTTGCAAATTCGTTTTTTTTTTAAACAAGTTACAGTTGCCGGCAAACTTCTTGAAATTCTTTGGCGTAGTGGGGGAATGCGCAGAAGACAAAATTTGGGTCTCGTTGGTGGAATGGTACATGCGCAAACTTCCCCCCACTACGCCGTAAAATTTCAAGATATTTGCCGGCCACTGTACTAAGCAGTATACGACACAATAAAAAACAAAAAATGTAAACTAACGTACAAATAAATTTATCAAAATATACATTCGCAAAATACACAACGTCACAAAATGGCGTTTATTCAAAATCAAAGAAAAATACAATTTTCAGAAGAAAAAAAAAACAAACAATAATAATTATTTTAGGCCGGCACCACATTACGCAGATCTTCCGCCGCGTCTTTTCCGTTGCGCCAATCGGCAAAGCAAATAGATCGTCCAATCATCCGCGTAGTGTGTTTAATAAGCGCATATTATATGGAAAGAAATGTAGCGATGTTCCGCGACAGAAAAGACGCGGCGGAAGATCCGCGCAGCGTGGCGCCGGTTTTATTCGGTGTTTCATACCTAATGATCATGACCTCCATGTTTAACTCAGTAACACCTAAGGATATCAAACGGTTTAGGGCCGTTGTATCAACTTGGTTTATAGTAATCTTTCGTTCAAAGCATAGATATTTTGCATTTTCCACCGATCAAACAACTCGCTCTCGTTTCATCTAGATATATGACTGGCCGCCGATTCAAAGAAGTTTCATTCTTCCTTTATTCGTACAAGAATTTTGCTCTCATGGCACATATATCATTGCGTTCTATAAGCACCATACGGTTACTTTTAGTCTTCCGAAAACGAAAACCTAGCTTATGCAGTAGGTAATTTACACAATGTCTGACGACATCCTTGAAAATTTATGTCTTCTTTCAATACCTTTTACAGTTTACTTTATGTATAGGTAACTCTTTCTTAAAATTATAAAAATCGTGTCCCTTTCGCCTGATGACTCCCAAATCAAAGTTATCAATATCAATTTTTCCACTTATCCTTGTTCTTTTTTCCGGGTGTAGATACTTTAATGCCCATTTCTTTTAACTATTAACTATTTTGTGAATTGCCGATTCAGAAATACCTGAAGAAATTGTATAATAGTAAAATAAAAAACTTTAGTATGGGAAAGACATTATAACTGCATGGCAGCACTAACTTGAAGCGGCGGCAATACGATGGCAATACGTTAATGAACAAAATCAAACGGTATAATTGGAGCTTTTAGACGTTGTCCTCTTCAAAAAACATGTGCATTTTGAAGATTATTTCCCGAACACCGCTTTTAATGGTTTTTGGCATGGTGACAATCTAAAATTTTCTTAAAAAACTATCGAAACAGTCGTGAACCCCTCTGTAAACAAAGTCTGTCAAAGGTCTGTCAGCTGTAGATAATCCAATATGGCGTCGTTAGTTCCAAATTTGGCCATTCTTCAGATAAGTTAGACGGACTATATTGACCATTGACCACAGACAATCACAGAATATAGACCAAACAGACAATTATAGTCCGTCCAACGCGTCCAACTTATCTGGAGAATAAAGGAGGGCGTCCCAATCGTTGTGGTACTGCCCATAGTCTAAAAATTATCTCATTTGTAGGGAATTTTTTGCAAATTCGTTTTTTCTTAAACAAGTTATTAAGCAGTATACGACACGATAAAAAAAACAAAAAATGTAAACTAACGTACAAATAAATTTATCAAAATATACATTCGTAAAATACTCAACGTCACAAAATGGCGTTAAAAATCAAAGAATAATACAATTTTCAGGAAAAAAAAACAAACAATAATAATTATTTTAGGCCGGCCCCACATTACGCAGATCTTCCGCCGCGTTTTTTCCGTTGCGCCAAATCGGCAAAGCAAATAGACCGACCGATCATCCGGGTCGTGTGTTTAATAAGCGCATATTGTATGGAAAGAAATGTAGCGATGTTCCACGACAGAAGAGACGCGGCGCAAGATCCGCGCAGTGTGGCGCCGGTTTTATTCGGTGTCTCATACCTAATGATCATGACCACCATGTTTAACTCAGTAACTCCTAAGGATATCAATCGGTTTAGGGCCGTTGTATCAACTTGGTTAATAGTAATCTTTCGTTCAAAGCATAGATATTTTGCATTTTCCACCGATCAAACAACTCGCTCTCGTAAAAATCTATGCTTTAAATGAACTATTGCTATAAAGTAAGTTGATGCAACCAGTCTTTAATGTGCATAAATAAAAAAGTTTATTTTTGAAAAAATATGTTCATACAAATGAACTCGTTAATGAATTATGTAATAAAAAGTATAAATAATAAAAATTCTTTGTAAAAAAATTATCGAATAAAATATGTTCTAAAACTTTTCTCATCTTACGGCTTCTAATTCAATTTTTCCACTTCTCCTTGTTCTTTTTTTTCCGGGTGTAGATATTTTAATGCCCATTTCCACGGCCACTTTACCTTCTTTAACTATTTTGTAAATTGCCGATTCAGAAATACCTGAAGATATTGTATAATAGTAAAATAAAAAAAACTAAGTATGGGAAAATCATTATAACTGCATGGCAGCACTAACCTGAAGTGGCGGCAATAAGTATATGAACAAAATCAAACGGTATAATTGGGGCTTTTAGACGTTGTTCCTCTTCAAAAAACGTGTGCATTTTCAAGATTATTTCCCGAACACCGCTTTTAATGGTTTTTGGCATGGTGACAATCTAAAATGTTCTTAAAAAACTATCGAAACAGTCGTGAACCTCTCTGTAAACAAAGTCTGTCAAAGGTCTGTCAGCTGTAGATAATCCAATATGGCGTCGTTAGTTCCAAATTTGGCCATTCTTCAGATAAGTTAGACGGACTATAAATGATTTTTTGTCCATTCCATCATTCCATGCAATTCCATGGATATTATAGACTGAAAAGAGGCATCGACTTTTTAATATTGCAATATTCTTGACCCTAGTAAAGTTATGTTTGAACTACAAAATATACTCATACCTGTGAAACCTTGGTTAGCAAATTAACATCAAGTCAATTAAAAACCTTGACAATACCACAATCAACTTTACGTCGTGTCATCTCAAAATGTGCACTAGTATGCATAGAATTTTTGTTTCAGTTTACAGTAGCCGGCAAACATCTTGAAATTCTACGGCGTAGTGGGGGGAAGTTTGCGCATCTAGGTACCTTTCCACCAGCGAGACCCAAATTTCGTCTTCTGCGCATTCCCCCACCACGCCAAATAATTTCAAGAAGTTTGCCGGCAACTGTAAGTGCCAATAATACTGTTTGCACAGAACAGAATTTTCAGTTTAATTTTTTCAGTAAGTCAAAAAAACTTCGTTAAAGCGTAAACATATAACATTATCGTTATTCTCTTGCATGGCATGTCTCCACAATTTAAAATTGAAAAAAAACATTTTTCAAAGTGATACAAAAAGAAACAATTATAAATATGACTTAGGATTCTAAAGAAAACTGTACATCTTTAGAATTTGATGTTTATCATTCTCAGTTAAAATTTTATATAATTATCATTTACCAGTCAGGAAGAACCCGAATCTAACTTATATGAATACAAGCAAAAAATGAATATGAAGAAAATCCAAGTCATAAGAATAAATTTGCACATCAAGGATACGGTAGGTAGTGTGAAGTTAGAATTTATTTAAGAAATGTTTCAATCACAATTAAGATGGAGTACGTACTGACATTTAAGTATATATGCGTTGTGAATCATCGGCCTTCATGAATATCTTTGTAAAATTTGAAGATCCATGACCGCAGTCACTGCTAAGCGCAGTTTATTTTTTTCTGGTTCAATGTGTGGGAAACCTTTTGTATCATGAATTGCTTTTTACAGATTTGTCTAGATAGTAACCGTCCGGTAATAATGTTTTTCTTATTTTTTTAAAAATTATATGGACATTAAAAAATATATTTATTGTATTATTTGTATAAATCTACTAATATTATTTGATTAATTACACCTACATGTTTCGGAAATACGATGGAAAGGTATTTTCGAAACATGTAGGTGTAATTAATCAAATAATATAAGTAGATTTATACAAATAATACAATCAATATATATATTTTTTTAATAATGTTTTTCCCTTAGTCTAGGTTCGCTTGGCTTATATGAAAAGATTTTGTCTTTGTATGGGATTTCTTTGCTCCCTCCCCATATTTTAAAGGGGAAATTATGTATATTTTTTAAATGAGTCTACACGGCGTGATTGCTCAAAAACTATAAAATTGTTCACATAAGGAACTAAAATATTTTTTGGCTCTTTTTTGCCACCATTGGTTCTGGTGCCCTTGGCAGAATAATTCGGTATAACGTCGCTGTATATAAAATAAAGCCAATGTGTCGTTTAGTACATTCAGAGATGAACGAATCAATTTGTCAATTTTTCATATAAATGTTGGAGATATACTAAAAAAAACATTGCCGTTCATCTGGGAAGTCGGCCTAGTAATTATTTAAAATATTTTTTTATAAATTTAGTCTGTGCAATTATTTTTTAAACGATTTCATTTGTTTATCTCAGAATGTACTAAAACGGCACATTATTATATGTACAGCGACGATAAAATCTATTATCTGTAGGCCACGAAAATATAATGTACGAATATAAATATTTTTGATGGATTCAGAATCGTTTAAAATGCCTGAAAACTTAATTTAGCAATCATAGTTTATTTTATTGTATGATAATAAAGAATTAAATTCAAAAAATAATGAAGCATTATAGTATCACTATTCTCACAAAACTACCCCGTTACATATAAATCTCCTGCCCTGGTATCCCCTTTGGCCTTGTTTTTGTGAAGTTAAACACGACTCAAGAACCTGATGACTAAACTACGCGTTAAATTGAATTTTACTAAAAAGATCTGAAATAAGTGCAACATCGCACGTCTAATAAAAACTTCCAATCCTCCATATAAATTGTCCAAGAGTTTTACTAGTTTTACCGAATACCGTAAGATTTTGAGTTAATTTTATTGACATAACTTGATCCACTTATAACGTGATGTGGAACATGCTGAAAAAACAAGCCAGATTGCGTGGTCGATATTCGGCTGAAATCTGTCAACTCTCTTTTAGAAGACAGATTATCGTACTTGTTTTTGAATAAATATGGAAAAATGATTTTGGAGTAGTATTAATATGTGTTTTAACTTATTTTCACGACATTTTCCTGCCATTCAAAAATTTGTGATGCTTCTTTAGTATGTGAAGTCGCCGTAAGGCGGCACCATTGTCTGGTCGCCATTTGCCCTTTTGTTTGCGGCGGTTCGAGTACGCTCTTTAATCCGTCAAAATTTCTGTTTTCACTCGTCATCCTATAGTTAAAATACTCGCGAAACGTTTTTTATGAATAAATCAATTGTTGTAATGTATTATTTCAATTGTATTTGATTAGGGGTGATTTTTAAAACATTTTCCACTGGACGCTGGTCGCATACGTCCGCCATCTCTGAAGCCTGTCTCTCGGCTAGACACGTAAAGTGCTCTGTGTTGTGACTCCGTGTGTTTTTTCTAGTTTTTATGCAGATTATTCCTCGACGGAAAACAGGTAATTAGAGAAGAAGTATTTTCGTAATATTAATTTTCATTTAAAGTTATTAAACTTCTCCGGGAAGGGCTGAATTGTCAAAAATTTGAGATGTTTGCATGCAAACCTTGTATTTTTAGCGCTTGTTGGCCCGCCATATTGGGTTATAAAGCTGCCTAATTCTTTCTCGTCCTTCTCGATAATGCTTTCAGCTCTATTTCTGGTTATTCTTGTAAAAAATTTTGTGAAAATGTGTATTTTATGCAGAGACGTAGTTTTTCCCGCGTTCTTATCGGTATAACTAGTGCTCGGTGTTTTTTGTAACCGTCGGATTGACCGTTTGGGTTTCAGGTTTTTTTTATCGTGTTCATCCTTCTAAATCGAATATTCGTATCGCTCCTTCGAACTATTCATAAGTGTATCTCGGGATTATATAAACGTATCCCGGAGTCGCAATCTCGGCGCGTACATTTTCCTCGATATTTGTAGCATTTCGGCAGCCGCTCTTTACGCGGCACACCCACAACATCCCGAAAGTAGGCTTTTTTGTTTATCCCTAAATATCTGTCTCCAATGAATCAGTTACAACTCTACATGTCCATTGACTGTTTGTAAGATTGCACTAATGTTTTTCTCGAGATGTCACATGTTTTGCCTCTTATTTACAGATTCGATCTATTCCTGTTTGATCCATTTTATGTAACATTGTTGATATTTTTTCTTCGTACATCTGTTGCAGACATTTGGAATCAACATACAGATTTGGTTTTTGTCAATGCACATTTATTTTGCAAAGAAGGGATATAGTAGAGCTAAGTGGCAAGCATCATTTGTTGCCTTTATTTACTTGTTAACAGTTATGTAAACAGTCACCAGGATAAAGACATTAAAGTCCAAACTTTCTCTTATTTAGATGGATTCTAGTTACTGCTATGAATAATAACCTGGATTATTATTTACTGCCTTAAACTTAATATTCAATATTTAATAATAATTAAATTAATCTCAGATTTTACCGACCGAGGCATGAGCGAACATAGATAATTATAAAAATATCTTATTGTAAAACTTTGTTACACAAATTGAACCCAGGCATATATTATTGTATATCTATCTTTATAAATTTTATAATTAAACTAGTTTTTATATAAAACATACAAAGTTTTTTTATTTATCAAAGTTTATTCAAACCATCCATCTAGCAACCTTCATAATAAACTGTACAAAGACAATAAGTGTTAATATACTCAATCTTAAAAGATTGATTGATGTATATTTTTATAAAATTAATAACAAAAAAAGTAGTACGAGTCAGAGGCAACATGTGCTGAAATCCAAGGATTGAAACTGGATAAGCCAATTTTAAAATAATTTAACACTGATGGATTGTCAAATAGGGTCCTCATAAATAGTAAAGGTATTTACTGTATTAATCAATATTAATGATTACATTTTATAAGAGGTACTAGCTAAAGAATTGATCAGATGAGATATCAACATTCAGCAGTTTGAATGTGTGGAGTGGTTATTAAATTTTCACTCGCCCACTTTGTGGTCACCAATGTTGACTTTTTGATTACTCAATACCTTGAGGTGCGCTAAGCGAAAATACTGCATTCTGGGATGCCTGAATCATGAACAATAACTTCATTCTTGCACCAAATAAATGTCAGGCAGATAATGCTTTCTTGTTCCATATATTTTGATTCTTACAAAAGCTAGATTCAGAAGTACTTAGTCTTATGTTATTTTATCCTTGTTCATTAAAATTTCCCACAGTTACGGCCTTTCCCCAGAGCCACAAGAGAGATAGATAATTGTGTTTTAATAATCATAAATGACATGCAGCAGTTAAAATATTTGCATTAATGCAAAATGACTTATGTCATTCGCACTAGTGAATACACACGCATGCAAGTGCAAGCAGTATAATATAAAGAATGAAAAAACCATCACTCTGCATAGCCTGTTCCGAAAGTTCCAAGTCATACCTCAACTATAACAGCCGATTCTAGCTGTTCACTTTTGGTTTGAGAATCTGTCACGATTCCAAAACCTGCATTTGATATAAGCTCATTCTATCTTGTAGCACATGTGCGTAAAATGAAGAAGTTTCATCTTGGATGAAAAGTATTCCGCTTTAAAGTTGTTTACCAGACCAGCAACTGAGGTGAAATCTGGTTAACTGCTTAAACGTTGACTGTCATGACGGAGAGGAATACTGGACTAATAATGATGCGATTCTTCAAAGATCCATCAGATGCGAGACAATTTAAAATCACCAATTTAAAAAAAGGTTAAGATGAGTTCGTCAGAAATTTATATCACCACATACCAGGTACTTATTCAATTTAACTACTTTATTAAAAAAAGTTTTTTCAGACTGTCTCGAAACCTATTCCACCGGCTGCCTGCCCGGTACAGCTTTTTAAATTCACAAGGGCTTTCAAAATATTAAGACAAAAATAACAATCATGATGATACTAAAAAAAAAAAAACTAGAAAATTTGGAGTTCTTTATAGGTGGTTTCGCAAGTTATTATAGCACTGTGGCCAGGTGTCTCTAAAGTTCTGCTAAAAGAGATAGATATTTTTAATGAAATGGTTATAATGCGAGTGCTCTAAGCGCACTCAAGAGTGATCATAGAAAATCACTTGTTTGAAAGCAAAGAGAGAGCGTTAGGTTTTACTATGAAATAATCAAGTGTGCCATGACATTGATGTATTATTTTTAGACTTAGCTTCACATCCTGGAAGTAACTTTATTATTTATTTTTGGCAGCCCGTGGACATGAATGTCAAAGTCAGCTGTTGTCATGCCATTAAGCTTTTTTCTTTTGTCAAGTGATGCACCTGTGCCTTCAATATTTGAAATGCCGAGTCAGTTATGAAATGACTAATTGTCGGTGAATTCTTCTGAAGAATGTCTGAGGGTTAGACTTCTCGGAAATCAGATAGTAAAATACTCTACTAAATAACAAGATCATTTAAAGGTTTCCTTTGCTCAAAAATTCAATTAAAAATGCACTACTTTTGTTTTTGTGCTACATTTAACATTAATTCCACTGTTTTCTTTTGGAGTAATGCAACAGTGCGAAAAAGTTGTCAGGAAAATTTGGACATTTAGTTAGCAAGTTCTTTTTCAAGTATTCGTGGCAAATAAATCAGGCGAATGGTTGCCATTAGTATTTTTTTTTTTTGTCAAAAAACATGCACATTTAGCAGAAAAATATTAACAATCAACCAAGTCAGTTTTTTCTAGTCATTAAATCCAGAAATGTTGTATTTTAACTAAAAATTTCATTAGTTGACTTCAAAGTTTGCAGCAGAGGCACTGTTTCTTATTGTGGGTTGAGAACCTGACAGCATTGAGGATAAGTGCAAGTTTACTTGAAAAACAAAACAAATACTGCTAAAAGGGACTCAGGTTTAAATATACGGATCCGGCACCGGGCAGAAAATGTCCCCCCTATATAAACCACCTAATTTCGTTCCATTACAAAACTGTGAAATTTTCTTCAGATAAAAATCTATACTTGTGTGTATATTAACAACTGTCAAGCATGTAGCCAATATCTAGATAGTGACTGATCCTGTAACTGAATTTATTTCTAATCTATCTATCTTTTGTTCGTCTGGTTTACTTGTGCGGAGGTATCTGGAATATAAAATATAACCTTTAAAAAATATATCCATGGTAAAAATATATATGGTGGCACTAATATTATTAGCTAATCCCGACAATCGAGCACTACAGTTTCTTCCTTGAATGTCTTATTTTCCTCCCCCATTTTTTTTTTTACAATTTCACCAATTGCAAAAGTAAATACATGAGATATTCATTGTCTGACATTATTACCCGTAATGACATTACCCGTAATGAAATTTCATATGCATAGTGAAAAATAATATCGACAGCCCAGAAATTTATAATCTTAGGTTTGAGAAAGAGTTATTTTGCGATCCTGTAGATCCAAATGTACAAGATATTTTTAACATCTTGGAAGGCCAATTTTACGCTTCGTTCCTACGTCATCCGGGTTGTGACATTTAAAAGTGGATTGGGGATTTGATATAAGCAGATGCAGATAAATGATAACTATAACTTGAGCAATTTAAATATTGCTGCAGGAATTGTGAAATCTGTACCTTCAGTAATAAGTTTTCACTCATAACTACCTCAATCAACATTTTATGGGATAACTATTTTGATACATAAATAACTGGAAAATTTTCCGAATGTGCTGGTTGCTTGGATTGAAAAGCTGAATATAGTTTTATTTGATATGACTGATATTTTACTTAGATCTTTTTTTTTTACTCTTATTTCCTCGTTCATGGTAATCACATTGTATTTTTGCATATTTGCAACATTTCAATAATTTTGATTTACGAGGTCATAACTCTCATTTATTTAAAATGGTGTAAGGTATGGAAGGAAACATTGCAATAGAGCGGTTTAATCCAGTTGCATAGAATCTTCTTATTACTAATAATCGAATGAAGCATTTTCAACATAATCCAATATTAATATACATTTAACCTAAGTTTTAAACTTTACGTAACTTGGTGCCTATGCCTTGACCCTTGGCTTGAGAGGTACTATAGAAGACGGTCAGCCTCCTTATCCCTTCTACATAAAAAGCATATTCAGTTCAATGCAGCAGGGGCACTTGATTGTTGCCTTTTACTAAATCTGATGCTTCTTCTCTCAGAATGCAGAACATATTTGTCAAATTCAACTGCTTTTAAGACGTAAGTTAGTTTGTTCTCATTAATTCTCACTGTCAGTGGAACTCTTTATCTGATTCCTCATCTGTGTTCTGCCTGGGTCGGGAGGCCCATCTGGTAGTCGGTATCCAGTGCAGATCTCGAAATCCCTGGGACATTCGAGCTTCTTCACCACGCCAAGGTGAAGGTCTGTTGAGGGTCTACATAGGCATGCTTAATTCATCTGCCAGACAGGTCGTACGGCAGAATAATGGGATAAAAGCAACCACCAAGTCTTTTTTAAAAAATCAGTTGTCATAGTAAAAAGTGAGTCAGCGCCACAATTCATTTTAATTCTGCGTAATCTGGGTGCGCTTACAGGGTTTACCCAAGTTTATGTTTAAATTACACAAGCTTCTACGGCATGCACTATGGATAACTGTTGATCATTCTATTTTGTTCAAAATTTGAAAGCATTTTCAATTAGAACTAACGGTGTATGTTTTGCAGGCGCAGTGTGAGGCGAGGGCGGCCCGGCCTGGAAACTATGTTGGCAGTGGAATCAGGGGCACCAGCTGAGCTGAGAGCTGATAGCTGATGCCGCTCAGACAGGAGTACGACGAGCCCCTCGTTACTATTGAGGTATGTGCTGTCCACTCGTAGTAAAAACACCTTTATTGACCAAACTGCATTCTTGTTTTCTCTGATATGTAATAATCTAAATATTTATACTACATACACTTCTTAAGATTTCACATGTGTGCAATCTTGCAAACTTCATTATTAGATCATCACTGATATATTCATAAGAAATACATTAAGGTTCAACAATTGTTCATCACAGAACAAAGACTACATTTTGCGTAGGGGTGGGTCACTGATTTTAACTTCTTTTGCTCAAAGCCAGGAGCAGGACAGAAAAATGAATAAGATTGTAGATAAGATTAACAACGGAGTGTGAAGTCCCTTTCGCACTCCGGATTCGCCATATTTATTATTTACTATTTCTCTGTCGGCCAACGGAAGCGCACATTTACACTATTTGTCCCCCACTCATTGTTTATGCCCTACATCATTTGGTCGTGGTATACAAACTTTGGTCTAAAAATACCTAAATTCGGTGACAACGATGGTCTTTGACAATACCGTACCAGAGTCACCCTTTACAATCATAATTCAAACACATCCCCCATGTCATCAAAAATAAGCAAAGCAAAGGACCCCCATCCCCCTTTGGTGCTTACTGTATTTTAAATGCCCCCTGTATTTTAAAATAATCTGTACACCTCGTTTCTTTAAAGCTGGCAATGGAAAAACAACGCACTACTCAATGCGTTTTAAGTGCAATCATAATTATGGCACATTATCTTACATTTGTTAAACTTCAAATCTGTTGATTCTATTAGCAAAACTAGATTTAAAATTAGGTTTTTCGTTACTATATTACACATTTCCAGACAAATTATGTAGAGGGTTTTAAGAAAACTAGATATTTCTATAAAAAAATTCATTATAACTCATTTCTCTCACTATGTATCGAAGGTGATATCACTCGTACACACAGATAATCAATAGATATACAAATGTTAATTTTATGTATGTGATTTTTCCTTTTCTGATAAATATCATTTTTATTTGATCCAGTGAAATACTCACACAGTTGGAATTTTTTAGGCTAATGATGTTGTTACCAGAATGAATATGGCAGTGTGATTGTTGACAGGTAGATAGCAGACTCTAGCACCATGCAGCAGGCTGTGGATCCCCTGGCCACCACCAGCACGGTAAATATATTCTCCTTATACTTTAAATTTTTTTTTTAATCTGTACATCTAAATAAGTGCAAACAAATAGCTTACATAAAGCAGTGCACATTTAAAAAGTCACCATTATAGATGGCAAGCTTTCAGCAATATGAGGTGAAAGGAGTTAGTGACAGTTTGATGGTGTAACGTACACAACTAATATTGCTTTTCTAAATTTACTTATCAATAATCGTAGGATGGATCCATATTGGCCAATCCATAGAGAAAGAGCCTTGTAGACTAAAGGAATCGGCCAATAGCTTAGTCAGGATCGGGCTGCATCCTCGCTTACTGTTTAATTGGTGATAGGTGCGGGTGGGCAGACTGTCCAATAGGCAGCGATAAGCTGCAATTGTAGTGCTGCAATTGTAAACTTGGCAATTATAAAACAAAGGAGAAGAATGAGGAAAAAGAGAAAATGATTGGGTGCATCTCATATACAGTGATAGATCATTGCAAGGAAAATTGTACACGCTCCTTTCTAAACTACTAAGCTTTCCAAAAAAGTTTTTGCTTTATATAGAATGAGTTGAATCAATTGTACCAGCAATAGGATTTGAGAGCATTTCCGATTGAATAGTCGTGTAGTATGCCATATCCATTCAGCAGTCATCAAACTTTTGTGTGAAAGGTGATCAGATGCCCATTAAACTTCTTTATCGACCAATTCCGAATCATTGACTGTACTCGCATATGTCTTCATGCTAATTAAACTATCAATTAAACTGTTGGTCGATCTAGAATCTGTTGCGGGGGCTCTAAAACCGTAGATAAAAATGTGTTGCTCAAGAAGTACCGGGATAGGCCAGGGCAGTTGTTGAGGTCAGCTTTGAAGAGAATAATGGTTTCTCCACACTGCTGACACTATTTATTATAGTCCGTTTCAGGCGTGAACAATATGTGTTCACACATTATATGCACTCAATTCAAAATCACACCTTATCACTTATCACATCAGCACCTTATGACTTAAGGCGATCGTCTAGCAGAATGAGCAAATTTCACCAGTTTTTCTCATATCTTCTCTTGCGTTTTTTATTACATTTTTGTATGGAAAGATATCATATTAAAATTTATTCATCAGGTTACATATATTTTAAATACGAATATCTTATTAAAATGTCTTAAACTAAATTAAATAATTGATTAATAAATTACCAAACCTTCGATGTTTTAAAAATGAAGAAAATTGCTCCACTTTGTGGGCCTTTTATGACTGAACAGCGTGTGAGATGTCTTTTTTATTCAATAATATTACAAAGTTAACGATTATCTTAAATTTTTTACAATTATAGAAAAATCTGTTAATACGTTTACATGCAATTTATGTTTTAAAAAATACTGTTTTTTAAAAATATTTTATTTTTTTGTGGGTCTTTTTCAACTCTTTTTACATGGTTGACAACTTTTTTACTTCAATAGTCAAAAGAATAGATATTATAATTTTACAATAAAAACAAAAAAAAATCAAAATCTTTGTCGATATTCCTGATTTTAGATATTTAATCAAGACGCAACGTATTTATGACACAATACGCAGTGTCTTGATTAAATAGCTAATATCTGAAATCGAGAATAATTTTTTGATTTTTTTTGTATTAATTTTAAAATAAAAATGTCTATTCCTTTAATTTATTAAAGAAAAAAGTTATAAACTATTTTAAAAGGATCGAAAAAAACTCACAAAAAATATAAATAATTTTAAAAACAGTATTTTTTAAAACATAAATTGCATGTAAACGTATTACAGATTTTTCTATAATTGTAAAAAATTTAAGATTATCGTTAACTTTGTAATATTATTGAATAAAAAAGACATCTTACACGCCGTTCAGTCATAAAAGGCCAATTGGAGCAATTTTCTTCATTTTTAAAACATCGAAGGTTTGGTAATTTATTAATCAATTATTTAATTTAGTTTATGACATTTTAACAAGATATTCGTATTCAAAATATATGTAACCTGATGAATAAATTTTTTAAATTAGATATGTTCCTACAAAAATGTGATAAAAAACGAAAGAGAAGATATGAGAAAAAATGGTGAAATTTGCTCATTCTGCTAGACGATCACCTTAATGGATTTTCTGCCATGTTTGAATTTATTAAATTAATATCTGATGCTAATTATCGAAGGTGCATTAGTTTAACCCTAGGAAGCTAACCTTTGGGTATACCCCATTAAAGCTAACCATCTGTCGAAACGACGGGTACTTGGAAAAGTACTTTTTTTGCAAAATATATAAACTTTATGCGCAAAATATATAAACTTTATGCACGTGATATTTTACATTATCGTTATTAAAAGGTTTTTCAATAAAAATACGTCTTATAAATTAAACTTTACTTATTTATTTAAGAACTACTAAAGTAAAATTTCTAAAACTTCTGAAAAAAAAATCTTTATTTTTTCATAAACTTTAACATGCAAAATCAACTAGAAAAAATAATATAACGTTCTATGTTTTGGCATTTTATGACACATAAGATTATATAAAAAAGTAATTATAATGTATAAGTTATTTATATTTAGCGCATGTGGTACAAAAATCAATCTTATGTTCATCACATATCGCTATCTTACATTTGGCACAAATAATTTTAGTCATACGTTTTTTCTTGTAGTGGCACTTCCCCGCACGTTTTTCTTCTATGATCTTCTTGTTTCAAAGAAGTTGATTACTATTGTTCATTTACCGATCCTTGAAAAAGAGCTTGGCCTGATGATTGCTGGTCTTGACTAATGGATAGTTGCGCTGAAAGAACACTCCTGATTTTATCTTTCTCTTTTGCGTAGGCATTGTTGTTTTTACCAATCTTGCCTTTATTCAAGGCTTCACAAGTCGAAAATGTAGTGTTTTCATAAATTCTTTGTGTGGAATTAATTTTTAGCCCGGTAGTAGACTAAACAAATCGGTTTTTACCTCGTATGTTCCCTTGAAGCAGTTGACTGATGCTGGTCTGTGAGAAATCTGGAAGAGTACTGGAGTTTCTTGTAAAAACTTATTCCACAGTTGGGGATAAATCTCTAGGTGTACTAATTTTTTTTAAGGAATTAGATAGTTCATAATTTTCGTTACTTTGGACATCGTCTTCCAGCACAAATTTTTCTGCCTCACTGGTGGACGCACCATCTTGGTCTTCGGAACTATATTAATGGTTTACTAACTTCGATATCACATCATTATTTAATGAAGATATGGTAAAAATCGATAACAAACACTTATGTTAAAAATATACACGCACACTCAAACAAAAAACTAACGGTAAAGCTAACCATCCGTCGAAACGACGGGCAAGGCTCAAGTATCTCGAAAACTATAATACTTATCTGCCCGATGCGTGTGCCATTGCAGCGAACTCACTGGTGACCGAGTTGGCTAGCTAAGACAAAACATTCGGATTCACCGTTAAACAGAGACTGCTATTTTTCTTAACGATGCCCGTCGATTCGACGGAGGTTAGCTTTCTAGGGTTAAAAGCTGCTTGTAATTTCACTTTGATTTCCTCACAAACAAATAAAACTTGTCCCTTTCTTTAACAGCTGTCAAATTAAAACTGCTTGATGAATGTGTCTGAACTTATGAAAGGTGTCATTTAAAAAACTGTGTTAAACACTGGCATACCGATTTTGCATCAGGTGCCATCAGTCGTCGTATGTGTATAAAAAATTGTACATTATTTTTTAACAGTCATTGTTTATTGAATTATTCAGTGAAAAGGGTGTGTCAGGTGGTAGGAGTATAAATCTTCATGCGACAATCCTGTGCCAAGGTCCGAAGGAGTGTAGATTTGTATTTACAAGCTGCATAGATTAATTGATGCGCTATGTCTCGATTATGTCAACTCATCGAGATTTAGAAATATTTTATAATTTGATCTATGTAATTTGATGTCTTCAATGTTGCAGCCGGGAGCGGAGGCTGTTAATGGCACCCCTAATGCGAATCCGCACCGTCAGGGGCGGATGACTAACCAGCTTGCCGTGAGTGCATCTTTAAATGTTCTTATAAATACTTAAATCACGAGCATTATCTTCCTTAGGCCCAGCTGCATCAAGTTTGATTAAAATAAAAGTTCGTTTATAGCATAGATTTTTACAGAAACGGGTTGTTTGATTGGTGGAGAATGCAAAAATCTATGCTTTACACAAACTTTTACTTTAATTCAACTTAATACAACCGGGCCTTAGCTATGTACATTAAAAACTTCAAATGCTTATTAAATTTATAATCATATCTCAACTGAAAGTGGGTTAATTAAATTAATAATATAAATTTTGAATTCTGTAGTTTTGAAATTGTAAAGTATTGCTGTCTTAGATTATTCATTGTTTGCGAAAAATAAATTTGATAATTTTTTAGTGCCTACCAGTCCTGATTACCTTCATTCACTAAATATATTAAAAATTAGCTTTTAGACAGGCATCTTAATTTATTAATAAAATATGAAATGCAAGGTGAGGGTATGAGATAAAAAATGTTTCAACCACCACATGAAAACTAATATTTCATTATTGATAATTTGAAAAATCAAATATAATCCCCAAACATTTTAGTTCATTGGTATGTTTTCCTTGTAGTTCCTCCAAAAAAATGTGATGAAGGCGGTTTGGAAGCACCAGTTTGCATGGCCCTTCCATCAGCCGGTGGATGCCAAGAAGCTCAACCTTCCGGTACGTAGCTTATACTTCACCGACTCACTAAATACTCTATAACATATAAAAATGTTGCCTCTTACATAATATGATTTTATGGAGTCCGTTGTTGTTTTCAGGATTACCACAAAATTATAAAGCAGCCGATGGACCTGGGGACGATAAAAAAGAGGTTGGAGCAGAACTATTATTACTCGGCCAAGGAATGCATCCAAGACTTCAACACCATGTTCACAAACTGCTATGTGTACAATAAGCCTGGAGAGGATGTGGTAGTCATGGCGCAAACTTTGGAAAAACTCTTTCTCACTAAGGTATCTACAATGTTTTTATACCCCTACCTATAGCCATCAAACATTTAGAAAAATGTTTCTTCAAATTAAATTACAAAGTAACTGCGAAATTTTTATTTGACAAAAATATATGTATGTATTTATAAATGGATATTGTCTAAATTAAATATTTGTCAAATTGTTTTGCTTTAATAACAAGTACAGTTGCCGGCAAACTTCATGAAATTCTTTGGCTAAGTGGGGGAATGGGCAGAAGACGAAATTTGGGTCTCGTTGGTAGAAAGGTAGATGCGCAAACGTCCCCCCACTACGCCGCAGAATTTCAAGATGTTTGCCGGCTACTGTACATGATTTTAATTTAACGGGCGCATTTGTGCACAGAGTACTTTGAAAGGTGATAGGAATATAACGGGATTTTATTATTCAGGTTTGTGTCTTCTGGGGTATTATACCGTGTTATTACGACCTTTATGGCCGACGTTTCGGATCCCATTGCAGGGTCCATTATCAGGGCTGATGGCCCTCGAATGCCAAAGTAACATTTATAGCATTTATCTGGGCGCCTATAGTTTGATGTGATTTCATTAATGACAAATGAGCTTGTATATTGAAATCACTTTTTTTTTTTTTGAAGGCTCTAGCCCTGCTATTTATTTCACCCCGCTGCATTTGTACATTTGGAAGCTGTGTATCATTTTTTTTACTAGTACTCACCAGCTTTGTAAGCATTGCACCTCAGATTTAGAAAAGCATAAAAGATTCTAGAAATCATGTTAAACTATGGCCCATGCAGGTGATCTGAATTTCATTGAAAGATCTGATTCCGATGTGAAGAAAGCTTTTTTTGTTATGATTGAACTCCAACCAAAATAGCTCTAAAGACGGAGAGAAAAATGTCAAACTACCACTCAGTCTGCTATATCGGAAAGGTAACAATTCAGATTGTAGATATCAATAAGTTTATTTTATTAGGTGGCTCAGATGGACAAGGAGGAGAAAGAGCTGGAGTCTTCAGGAAGCAAGAGTGCCAAGGGCCCTCTCACGGTGGGAGGCAAAAAGCGCACCAGCGGCGGGGCGGCAGTTCCTAGTGTGCCGGCAACCACACCTGGGGCGCGGCCGCCTCGTCCCACCCCGCCAGCTGTGTCGGTTGCTCCTGCACCTGCCACCCCTGCCGCGGTAGGTTCCACTAACACCACCACCACAGCCCAGCAGCCCACCACCACCGTCACGCATACAGGCTTGCCGCAGCAGGTAACGAAACAAACTAATTTTTTCAATTTGGCCCGATCGGTATGATCCCAGAGTATAAAATAGAGAGGGAAATGGGTCACAGCAAAAGAATGTCCCCCTCGAGGATGTCTAAGACACATTTATACTGTGGTTATTATTCTTATTATGCTTTGTTATTTCTTTTTGTTTCATTGCTTTTGGTTGTATTCTGTTATTTACTTGTGATTTTATTTTTATGTATTGCTATTTTCTTTAATTAAATTGTTTTGGGGGTGCTTTATGAAAATAATTTATTTAACCTTCCGTCGGGCGCAAAAGTAAATGAAACGAGTTCAGGCGCAATGCATCTGACAGATTAGATATTAGGAAGGTATTGTTTTCATTGAATAAATAAAATGAGAGAATTAAAACAGCTAAGACATTATTTAGTATGGTTTAATCAACGTTATAACAGCAAAAAAAATGTTATCTTTTCATACAAATAAATAAAAAAAAACAAAAAACTTATGTACCATTATTTTTCATAACATAGTTTACTTCCTTATCAAATGTTTAGTTTTTTTTTTTTAAATACTTCAAGCACATGTGTTGAGTATTAAATTAAAAAAATAAAGAGTTAGGTTTTATTAGAAAATAATAAAAATAATAATAAAAAAATTAAAACACTATTCGGAATTACTGTTCTCATTTTCAGCTATATTTGCATTTATTTTCGATTGGAAACAATTTTCACATATTATAGTAACATGTTCAAAGCATAAACACTTATTGCACACTTTACAGTTATACAGTAAAAGCTCTTTAATACGAAATTCAGGGGACCGAAATTCAACAAAAAAATTCGAATTTCGAATTAGGGAAGTAAAATTAGTAGGAAGTTTTTAAACCATCAACACACTTTCTAAACATTTCCAAGTGTACAAACAAATGCATTTTTTAACATGTATTTATAAACACATTTATTTGGCCAATATTGCATTCATTTTTGTCAGTTGTTTCAATAAAATTAAAATAATTTACTTTGATATGTGATCTTGAGACATCAATTCAATTTTAAAACAGAAAAAATGAAAACAGCAAATATTGTACATCACTTCACTGCGCTTTTCAATTTTGGCGCGATTTTTTAGAATTGTTGAAACAGTCGAATTGGCGATACCATATTTTACGCAACCTTGCCCTTATTTCTCAATTTTTCTGTCCACGTCTTTAATCAAATCCATTTTCATAGAAATAGTTAAAGTTTTGTACGCGCTGCGAACTGACGCCATTTTAATTTAAAACGAAACACTAGTCAAAATAAAATGCGAAAATAACTAAAATCTAACACGTGAACGTAATAAAATGTCTAATATTCTTCACACTTATCAAATAACAAAAAATATATTAAAATCGTAAATGAAGAGACTAAAATATCGAAAGTTTTCACGGAAATCACAGATAAAAGCACAAAAAAAGTCAATGACGTAATGTTTTCACGCGATATATTTTCAATCTTAATAAAACACAAAGATGTAACAATTTAAAACTCCAAAACTGGCGACAAAACTTCAACTAATCTCGTCTTTTGGCGGGATATCATAAAACAGCAGTCATAAGGGTACGCGCGCACTAGCGTTTTTTCGCCATGCGGCGAAAAAACCTGCGACATTTTGACGCGCGGCGAAAACAGCAGGCGCGCGCACTACGGCGTAATGCCGCTGATCATTTACGGGCAGTTCTTTAAAATATTTGGTGAACTTAACGAAAAATTCTTCCAATATTATCGAATGAATAAAGAATGTTTTTATGAACTTTTAAAACTAGTTGGACCTTCTATCACATATAAAAATACTCCATTCAGAAATGTTTAATGTTTCTATCACTATATTCTTTTGAAGTGATATCATACAATGGTGGTCTTCTTTCAACTTTCGTAATTAGCATTTCAATATTAAAATCTTCATCTAGATCAGCAGAATTATTGTTTGTAGCCCATTGTTCTTTCACATAAAATATATGGTACAGCGAAACAGCGCGTAGCGCGCGCGGTCATGACTTTCAAAAGATGCGTTTTTTTGCCGCTGACCGCCGCGCCGCAAGAGAGTTGTAACATTTCACCGATTTTTCGCCCCTGCGTTATTTTGCCGCTAAGTGCGCGCACTACGATTCAAAAGCCTTTGTTACAACACTGCGGTTCGACATTATGCCGCAGCGTTTTTTCGCCGCGCGGCAAAAAAACGCTAGTGCGCGCGTACCCTTAAACAGCCTTACCCTGTGCGCGCGGCCACCGGCCAGTTGGGGATGTTTTATGACTTTTATTACTGTCATATAGATGATCAAAGGCCTGTGAGCGGTCATTTCCGTCAGTGCAGGTATAAAAACACTAGCAAATGGTGAGAAAATGTTAACATTTACACAAATGACTTTTGTGTCAAATTTCATAATTTTGTCTGAAATTTTTTTCGTATTTGGAATTAGCCATTTTTTCGAATTATAGGAAGCATTTTGTATGAAAATTCATTTGAGGGGGATAAAATATCATTAAATTTTTCGAATTATACCGAATTTCGAATTATAGTTGTTTGTATTAACGAGCTTTTACTGTATTTAGAATATCTTTGTTTTTTATTTTGAACGCATATCACACATCATTTCCTTTTTGTGGCCGAAGTACTAGCTTGAGGTTCATTTACATCTACTTCACCTTTTTTATTTATTGCTCTTCAACTAAGGTTTTCAGTTGTTAATTCTTCACTCAACTGTTTCAAAAATGCTTGTCGTTTTTGTAAATCATTACTTATTTGATGTGTGAATTATTTAAGAATTTATGCCACCTTTGCTCAACATGGTCTTTATCAGTATCACTTTCGTCTTCGAATTCGAATATATTCGTCACCACCAGATTCATATAACATCTGCTATATTTCTTCGACATGTTTAGGGTTGTCTTGATTCATATTCTTTTCTGTTTCCCGATATTTTCGGCGAAAACTAAACAAAGATAAAAAAAGGCATGAAAGGGCGCAATCGTAATTATTGACAACATTATTTTGTTGGACATTTGGATAGAAAGCTGTGAATAAGATGTTATTATTATGTATTATAGTACAATAAGTTCTATCTTTACATTTTTCTACTTGATTATTACGTAAAAATAGAATTTATTGTACTATAATAATAATAATAATATCTTACTCACAGCTTTCTATCCAAATGTCCAACAATAACGATGAATCATTAATTTGATGAATGTCACGGCATCAGGCGCAATCAATCTGTGAGATTGTTTTCTGTCTGTCACTCACATATTAGCACTACGGGCGCGTCCGCACGACTAAGGGTAGATGTCATCACCCAAGGAGGATACTCAAAAGCGCAGTCGCCATGCTCAAGTGGTAAAAAAAATATTTAGTAAAACAGACCTGTGAATCTCACAGATTTATTGCGCTCGATGGAGGGTTAAAGAAAATAGCATTACATAGTATTTAGTTATTTATTTAGAAAACAATTGATTTCATGAAAATAGCATTACATAATATATACTTATTTATTTATTTAGAAAACAATTAATTTAAACAAAATAGCATTACATAGTATTTATTCTTGCATAAATAAAAAAAAATTATTCCCCTAGTAAACAAGACACATTTTTTACAATAGACCTAATTTTTAAATTTTGTTCAAAACCGAGTCTCGTAAGTAAAAACGTTATCTTCTAATAAACCGTGACTTATTTACTTATACAAAATACAGTAAAATTACGATAAAACGAAATCCAAGGGACCAAAAAATTAAAATTCGTAATAACGAATTTCCACATGTAACGAAATGAAAATAAAAAATCTACTACATATATGTTGCGCGCCGTCGCAAAATAATGTTGCGCGGCTTCAAAAAAGATCGCAAATTCTGCAAACAAAGGAGGAAGGAGGCCATAGGGAACTGAATACCTACATATTTTTAGTAGTTTTGTTATTAAAACAGATAAGCAAATGGATAATCAAAGGAATTAAATTAAGAACAGAACCTATTCAACACCAATTGGAAGATATTTTTGTAAATTCCAGAATATTGCAAACACAAAACAATATTTTAATTGTGTTTAAATGTAGAGCCGCTTCAAACATCGTTTTGGGTATGAAACATAAATAATAAAAAAATAAAAAATTTACAGTTGAATCGCGGCATTTTTATAAAATGAGTCATATATAAATTACGAAGGTACTTACCGGTATCGGCGACAACCACTTCAAAATATAATCATTAAAATTGTTCACTTAAAAATTATGGTTAACATTGTTCACTTAAAATCATCGTTAACATTATTCACATAAAATAATCTTTAACATTGTTCACTTAAAATCATCGTTAACATTATTCACATAAAATAATCTTTAACATTGTTCACTTAAAATAATTGTTTATTTTTTTAATAGAAACGCAAAATGCCGTACAAAAATAGTCCATAAAATATATTGACGAGTTCATACGAAAACAATTGTCAGACGAAAATGAATTTATGTAAATATTCAGTTCGATCATGCAATAATCACCTCTACAGACGTTACAGTGAGACTGACATTCCCAATAAGTACATACTGCAGCTTTTGGCGGATTCCTGTTAATTTTTGTATTTTCCAGCTGTTTGGGTCTGGGATTGCAATACATATTAGAGGCGTATGCCTACGTAATGTCCAAGTGAACGCCGCGAGAATTATGTCAAATGGTTTGAACTACTATGAACCCAAGAAGAAGTTTGAATTGTTTTATTACCTTGTCGGCAGACCGCCGAAAAGGCCATAAAACCGTTCGCATACGGCAGATGCAGCGGCGCTGCTTTTTAAGTGTGAAATAATATTTTAATCTTTTAACATTTTTTTATTTTGTTATAAATTTACGTAAATGTATTGGCATTTTTTCGTAAGGGACGAAAATCATTTTGTTATAAATATTACCGGATTTCGTTATATAAATGCATTTTTGTATGAAAAATTGGTTTTAGGGAATAAATTTCGATTTTTTATTAAATATATGTAATTTTTCGCTATATCGGGTTTCGTTATATCGCGATTTTACTGTACTTTTGAGAGTATTTACTTTGACCTTTTCGTGAAACGTTTTGGCACCAGACGTGGCGCCAGATTGTTGACAAGAAATTTGGTGGTCTGTGGTTGACCCTAATCCAGATAGTTGATATAATTTTTACACATGCTCAAGAGCATTAAGGACTTTAAATATTGTTATTATTTTATAGTCTTTGAAGACGACACTAACAGTTAGTTTATTAAAAATATCAATGAATTTTTAAAATACGGATGTGCATTCTTATGAAAATTTTTGTGATGTTTAACTGGTGTTTGGAAGTACACATATTAAATTATGTACGCATAATAAAAATCTATTAGAAAACTAGCCCGGCGCAATCGTTACTACATACTGGTAAATAATTAAACATCAAAGCCCTGATTCAAACATAATACCTACTACGAAATATGCCTGGGTTTCATTTGCGAATGGCTTGTACTTGCCAACATATCCTATAAAATAAACGCTTTAAAAGAAATTCAAATGGTTTGGCGTATGTTTAGTTGTAATAGAATTGTAGTAGCCCTTTTGCTGAAAATCTTTTTACTCCTTATTAGATATGAAATTCCTTGATAAATTCATCTCTGTGTTCTACGAACTATTGAATGATGATTCAAAGGCCAAACAAAGACCGATTTAGTCAAGTAAAGTATGTTGTTCGAATGACTGGGTCTTTAAAACCTATTCCTTTTGGTGATATGAAGATACATATCCCTTAACTGAAGGGGTCTTACCATCGTCTACTTCCAATCTGAAGTATTGTATGGTACATGCTGGTATGTGATGGTCGCAAGCAAATTGGGCACCGGTGCCACGTACTTGCCTTCCCATGAGAAAACTACATTTAGTTACTTTATTGTTCCAGGAGCATGCTTGAGTGCACTTGCACACTGTTTTATTTGATGAAGTGTGTGTGTGAATAATGTAGAATGTCCGTCCCACGCAGGTGGCCGCTCAGCCCGCGGGTTTCCACGTGGCGCAGCCGGCCGCGCAGCAAGCCGCCCCCACCATCACCACAGTGCAGCTCCCGCAGACGCAACCCGCCAAGGTTGGTCGACATCTAACACACCAAATCTATGTTTAAGTTTTGTACAAGAGTAGATAATGTACAAGCCTCGAAGGATGTGGGGCTTAATGACATGAGAATGTATATTTTTTTGAAGGAATATTAACTCAGTCTTTTGAATGAAAAGAGAGCTAGAATTTTGTGGTTATCGTGTATCTGAAATCCTTGTGACTACAAAAATGCATCTACTGTAATAAAATGTAGAAAAACATCTAAGAAAAAGAATAAGTAATCAGTTCCTTGCTTTAAATCAAGAATACGCCTATATTTTTATGTGACATGGGATACACATTTTTGTATGGGATCTGTGAAATATAAGCGACAGAAAAGTCAGCAATGACAATTTTTTCTTAAATTGATCCATTCATTTCTCATTTAAAGTTTTTAAAAGTATGATTGTTCAAGGAAATTAGAATTGCAGTATACAGTAAAAAAAGATAAAGTTCATGGCATAAATACTGGTGATTTTATTTATAATATGTTTCCACTGAACCACAATGATAATAGTAAGCTGACTGTATGTTGTGTCCTTCCCCCCCTTGCATAAGGTGAAAAAGGGTGTGAAGAGAAAGGCCGACACCACCACGCCCATGGGCAGCTCCTTCGAGGGGGCGGGCGGAGGGGTAGGAGGCGGCGGAGGGCCTGGAGGGGGCAGCAGCTACCACGCGGGATCGTCGCTAGCGCCGCCCACTCCTAAGTCAGCCAAGATAAGCACGCGGAGAGAAAGCGGCAGGCAAATCAAAAAGGTAGGAGTTTCTTATAAACTTCTCTTAAATATATTCTAAATTATATGAAATGTTTATCAACATTTTTTGCACCATTTAGTGGAGTATCATTTATTTTATAGCTGCTTTAAAAAGAAAAATATGAATTTAATATGGATTTAAGATAGAAAAGTGATACTTATTCGGTGTAGGTTAAAGAAACTAATTGTCTCAATTCCATTGATACAATTTATAGACAATTTTTTTTATCTGTGTAGTTTCCTATCTTTTTTCTGCCTTCATGTTAATCCAGCCTGCGCGCGTTCCTGAGGAGGGCTTCTTGGCAGGCGGGGCCGGTGCTCTGTCCCCCCTCCTTGGCGCCTCCACCTCCGGTGCGACTGCACCTGCCCACCACCACCACCACTCGGCTACTACTGCCACCCAGCAGCAACAGCAGCAGCTGAAGGCGCTCGGAAAGGAAAAGCTCAGCGAGGCGCTCAAGTCATGCAATGAGATACTCAAAGAGCTTTTTTCGAAGAAACATTCGGTGAGTGCAGTCACGTTGTAATTTCAAAAGCCTGTTTCGTTCCTTTTATTCTTGGATTATGGAGTAATAAAATCAGATTAATTGGATATTTTTATTTTATATTATTGAGTAATGTCACTAAAATACTATTGATAATAATGGAATACCCAATTTGTAGTACTACAGTAGAAATTTGTTAAACAAACTCTACTACAGTAGAACCTCGTTAAATTGAAATTCAAGGGACCCAATAAAAACATTTCGAACTATGCGGGGAACCCTGTTAATTGAAATATTAGGTACAAAAAAAATTGCGATGCAATTCTGAAATTCTCCAAAAATTGTAAAACTAAAGAAAAAAACATTAATTTTGTTAAATTTATGCATAAATATAAAGAAATCACTTCGAAAATGCAATATTTATTGTGTTGATGCAAAGATCGCGACATTTTTATTGCTAAAGTACGTATTTGCTGTTCTCACTTGTGAAAATCTATTTTTTTCCATTTTGTCACATCTGGATGGCCATATGTCAAAAATGTTTATTTATATTTGAATTTATGGAAGGCACTCTTCACTCAATTTTAACTTATGATTCCGCCTTTTTTCTGGCTCACACCGATACAACACAATTATTAGAAATACAATAAATAGTCAATAAATACGTAAAATAATAATATAAGTCAGTTTTTACATCTTACAAATCAAATTAAATATTTTAACAACACAAACACAGTTATTAGAAAAAAATGGGTTTTAGTTCCGCCGCACACCAATTTACGTTGGTCAAGCTCTAATAAATATTTTAAAAACCTTTGGCTTTCAAAAGGTGAAATAACTTCCATTGTTTGCCGAATTCTTTATTTTGTTTTAACACTTATAAATTTGGAATCTGGTCTTAATTGAAGTCGCCTACCATCTTTTTAAAACTACATTGCATTTTTTTTTTGCTGCAGCACAGAAAATACATATTAGAAGATGAAAAAAATATTGTCAAAAATGGAAATTTGTTATAATGAAATTGTATTTTTCGGTAAAAAATAAAAGCAATGTCTGTCTGTCTGTCTGTCTGTCTGTCTGTCTGTCTGTCTGTCTGTCTGTCTGTCTGTCTGTCTGTCTGTCTGTCTGTCTGTCTGTCTGTCTGTCTGTCTGTCTGTCTGTCAATTTGTTGAACAGTTTGCAACATGTGCATTTGTCAAAAGTTAAAATAAGTCAATATTTTAACAGAGAGAGTAGTTCCGCGGGGACGCATGGGTATTCTGCCGGCGCTCAAAATCGAAGAATATATGACCATCTCTTTCTATGAAAACCTTACTGTTTTAGCGACGTATATGTAAATGTAAGTAGACGAAAGTGTAATTTTTATTCGATTTACACGCTCAGATGGTATCTTGCGCTCAGCTGGTATCTTGCTCTCAGCTTGAAAGCGCATGATCTATCAACATAATTTGACAGATTCGCTAGTTTACGAAACGGATGTCCAGCCTTAACAAATATTATCTAATTTCATAGACAGGTAGTGCCTTATGTGGTAACAGATAATGTGTTTTAGTGATAAAAAATAAATAACGCAAACAGACAGAATTATTATTATTGATAACAATTCTAGGGTTATGCGTGGCCTTTCTACAAACCTGTGGATGCTGAGTTGCTAGGGCTGCATGACTATTTTGACATCATCAAGAAGCCCATGGATCTAGGTACAGTGAAGCAGAAGATGGATGGTCGAGCATATCGGAACGCTGCGGAATTCGCTGCTGATGTTCGCCTTATATTCACCAACTGCTACAAGTACAACCCGCCAGACCATGATGTTGTTGCTATGGCTCGTAAACTCCAGGATGTCTTTGAAATGAGGTGAGAATCTTTAAGACCAGTGTTTTACAGGTTTTTTATAGTTTGAAATCTGCTTTTAGTTCATTATACCTAAACACTGTCTTTGTCAACTGGACCACAATGTTTTTTCACCTGGCTTTTGAAATACTTGAACTTAAAAAATTATAAATTATTTCACTCAATTGGAGCTTGTCATAATTATAAAATTTCTTTCAGGTACGCGAAAATCCCCGATGAGCCGGTACACATAAACTTGGGTATGGACAAGAATAGCTCAGCCTCCAGTTCCGAGTCAGGATCAGAATCCGAGTCTGAATCTGAGATTTCGGATGAGGAAAGAAGTAAAAAACTTCTAGCCCTTGAAAAAGAGGTGAGTTGGAGCTTTACAATCTGTGGAGTTGTCAAAAAGCTTCATAAAAATTTAAAACAAAAATTAATGATGAATATGGGATAGTTACGACGTAATGTGTGGGGTGGGTGAGCTTTCAAATACAATTTTGAAATTTTAAGTACCAACCAGGTTAATCAAGAATGTCTATGCTTTGTTCTTTATAAAAAATGTTTTTAGATGGCAAGGCCTTTCAAAATTGGGTGTACAGCATAGTATTGCCATTCTGGTGATCCGACTGTACATAAGTGAATTTGTATTTTAGTTATCGGCGATGCAGGAAAGGATGAGAAAGTTGGTCGCAGAGACAGGACAGAAGAAGAAGCCAAAAAAGAAAGTAAAGGAAAAAAAGAAGCCTTCCAATAGTTCTTTAGGCAAACCCAGTGCTGCCATGGCCTACCAACCCAAAAGCAATTCCATCAGTGACGGCTTAGGTAAGTCCGGATTTATTAATGCTGCCCTGATGAGTAATGTCGAGTTTTATGTTTAGTTTTAATTTAATGTTGGTTTTGCGAATGGGTGAGATACCCTGACCAGGTTTCAGATCTACCATTGTTTGCTTACCAAGCATGATGATTTCCTATAGGAAATCTTCCATGATTGCACGTGCAGTCATTCTCAATTGTATCTGGTAAGCAGTGAACATCACCGTAGAAGTCATTTTTACACATGGCGTGTGTTTGTTGGTAGAGTCCGTTCACTTTAGGAAAGCCACTTGTATTAGTGTGAGCAACAGTGCGTTTACAAAAACTCATAATTTTTTTTTTTGAGTAAATGACAAATGCAAAAAAAAAAATATAAATATTATTCTAGTTTTAAACCTTAAATAAGCATAGGTACAAGTATTATAAAAAAACTCATTCCGTTTTTAAAATTAATATGATTTCAAAATTGTTATTAAATAAAATGAAAACATTGACTGTATGCTGTTTTAAATAAAATACTCTAAATTGGATATTTTTTAATATTCCAGTTTATTGAAAGTTAAAACTAATAAGTGAATCCATTACCTACTAAATCGCATCCGTCACCAATGCCACCATAATACTCAAATAATGTAATATAATAATGATGTATAAGATGAATAAAAAGCATAATTCTCTTTTTAATAATGTCCATCACTAACGTTGCTACTCAAGATAGCGCTGTTTTCCCAGCATTAACTAGCAGTTGAAATATAATGCATTACTGGGGTTAGTGGCGATCTCATATAGAACCAAGCTGCATACTTAGTTTGAAAAATGAAATTTTGGTACTTAGTGCCTATTTTACTGCAACCATTCATATGTCTCTTTAAAAATATTCATATACATATTCTCATTCTGAGGAAACATCTCGAAAAAATAATTTTTTGTAACATTGTTATTCAACATTTTTGAATTATGACCACATTCTCGCGCCATAAATCAGTACATGTTCATTGATTTATGGCACGAGTATCTGAAAATTGTTTAATTGGGGTTTTGGTATTAATAGTGGTAATCAGAGTCAAAATTAACACTTGATCTCAAAGAATAGAAAATGTTATTTTATACCACAAATTAACATGGCCTTAATGTAGTTCTTTAACTAACGGGTTCCGAATATAGCCGTAAAGAAATGCTGTTACACCAGTGGAAATCCTGAATATGGCCATTTTCATATCTTCTAGACATTGCTGAGACGTCTATGGTTAATCAATTTTTATTAATAGATTTTGCTGTCCAGACAGCAGATTATACATCTTGTGCGGTTTGGTAATATTAGATAGATGGACCCGTGTATACTCAAGATATCGATGTAACGTAACAATTGCATTTTGAGCGCTATTATATATAATAAAAGAATTTTACCTTCCATTAAAATTCCTATTTTGTTTCCCTCGACGCCTGGAATCCATTATGAGAGAACAGCCTGCTGTTTCGCCACTAGACACGCGTTCCTACCCCCTCTGATTCCCTGTTTGCGACAATTTATTCCCGCTGGTATCCCTGTTTCCGGTTTCGTCCGCGCAACGGTTTTTTCTTTCATATGACTCATAATGCACCAGGTAGGGATTACCTGGATTCCAGGCGTCGAGGGAAACAAAATAGGAATTTTAATGGAAGGTAAAATTCTTTTATTTTGTGTTCCGTCTCGACGCCTGGAATCCATTATGAGAGATCTGTTTGTTATCACCTGGTGACCTAGTGGTTCGACGTTATATGTGACTGCCTATATTGGCGTAAAGAGAGGCGCTAATGAGCTCTGGGGGCATTGTTGCTTGGGGTTATCTACTATCTCTCTTTGGTAGAATTTTCGGAAGGTGATTTCACTCTGCCAGTTTCCCCTTGACAAGATCTCCTCTATCGGGTAGTTTTCCAGCCAATTCAACGAAGCCACAGCAGAACGAACACTTCCTGGCGTTGCTTCCACTCCAGCCTCTCTTAGGATTGACTTGATCCAACCACCTATCATTGTCCGTGAAGCTGGCTTTACTTCACCTGCTGTCGTCACAAATAGTTCTTTCATGTCCGGCTTTCGTCTCGGCTGTGAGAGTGAGACCAGCTTTCGGATCCAAAACAAGGGGTTGATGTTCCTTTCATCCGATGCGCTCAACCTCCATCCCGATTGTTTGTGTCTTGCCGTGTCAGTCTTCGCTCCAAAGGCTGGCCATAGCGTGATGGAGTCTCCTTTGTCGATCAATCGGTCCGGGGTGACTCTGAGAAGTGTCAGATCTTGGACTCTTCGCCCAGATGCCATGATGAGTAGTATGGCCGTCCTCCTTGACACGTCATACAGGCTGTTCCTTGGCGGGTTTTCACGTAGCCACTCCACCACTACTCGGGGGTTCCAGATCGGGGGTCTCTCAGTGCATCCACCAGAAACCGAGATGGCTTTAAGGACGTGCCTGACGAGGAAGTTCGAGCTAATCTTATCTGCATCAAGAGCTGGGCCACAGAAGGATACGATTGCCGATTTGTGGACCAATATTGTTCGAGGGGCTAGCCCTTCGTGGATGAACAGGTTGGCCAGATATCTTGCCACTGTTGCAGGGGGAGGGTTATGAGGTTGGACAGAATGCGTGGTACACCATCGCTGCCACCTATCCCAGGCCGGCTTGTAGGTGTTCAGCGTTGAGCCTCTCCAGCCAGATCTGAACAGCTGCTGTTCCTCCTGGCTCCAATCCGCTATAGCCTGTTCCCACCCACTGCTATTCTCCAAACTTCCAGTTGGAGGTCCTACACCCTCGGTGGGGGAAACCCTGTCGACGTATCGATCAGGACGCTCTTCAGATCTCTTACGCTTATTGGCCCTCCCTTTGCTCGTTGTTTGAGACCGGCCCTCCAGAATGTCTTCTCCCATCTTGGCACAACTAGGAGAATGGTGCCTCTTGCCAGGTTCAAGTGCGCCAGTACTCTTTGGATGAGATTCGGCGGCGGAAATACCCAGGCCCGCTCGTAATCCCAATGCTGACTGAATGCGTTGAGATAGGAGGCCGAGCAATCGGTTGAGTCTAGCGACACGTAGTTTGGCACCACATGGGCGGTGGCCGATGCGAAGAGGTCGATCTGAGGACGTCCCCATATTCGGAATATTTCCTCTATCGCTGGTTCCAGGAGGTGCCATTCCGGGAGTGGTGTCCCCCGTGAGAGTCGGTCCGCAATCCCGTTGTATCTCCCTGGAATGACTGCGCTGTCAGAGATATTTCCTGCGGGTCGATAAACTCTAGGAGGTCTCGAGTTATCTTCAGAAGGCCCAATGATCTTGTCCCCCCCTCCTTGTTGATGTAAGCCACTACTGTCTTGTTGTCTGTCTGCAGTAGGGTCTTCGTTCCTCTTAGCAGGTAAGCGTGATCCCTGATCACTGCGTAAACAGCGAAGGCTTCTTTCTGGTTGGAATGCCACCGCATCTGCTCTGGGGACCACTGGCCTGATATCGTCTTGTCGTCCACCTGGCCGCCCCAACCTGCGTCCGCTGCGTCTGTAGTCAGGAAGTGGGAGAAGGGGGCTTCGTGTATTGGGCAGGACTCCCCTACGGCCTCCAACCACCACTCTAGGTCTTGCCGAACCGCGGCAGGAAGCTCCACTTGTCTGGATGGCTCGTGCCTCTGCAGCTGGCGGCTGAATCTCTGCAGTCTTCGGCAATGCAAACGACCCCGAGGGGTGGCGAAGTTTGCGAAGTTGAGTCTCCCCAAGAGGCCTAGAACCTGCTTGGGGGAGCAACTGCCGGCCTCGATCGGGCGGCGCAGTACTTGGCGAAGGCCAGAGCACTTGCGGTCCGAGAGGGATTTCTGGTTGGCTTCTGAATCTCTGCAGTCTTCGGCAATGCAAACGACCCCGAGGGGTGGCGAAGTTTGCGAAGTTGAGTCTCCCCAAGAGGCCTAGAACCTGCTTGGGGGAGCAACTGCCGGCCTCGATCGGGCGGCGCAGTACTTGGCGAAGGCCAGAGCACTTGCGGTCCGAGAGGGATTTCTGGTTGGCTTCGGTGTCCCAAGTTATGCCCAGAAACTCCAGCTTTTGGGTAGGTATAAGGACACACTTGTCGCGGTTGATGCACCAACCCAGATGCTGGAACAGATTGACCGTCTCTACTGCCTGGGTCGCTAGCAGGTCCCTTGACTGATTGGCCAGAAGGAAGTCGTCCAGGTAGACTACGGTCCTTATTCCTCTCTTCCGCAAGAGTCCCGCTAGCCAGTTTGACAGCGTTGCGAACATTCTCGGGGCTGATGACAGGCCAAAGGGCAGGCAGGTCATCTGGAGAAGTTCCCCTTGGTAGTACAGTCTCAGGAACTTTCGGTGCGATTCCGCTATTGGTAGGTGAAAGTATGCCTGGGTTAGGTCGATTTTCACCAACCAATCTTTGGGCTGGAGGAAGTCTGGGACCCGAAAGTGGTTGAACAGCTTGAAGGGTTTCGCCTCCACAAAGGCATTCAACGCCTTCAGGTTGAATATCGGCCTTAGGGAGTTGTCCGACTTCGGAGTTAGAAACAGATTTGAGATGAAGCTCGGAGAATGATCTGCTCTTTCCAGCACGCCTGACATCTTCAGGGCCTGAATGTGACTCGACATGTCTCGAGACTCCTTCGTGCTGAAGCTGCTCAACAGCTGCCTGGTGGGGAAGACTAACGGAGGTTTGGCCGTGGTCTGCCTTCCGGATAGGTCTCCTGTTCGGGTTCCCTGGGCCTCGCTCCCTGTTCCTCGGCTCCGGCAGAAAGGGCTTACGGGACTGGAGGTATCCCTGGTTCGGAGCTCGACGAGAAGTTGACGGCTGGGGCTGAGATGTTGACGGTTGGGCCAGGTTTCGGGTTGCGGGCGAGACCATCACCTTCTCCTGGCCCCCCGTTCTTTAGGATATACGCCGATAGCTCTTCCCTATTGAACAAGTATCCCGAGCTTGGAGGGATTTTGGCCGCACCTTCTCGCACGAAAGGGTCTTTGAAGCCCTCCAATATGGCCTTTCGCCGGTTCAGTATACACTCTGCCCGTCTGCCGCACACAATCTGCAGGATGTCGTCCGAAATCTTATTGTACGGAGCATCGCTGGTGAACATCGACTGAATCCGCTCGAAGAGAGCCGAAGCGGAAGATCCGTGCCGGGTTCGGATGCCCAATTCACCAGCGATTGCATCCCGTCTCTCAGGGCTCTGGGCGAGCAAGGCGTTTGAAAGCGCGGCGAGCGATCTTTCCAGCAAGCCAGTATGTTTCGGTGCGTTATCGACCCTTCTCAAGTCGTCGTTCACCGACAATTCCACAAATGTGGGAGTCGCCGCGTAGGTTCTCTGCGTTTCCGCATAGCGAACGCCTGACCACTCGTCGGAATCGAAGTGTTGCAACTTCGAGATCTGTTCGATTCGCTTCGGGTCCGCTCTCGGTACTGGCGGCTCCTTCACGACCGTGCTGAGCTTGCCGAACTCCAGCGTATTCCTCGCCCTTCTGAGGCTCGGCGGCGGCTGAATAAAGGGCGCATTCGTGTTCCGGCGTTGGCGGCGTTGTTGATGCAGGGGCCGCGCCGCCCGCTAACAAGGCCTCCGTCAGAGCAGTCACCTGTTTTAGCAGGTGGTCTACACGCGGGTCGTATGCTACGCGGCGTCTCTTTCAACTCGGTTCTTCGAAAGAAGATCCGTCATTCGAGGATACCGGCGAAGGAGCTTGCTCGTCCGCCATCTTGTTAACAAAACGTTTGACGAAATTCACGGGATTTACACTAAAATATCAACGTCCTGTCGCACTATGTTAAAAATTTGTATAGTCTAATGTTTGTTAACCTAGGGATCAAAAATTAAGGGGGTAGGTTGCAATAGAAACACAAAAAAATCACAACAAAAGTTGGCGTGTCAAAACGCGTGCCGAATGGCGCGAAACAATGACGTTATATGAAAGAAAAACCGTTGCGCGGACGAAACCGGAAACAGGGATACCAGCGGGAATAAATTGTCGCAAACAGGGAATCAGAGGGGGTAGGAACGCGTGTCTAGTGGCGAAACAGCAGGCTGTTCTCTCATAATGGATTCCAGGCGTCGAGACGGAACACAAAATAACATAATATATTTTGATTGACAGGCAAAGTTCAATCTGCCCGTAATCTTATAATGAAGGGTTGCGAAGTGAACCCAAGCAGCGAGGAGCTATGGCTGGAGGCAGCCAGGCTCCAGCCTCGGGACACAGCGAGGGCTGTCATAGCGCAGGCCGCCCGCCATGCCCCTACTAGTGTTAGAATATGGATCAAGGCAGCCGACCTTGAAGTGGAAATTAAGGTATGATTATATCAAGTATTCACATAATTTTTTATTTTGTTGAGCAGTATTATTGAGCTCAATATAAGACAATAAAAATATTATTATACGATAAAAAATAAGTAAAAATAAGTGAATATCTTTTACAGGCTTTTTACTTTTTTACAGGCAAAACGACGAGTCTACCGTAAGGCTCTTGAACACATACCAAACTCTGTACGGTTATGGAAGGCTGCCGTGGAGTTGGAGAACCCCGAAGACGCCAGGATACTTTTGTCCAGAGCGGTGGAATGTTGTCCCACGAGTGTGGAATTGTGGTTGGCCCTGGCCAGGCTGGAGACATATGAGAATGCAAGAAAAGTTCTAAATAAGGCGAGAGAAAACATTCCCACCGACAGACAAATTTGGGTAACGGCAGCAAAATTAGAAGAAGCAAACGGTTTGTTTTATGATTAATAACCCTCTTGAAATCGGAAGCATTCTTGCCAGGAATTTTTGAAACCAATATATTACACCAAAATATTTAAAATCCAATATTAAATTATTGAAAAGATATATAGTAAAATGTACATATGTAGGTTAGGAAAGGAAAATTGACAAATTACATGGTATATTACCATTTTTAGAAACACAAATTTAAAAAGGTTATAAATTTTTTCATTAATATTTCCATTTTAAAATTATTTTTATTCTTCTAGCTGTTATAATTATTTTTCTTCTACCTATTTTTATTATTTTAGAACTTTTTAAATTATAGGTATATTTTTATATTTCACGACACTCATTGTATATATTTATATTTCACAATACCCTCATTCTTTAATTTTTTAATGATATGTATAATTAAAATAAAACATCACTTTGTTTTCACCACATTATTAGATTATACAATCTACATGTTTCGAGAACAATGTTCTCTGCTTCGGGATTGTTTGTGTACTCTACATTGTTCTATACTACTCTGAAGAGAATATTGTTCTACTATTGAACTACTAAGAAGAGAACATTGTTCTTGAAATATGTAGGTTGTATAATCTAATAAAGTGGTGAAAACAAAGTGATTTGTGTTTTATTTTAATAATAATGTCACCACAAAGTTCAAGCCTTCATTCAGAAGACAAAATATTCTTCGAACTTACATGTATAATTTTTTATTTATTATTAGATATTTTTCCTATCTCTATATTATATATTATTTGAAAATTGTATCTGATTGCTTCAATGATTGACAACTGATTTTTCGCAATTTGAAAGGCAACTATCGGTACCAGCAACAATTATATCTTAGTTACCAATGATTGGTACAATTAGATACAAATCCGAAAATAACCGATTAAAATAACAGTTTGACCATCACTAATTCTCTTCATCTTCTGCTTCACATGTGTAATTGTTTATGTAATATGTACTTACATAACAGATCAGGTCTTGCACACTCCACCTGGTTATGCTGGAATAAAAAATATTATTATTATTAATTTTCTATTTTGTTTATCAAAAGAAAATAAACGTTGAGCTTGTTGTATTTTTGTAACTGATTTACTACTAAAGAGTAAGGATTAAATGAAAGCTGATAATATAACACATTCTTATTGTGAAGTTGCAATTTTTTCAAAACAAAGTTCTGTGAAATTGAAACCAAATTAATTAATCAATTAGAAAGACATACAGAAAAATCAAATCCACGAAAAAATATTTGGCTGCTACCGGGATTCGAACCATGGATCTCCTATCCGGGGCAGGCGCGTTATCCAATTACGCTATATATATTTCCGTGAATATACCTTAACTGAGACTTAAGTTTCATTTTATTAATTGGTTAACATTTATTATCCATTTTTAGAGCAATCCACTTTTTCTGGTAGGGTAGGCACAAACCGGATAGGAGGAGACCCGTGGTTCTAATCCCGGTAGCAGCCAAATATTTTTTTGTGGATTTGACTTTTCTGTATTTCTTTCTAATTGATTAATTAATATGGCTGAAAATATCATTTAGTCTTTAAATATTCATTACTAAGTTTAGTCAATTTTCATTCACAGTTCTTATCGAGTCTTTAATTGATCCCTTCCGATCCGAATTCTTTTTTTTTCTCAATAATTTATATTTATTTTTACTGAAGAACTAGGGGAGTTTGATAATAAATTAGTGCAACATTGGTCAAATATATTGTTAAACATTTATTTTGTGAAAATGCATTTGTTGTGAATTTATAAATGTTTAGAGTAGTGAAGATATGTATATTATAGATATCTCACAGAGACAAACTTATATTTTTTTTATGAAAAAGTAAGTATGGAAGTCTTTGGGTGTAGGGCTTACGACCAATCCTACAGCTGGCTTAAGTGATCACTTTATACAATGTAACGTTCACCACTTCCACCCGTGATACATAGAATGCCACGTCTATCAAATTTTTGGAAGTTGAATATATTTTAATTTTTCAACCTGTTTCATATATTTGTTCTAATAATCATTAGATTAGCGCGACTGGCATCCAAAGCTTTTTCATTTCCCTTAATTAAGATGTCACTAATGAGACTTCAATTTTTATGATTAGAATTTTTTAGCAATATCCTTTATATATGTGTTGTAAGCCCTATGAACACCCAAAGACTTCCATATCTACTTTCCCATAAAAAAAAAAATATATCTTGATTAATGATGTCCCTGTGACAAAATCCAGGACTGTTTTTTGAAAAATTTGGACAAAATCAATATTTAGAGTAGTGTATTGATGTTTTGAAAGCTTCTTACTAAATTGTACTTCTAAATTCAATTTTTTTTTTAAATGTTGGTCCCCCAATTTCATTTTAAAGTATTTGTGCATTATTTTTTTATAAATTATTGTATTTTTCTAACTTTACTAATGGTTTTCTGTCTTCTGATAGGTAATATTAACATGGTTGAAAAGATCATAGATCGTGCCATCAGTTCATTGAGTAGCAACGGGGTTGAGATCAACAGGGAACATTGGTTTAAAGAAGCCATGGAAGCCGAAAAGTCTGGTGCAACGCAAACTTGCCAGGTTAGTACATTAAATTTTCTCTTTTTCACAGACGTAAACCATCACACTATACAAAATTTCCATAGAGTACCCGGAGAACAGAATGGCACACATTCCTGTTCTAATCCATATATTTTTTCCCTTTTATATCCCTTTGCCTTACAATGTACATTTGTTGTCATATGCAGTTACTCTGTTTGATCGTCTTCTGTATTGGAACCATCTAGATAAACTTTCCTTCATACTATTTGTTATGTTTCCTTTGATTTTTACTTTATATTCTAATGTCTTTTTTATTTCTTATGTGTACATACATTTCATGAATACAATACAATTCATACATACAATTCATTCATATAATACATTTATAAAAATAAACGTTTTACTCGTCATAAAAAACATGACACTCGTGCTTACGGGAGGAGTAATCACATCAGTTCATTTCACAGATGTTAAAATTGTAATATAAGTTATTAAGAATATTGAGAACAAAATAAATAAATATAAATTGAAGCTCATGCGAATTTTAAGAGGTTTTTTTATTAATTATTTTAGTTCATTTTTAAATGACGTAATAATGTCTTGAATTTTTTTTAATTTTTCGTGTAATGAATTGAATACTTTAATTCCTACAGAGGAATAATGGTTCTGGCTGCGCTTGTTTTATATTTTGGTGTGTGTAGATTTAGAAATGATCTTGTAGACCTGGAATTTAGAAAATCCATTTTTTTTAATGATTTTAGTATTGATATATTTTTTTAGATTTCTATAACAAAAAATTCTTGGAATAATCGATTTGTTATGCTTTTTGTGCTATTAAAAGTGTATTTAATGAAGTTATATATGATCCTCCCCACCCAATGATACGATATTATAGCATCGATTAAATTAAAGCATAATACACAGTTTTAATATTCTTTGGTGATAGAATATTTTTGTGTCTAAAAAAATATATATAATTTTTCTAACTCTTTTGACCATAGAGTTTATATGGGACTTCCATTTCATATTATATTATCTATTAAAATGCCAAGATATTTTATTTCATGCGCTTTTTTTATCGATTTGCAAGTTTGTGCGCTTATAAGTTGGAAAGTCACAGCGGTTTATCGAAAACGGAACACAATATGTTTTATAGCTATTTAATGATAGGATATTAGTGAATTAATTAATATTCTTCGTGAAGTAATTTTTATTTTACAAATTATGCTTGTTTTAATCACTTCAAATACTATGTTACAGGTTATTGTACGGTCAATCATTGGGCACGGAGTCGAAACTGAAGATCAAAAACATACTTGGATGGAAGATGCTGAACATGTAGGTCCACCACAATTTAGTTTCATTAAAGTATAATTAATATATCTGATGGGTACCACCTTTTATACCCTGCTATTAAAAACTAAAAGTGCAACATTTATAAAAAATATCGAGTTTTTATTACTATTCAATTTTTATCTAAAATGTGGATGATCAGCATGGATATATATATATATATATATATACGGCGTCGCTGGAGAAACCCACTCCTCCACAAACACCTGACGCAGAATTTTTCAAACTTTCACTTGACGGTGAGCTCCGGACCCAAACGGTTGTACGCTTTTTGGAGAAGCAGCTCATCGACAAGGCGCCCTGAAGATGAACAGTGAGATCTGTTCGAAACGTCGGCAGACGACTGGTCCTGACGACCAGAATTTGACGCGGGTTACCCCCGAAGTAGTTAGAACTAACATATATATATATGACGAAAAAGGTGTAAAGCCTTTATTTATGAAGAACTTGTTCCTTGAATCCTTAATAGTACTATGCTGGGACGTGCAGTGAGAACATTGCAGTATGACATTTTTGTAAGCGTATATTTTGAAAAAAAAATTGAATTAAAATATATATATCTCATAGTAATTCTATCACAATTATCATATTATTCATATTTTAATATATATTATACTAGCTGTGCCCGCGCGGCTTCGCATGCGTAGATTTTTAGTACACTGTTTGGATCGTCATAGAACTTCCGCGAACCTTCTAGAACATTCTCCTTCCAGAACTTTCAAGAAATTTATCGAATGTACAGGAACCTTCTAGACACACCGACACATTTCGCCACTCAGTTTAGAAACATATAGAACTTTCGGTTAATAAAACCTGCAGGTTTTTCCGGAACCTTCTAGACTCACCGACACAGTCGGCGCGCCTATTTTAAAACAATCTGAAGCATTTGCCGCCTTCCCGTAACAAAAAAATGTGCTAGAAAGCACATTTTCGTCACCCACTCCCACCCACGTTCAGCTACCCCCACCAAACTCGCATATTTTCAATGTGACACCAAGGGCTATCCATCACCATAACCACCGGTGGGTGGTTGTGGAGAAAACTTGGCGGATAGGGAAACACGGGTTTCTTTTTATATGTATATATATATATTGATTATATTATATTTAATAATGTTCTGTCACATAAATATTTTATTTCTATGTTTTTTCCAAAATATATTTATGTCTGTGTGAAAATTCATGCTTCAATGTACGCACTGCGCATGCCTGGTACTATGTATGTACTTTGATTTTAGTAATTTGTTTGTTTCTTAGTGTACTACTCAGGGAGCCGTGGAATGCGCTCGCGCTGTCTATGGCCATGCACTGACTGTGTTTCCCTCAAAGAAGTCTATCTGGCTGCGGGCTGCGCACCTGGAGCGTTCCCATGGTTCACGTCCTTCGCTCGAGGCCCTGCTACAGCGGGCTGTGGCTCACTGCCCCAAATCGGAAGTACTCTGGCTCATGGGGGCCAAGTCCAAATGGATGGCTGGTGAGTTTACTGATAGTGGGAGGTAATATCATAAAGAAATGATGACTTGTTATACAAAAAATCCAACTCACTTGATGAGATCATTCTTAAATGATTCTTTCTTAAATTGCTCATCGCTGCAGAATTTCACTCACATTTATGTGTGCATTTTTTCTAACAGTATCTCTTTTCTTTTCTAACAGCATCTTCTGCGTTTTGTATCACATTTTTATATTGAAAGGTAAATTAAAATTTGATTCATCTAGTTCCATATATCTTAAATAAATATAGTTTTATAAAACAACACTAACTAAATTATTTTATTAATTAATAAATTATGTTTTAGGACTGAAGAAAATTGCTCCACTTTGTGGACTTTTTGTGTCTGAATGGCGTTTACTGTTTTTGCAGCTTTTGTTGTAACCTTTTAAACGCCAGGGGTTTTGAAATTATTAATACACAAGTTAATGGCACGTTTCATTACAACACTGTAAAGTTTAACCGTCTATAAAATGAGGCACTGAAAATTTTAATCCTATCTCTGCAAGATCGAAAAATGAGCATAATCACGCACATGGTTTGGCACCTAAACATGCTTATGGCATTTAGTGTTAATATGTTAAATTAAAAATTCCATACATTCTTACTGATTCCATTTTTAGTATTTATTTTTGTTGGTAAATAAGGCAAAGGTATTTTTGTAAGCCAATTTACCTCAATTTATTGTTTTTTTATGTTATATTTTTGTACCCATGTATATGGAATAATTATTATTTGATTGTTGCTCAATTAATTCCGTCACATATTTACTGTAAATAGTTTACTTTGTTAAAAACAAAATATTATTTTTTGTATATTAAAAATTTTCACGTTGCCGTGGGCCGCCGGCAATCTACAATTTTACAGGAGAGCAAAATTTTACAGGAGGCAATCTACAATATTACAGGAGAGCTTTTTGAAGTTTGGCTTTACTTACAAAGCCCATTAAAATGCTACTGATAATGTAAAGATTTTTATGTCAATTTTTTATAAAATTGTATGTTCGTAGCATGGTTATTAGACAAAGTCCATTTGCTTATGACATAATCATTTATTCTATCTTGACATGCAGGTGATGTCCCAGCGGCCCGAGGAATATTGTCCCTGGCTTTCCAGGCCAACCCCAACTCTGAAGAAATCTGGTTGGCAGCTGTCAAACTAGAGAGTGAAAACCAGGAGTATGACAGGGCCAGAAGACTTCTTGCTAAAGCTAGGGCCTCTGCACCTACTCCTAGGGTAAGATTGTCTTTCTACAATAACAACAATTTTAATTTTTTGATATTTACTTTTCCAAAGTTTTGGGACGTTCATAATGTAAGACTAGAATCCAAATCTTCCACTTAGTCTGGTTGTTCGGCGTATGAATTTGTATGGATTTTATTTAGCAGTGTGCATTTAAACTTATAATTCAATGTCAATTTTTAAATGGTTTAGAGATATTGTGGCTGCAACTTGGTGTGTTTGTATTTGAATATGAACAATAATTTTTCTTCGATGTAGGAGAAGAGGATAAAAGGCTGAGAGGAAGAAAAGAAACCTGGTCATTTGATAAAAAATGATTTAATTTATTATTTTTTTATTTCAGGTTATGATGAAATCGGCAAAACTTGAATGGGCGTTAAATAATTTGGATGTAGCATTGGAGCTGTTAGGAGAAGCTATCAAAGTCTATCCTGATTTTCCAAAACTAGTCATGATGAAGGGACAAATAGAAGAGCAGTTAGGACAATTAGATAATGCACATACGTCATATAATATTGGGGTAGGTTATTTTTTGTATTTTGTATAATTCACAAGGAAAAAATTGTAAATACCTCTTTTGTGTATAGTTAAATTATTATCTCTCCAGGAATGTAGAATGCGTTAATGTTGTTAACGTATATATAAATTATTTTTTTTAAAAGTGATTCTGAAATCTTCTCTTTTTCCTTTTTTGATATCTGAAATAAATATGTATATTTAAAATCAAATTTTATAGGTAAATATAATCTCAGCTTATATTTTTATAAAATGAGATATGTGCACGGAATGTTTTAACATAAATCTTTTTAATTTTAAATAGGGACATAGACTTGATGGTATGTCAAGACGAGGGATTAATTTCCGACTTCTTGGTCACTAGATGGGATAGATCAAAAAGGCGCGTTAAGCTCATTCTGACTAGTTTATATAATTGAGTTTTTAACTTCTTTAATTTTATTATTTGTATTATTAATATTTAAAGCATTAACTTTGTGGTTAGACATTATAACAGAATGTTAGTTAACTTAGTAAAAATCACAACCAGATTTAAGGTCTCGAAACCAGTAGACCTTAAATCTGGTAGTGATTTTTAATAAATTAACTAACATTCTGTTCATTATTTGTATTCTCATCTACTCTTCTCTCAGTGCTAGGAATGTTTGCGAAAGGAAAATAAAGAATGATATCACATCTGGCAAGCTTAATGCATATATTCAAGTGTATATGGGAGTATTACCAGATGTTTGACATGGTAGACTATAGTGATGGTCAAACCGTTATTTTGACTGGTTATTTTCGATACAGTTATTTGGGATTTGTATCTGATGGTACTGATACTATAGTGATGGTTAAACTGTTATTTTAACTGGTTATTTTAGGTACAGTTTTTTGAGATTTGTATCTGATTGTCCTAATAAACTGAAGAAGGTAACTAATATATAACTGTTGTATGGTACCGATGGTTATTCGTTGAATTGCGATAAATCAGTTGCCAATCATTGATGCAATCAGGTACAAATTTCAAAAAATGGTTTGTGTGTCACTGGTCAAAATACCATTACAAAGCTAGATTGCTTATATTTTTTATAAATTTAAAGTTACATTATTTTGTTTGTGGAATATAAAAGCAGCAATTTGTTTGTGGGGTGCAAAGGCAGCAACATTAAAAAAAATTTAATGCAGGTTAATTAATTTAGAATGTATTAAATTCGAGATTTTATAGGAAATATAGCCTATAAATTTATAGGAAACATAATTTTCGAAGGGATAGATACATAAAATCTGTAATTCAGTACATTCTAAATTAATAATCCTTGTGAACGCATTCAAAACATTTTTTTAATTTTTTGGATATTGCTGCCTTTGCTTTTATATCCTGCGTTTATAATAAATATCTTTATTTAATGTTTTTTCTCAATATTAACTATGTATTTATTTTGCTACCAGCTAAAACAGAATCCTACTGCTGTCCCACTGTGGACTCTTCTATCCGCCTTAGAAGAAAAGCGAGGGTTGATAACGAAAACTAGGTCCATCCTGGAGAAAGCTCGACTAAAAAATCCCAAAATACCTGAAATATGGTGAGATTTTTATATTATATTCATTATATCTAACAGCATAGAATGATATAGAAAAAATTGTTTTAGTTAAATCCCAGATTATGGTAATAGTTAGTTAGTTAGGTTTATAATATTTTGAGCATGTCCATATACAAGAACAATATTTGTGGGCCTTAAGCCATTGGCCTACCTTTCACCACCTAAGGATTATTTTTAACTGCCTAACATTTCATTTCAGAATCAGCATTTTTATTTAACTTTAAATGTTGATACACGTACATTCGTGTTTTTTTTTTTTAAATGTTACGAAATTCTTATAAAGTATCAATAAATGCATCCATAATGGTACAATACAATTTCAATTTCTTTTTAGAGCACAAGGTATAATACCTTGGATTAAATTTCACAATTAATTAAATAATGATTTTGAAATTTAATTTATATAAAATAACTTTGTAAACACCACTTTTTTATTGAAATAAATTCAACATGTTTCAAAGCCAATGGCTTCTTCGCCAGGATAATAAAAATATATGTATATATATATTTTTTTGTTATTTTTTTTTTGTTATCCTGACGAAGAAGTCATTGGCTTCGAAACATATTGAATTTATTTCAATAAAAAAGTGGTGTTTACAAAGTTATTTTATATAAATTATAATTATGACACCACAAAATAATTTTGCTATATTTGAAGAAGAAATGATTTTGAAGTTTTGATATTTTTGAAAATGAAATTTTTTAATAAAAATTTTCTTTGTGGAGTTTTTCATATTTTGTCACAGTAATCATCGATGTATATATTTTTAAAGATAATAATGATATGTTGTATATAATAATGATAATTACATTAAATATTTATATTGTTATTAGGTTAGAAGCAATCCGGGTGGAAATGAGAGGAAAACAATTTGATATTGCCAACACACTAATGGCCAGAGCTTTACAAGACTGTCCGAATTCTGGTTTGCTATGGGCTGAAGCAATATTCCTAGAGGCTAGACCCCAAAGAAAAACTAAAAGTGTATGTATATTGTAATACTTTTGGTGCAGCTATCCTTACTATGTTTTCATATGCAGTAAAAGCTCTTTAATGCAAAATTGAGGAAACCAAAATTTAAAAAAAAAGAAAAAAATTGAATTAGGGAAGTAGAATTTCATAAGACGCTTTCAAAACATCAATATTATACAAAAACTAAACATTTATCTAATCAATTTATATTTTCTTAAAATTCAGTGAAACTCGCTTAATAAATTCACTTTTAATAAGTTTTCCCGCTAAATAAGTTTAAATTCTGCGGTCCCGAAAAAGTCCCATACAAATCCCATATTTTTTTAAGGCTTAATACGTTTCCCACTTATGTTCGTTTCTCGCCTAAGTCGTGAAAATATTTATAGCCGAACTCAATTTATTCATACAAATAAATCTTCATAATACGTTTTTCGGAAGACGAAATTTTGTTCAACATTCCTAAAAATGAAAAATGGGCGCAATAAAAATTAGGTGGGTTTGGCGGCGTCACAACGTTCTAGCCGCTGAAAAAACCCTGTAATATTTGAATAGGCTAATAAAATAATATTTAATAAATAAATTCATCCGGCGATTATTTACGATAATTTTTTCAAAATCAATCAACGTCGGCGCAAAATAAATTCGCCTAAACGAAACTGTTTTCATTTTGGTTGTATTTCTTTGAGGAAACAATTGGCGATATTAATTACGTAATATCTCCTATTGTTTTTTAAGGCCGGCGTCACACTAGGTGTATCTTCCGTCGCGTCTTTGACGCCGCGGAACGTCGCTACTACGCGGATCATCAATCGTTCCGCCGCTGCCGGCAGAACGCTCGTTTCGGCGTCTGTTCGATTTTAAGCCATGTATTCACTAGGAGACAAATTATCTCTCAACATCACGTGTGTTTGTTCTCCGTAATATAGTAGGTATGTGACGGCTAAATTCAGTTGCGGATTTGACGCGACGTCAAAGACGCAACAGAAGAAACGCATAGTGTGGCGCCGACTTTAATGAGTTACAAAAACGGATCTAATTTTATTTAGCAATAAAAAATATCACAAATTTTTTATTGCTAAATAAGGTAGTCTGAAATCAAACGTAATTAAAATAAAGAAAATCGTAATTAATCACAAATAAAATGACGTTGCTCAAGGCGGTATGTTGAATGTACACCTAAATTATGTAGAAATCATCAAAAGGGATAAATTTTTAAAATGAAGTCAAATAGAATACTGTTTACAAATGGTTATTTTTTTACAAATGTGCAAACTTTACCAAGCCAGGGACAATAGATACAGGTAGCTTTTTGTATTTTTTGTCAATATACACCGTTTTATATTAAAAAATTTTGACAGTGCTAATTTTTTTTATAGATTTGGTGGTTTTTATTGTTTTCTGACCCTCAGGTAATGTATTTACATAGGTAATATTTTACAAATGTATCTACTTCATTTTTTTAAATAAAATGTCCTTAAATTGTCATATTATATGAACGAAAATTTAATTAAAACACAAAATTAGAAAGTGTAAATAATTTATGAAAATATTAAAATCACTGTTAATATGTTTTCACGCCTAATAAGTTTTTATTTGCTGGTCCCTTAAAAAACGTATTAAGAGAGTTTCGCTGTATTTTTAATGCATTTGGTCAATGTTGCATTAATTTGTCAAACTCTCCTATTGTTTCAGTAAAAATAAATTAAGAAAAAAAATGAAAATTAAATGTTAAATCAAAATAAAAGGGAATTTAAAATTAGTAAAATGATTGAACTGTTCACTTAATATTTTTTCGTGATCTTTCTCTTCTCTCAATTTATTGTTTACATCTTTAATCATGTAATATAATATGTATTGAATTAAATAATTTACGTTTTGTATGTATTATAAACTGATACCAATTTAAATTTGAATATATGAATAGAGAATTGAATGAATGAAATAGAAACACAAGAGACGCCTTTCTGCAAGATTTTTATCTCTGCTGGCCCGCCGGCCATTAGAGGATGTATTTACTGTTATACAGAAGGTCAAAGTTTGTCATTGGTCAGTCTTTGGGATCAGCGAAAAATAAGTCAGCGCAGGTATAAAAAACAATTTTATCTAAAAATTATTAATTTTAATAATTATTATTTGGAATTATCCATTTTTTCGAATCATAGCCAGCATTTTCTATGAAAACTCTTTTGAAGAAGATAAAGTATGTTTAATTTTTAGAATTATACCAAATTTCAAAATATAGTTGTTTGTATTAACGAGCTTTTACTGAATTTTTTGAGAATTTCTAAAATCAACTTACTGATTTATCATTTCTTTTTTTCATAGGTTGATGCCCTGAAGAAGTGCGAACACGATGCTCATGTATTACTAGCAGTATCTAAACTCTTTTGGTGCGAGAGGAAACATCAAAAGTGCAGAGATTGGTTCAATAGAACAGTAAGTTTTCATATCAGTAGATCATTATCCTTTTTTACAAACATACATTAAACTATTTATAAAATCATTAATTAATTTTTTTTTATTGTATATGTTTTCATTCAAATGGGAAATACTAATTTATTTGTAGTTTTGCAAATCCATTGTGTGTAAATTCTGTGTTAGTAAAAAGAAAATGAGAGGATATGGGGATATCAGAGAGGGGATATAATTGGCTGTCATAATCTGGTCACTAGGTATTTCTATTCAATTTGAATACCCTGTTGATAATTTAATTTTACATCACATTTTTTTATCATAGTACCGTCAAACGGGGTTATTCTGCCTGGTTTTACCAACTAATTTCTAGTACTATGTTGCCTGGTGATTTTAAAGGCCTTTCAAACTTGAAAACTTTAAATATATTAACACATTCTGAATGCTGAAGTATCAAACAAAAGCGTGGGAAAAAATCATAATCTTTCCTTTTATACTTTCATAGAAAAATTATTATGTTTACGAACAGTAAAAATGCCACTGGGATGTTGCAAGGTTGTCAAATACATACTTTTCTGGATTTACTCCTTTAGTAAATTTGCTCCGGCATAGGATTTACAGTTACTATAAATGCTTGAAACTTGACAAATTCTCGTGCTAAACTAAAACTAGTTTATCACTGCTTAAATTTTGTCTCAAATGGCAGTTTATCGAATGCGATGCCTCTTTTTCAGAAGATGTGATAAAATCACCCTCTTAACTTTTCCAAAAATATTTTGCTTTGGCTGCGCAAATAAAATAAAAATTATGGTACACCCGGCAGTTGATGACTAGTAATGCCGCTATCATTATGCGCCACTTTGTAAATAAATGAAAATTACAACTGGACACAACTAACCCTCTTAAGGCACTAAAACAAACTAAATAATAAACATAAAATAAATTTTCTGAGAGACTGCGTTTCAGACACAACGGAAAGGCAGTGTTTTCGAAATGTTCCACATATTTGGCAATGGCCAAACATGTGAAACATTTTCCTTTAATAAAATATTTTTTGATGATTTTCGTCCCGGATAATCCGCATCCTGGTTAATCAGATCTTAGATAATCGGGAATCTGCTGTATTTAGCTTAAATAGTTAAAGAGAAATCAGATTATTAGGAAGGAAAATTTATTGGGACCCTCACCATTCTTAAAGAAGTTGTTAGCATTAGTGTATATGTTACAGTGAATCTGTTTTTCTAGTGAGTCCATCATTCACTGGCATTTTAGAGAAATTATATACAAGGTCATTCTTATAATATCCAAGCAGATATTCACCAATAGAAATGAATAAAATATTTTGACTAATAAACTTAATACAATTCCAGTGAATTTGTTTCCGAACTGTCATTTAAATAAAATTTGTTCACGATCGCACGCACTTCTTGAAGCATAGACAATACAACCATCTTTATTTTGCACGCGAACGCACGCATGAAAAGTATAAAGCCGGCGCTTCACTTTGCAATTATTGTTTTATGAATTTAAGAATGTTATATACGTACGCACAACCAGCGTCGCCAACTCTATGTATTTTTACGTAGATCTACATACTATAAGCTTTTCATGCAATCCTACGATCTTCAATCCCAGAATACGTATTTTGTATGAATTAACAAAATTACAATTTGTACAATTTTACAAAATAACAGCTCATAAGGCTGAATGAAAAATAATTTCCTTTTCATTCGTGAAAAAAAGCTAATAAATGTTCCGTTTCTTTCATACTACCGCAGACTCGCTTCGCCAACACAACACTCGCGTCATTTATTCCATAGAGCTGTGACTATGTAAAACGAAATGTCTCGTCTCGAAGGGAGAAACTTACATAACTAAAGTGTAATCTAATCTGTAAACTTAACCTAAAAATAATAATGAGTGGTTTTGATTTCTATCTTCCGATATTGTTCAGCTTTCTGCTCAATCTAATTGAACTCAATTATGGAGATAAGCAGTGACAGTGCTGAAGAGCGGAATGTTACTCCCACTAAAAAAAGAAAGCTGCATTATGAACAAAAACATTCACACTTGTGGGAAACAGACAAAAAAATTTCACTTCCCATTTGAAGATGAGCAGAGACAAAGGCTGAAGAACTTAAGATTTATAAACCCTGATATATGGACCCAAATACTAAACGTTCTGTACCATCTATAGTTGATTTGGGGCAGATGTTTCCAAGTAATCTTTATATCCTTAACTTCAAATATTTTATTAATGAGTTGAGTCTGCTTCACTTACTTAGTTTTCATTTAACTATCTGTACTTTCAAGATTATGTCCAACAAACCTGACGGAGCTAGACCGGGAATGGCGAGCTCTTAGAAATACAAGTTTCCAATTTCAAGAGGAACAGATAATTAAACCAGATGATTTTTGGCTTCATGCGTCTAAAATAAACAGCGATTCGTCGCAAATATTTCCATTACTGGCCCAATTCGCTCACATTGCCACGTAGCAGTGCAAATGTCGAGCGTCTGTTTCTTATGAAAACAGACATCAGAAATAGACTTTCTACTGAAACTCTAATAGGCTTACTTTACACGAAAAGTGGCTTAAAAAGAAACCGCGAGCCTTCGCAGGAACGCATTAAATATTTTAATAAATATATGTATAAATTTTCATTAATTTACCTGAAACTAATAATGAAAAAAAATAATAACAAAACACTTGTTTTATACAGTTTTACCTACCTCTTCACTTCCTCAGAACCTAACCTCTTCACTTCACTCAGAAAATAAGGATGTAGATCTACGAACTTTTTACAAGCAAAATTTACTAATTCTACGTAATTTTCTAATGTAGTCTACGCCTTTTTCAAAATCTGAGTTGGCAACATTACGCACAACCAAAATGATATCATTTGATAATAAGACAGATATAGGATACTTTTGTTTTAGATCCAGATTGAAATTGAACTAAGTACATAACTTCAATCAAGCGATGCGAGTTTCGTGAGCAGAATTTTTATGAATTTTTCAGACACTGATTATTGTATACGGGTTTTGTTGCGGACGTTGATTATTCAGGCCAGATATATTTTTGATATTATATTTGAAAAAAATGTTTAAGGTATTTGGATTGTTGATATTTTAAATGCTTACTTATACCTAATGCCAAAAAGATTTTTTTATCCGTGAAAATCCTGCCCGGAATAATCACCGAACAGTACCTAAGTAATGTTTATCTAAACGAAACCAAATTCCATAATATTACAAATATGCATCCTGGCTCATATGTTCTATAATTGTCAGATGCCTGATAAATACAGTGAAACTCGCTTAATAAATTCACTTTTAATAAGTTTTCCCGCTAAATAAGTTTAAATTCTGCGGTCCCGAAAAAGTTCCATACAAATCCCGTATTTTTTTAGGCTTAATACGTTTCCCGCTTATGTTCGTTTCTCGCCTAAGTCGTGAAAATATTTATAGCCGAACTCAATTTATTCATACAAATAAATCTTCATAATACGTTTTTCGGAAGACGAAATTTTGTTCAACATTCCTAAAAATGAAAAATGGGCGCAATAAAAATTTAGAGGATTTGGCGGCATCACAACAGTTCTAGCCGCTGAAAAAACCCTGTAGTATTTGAATAGGGTTATAAAATAATATTTAATAAATAAATTTATCCGGCGATTATTTACGATACTTTTTTCAAAATCAATCAACGTCGCCGCAAAATAAATTCGCCTAAACGAAACTTTTCATTTTGCTTGTATTTCTTCGAGGAAACAATTGGCAATATTAATTACGTAATATCTCCTATTGTTTTCTAAGGCCGGCGTCACACTAGGTGTATCTTTCGTCGCGTCTTTGACGCCGCGGAACGCCGCTACTACACGGATCATCAATCGTTTCGGCGTCCGTTCGATTCGGTGACGCGTCTCGTGTTTTTGATTGCGCCACATTTGACAGATTGTCCGACGTGTGTTTGTTCTCCGCGCGGTCCGCCGCGGAATGTAGTAGGTATGTGACGGCTTAATTCGGTTGCGGATTTGACGCGACGTCAAAGACGCGACGGAAGAAACGCGTAGTGTGGCGCCGACCTTAATGAGTTACAAAAAACGGATCTAATTTAATTTAGCAATAAAAAATACCACGAATTTTCTTCGCGCCCGGGAAAATATTAAGGTAGTCTGAAATCAAACGTAATTAAAATGAAGAAAATCGTAATTAATCACAAATAAAAATCGTAATTAATCACAAATAAACGTTGCTCAAGGCGGTATGTTGAATGTACACCTAAATTATGTAGAAATCATCAAAAGGGATAAATTTTTAAAATTAAGTCAAATAGAATACTATTCATAAATGGTAATTTTTTACAAATATGCAATCTTTACCAAGCCAGGGAAAGTAGATACAGGTAGCTTTTTGTATTTTTTTTCGTATTCGTGAGGTTTTTGATTTGTCAATATACACCGATTTATATTAAAAAATTTTGACAGTGCCAATTTTTTTATAGTTTTGGTGGTTTTTATTGTTTTCTGACCCTCAGATACTATGAATTTACATAGGTAATATTTTACAAATGTATATATTTACCTACTTAATTTTTTAAAATAAAATGTCCTTAAATTGTCATATTATATAAATGAAAATTTTATTAAAACACAAAATTTGAATGTGGAAATAATTTATGAAAATATTGAAATCACTGTTAATATGTTTTCACGCCTAATAAGTTTTTATTTGCTGGTCCCTTGAAAAACATATTAAGAGAGTTTCACTGTATTGTGAGATCTATTTTTCATTTTCAGCAATAAATATAATTTTATTTTTCAAAAAAAAAAGTTTTTTTTGTTCCCGCAGTCGTCAGATATCTAAAAAACCCGAGTGCGCAATTTTTCAGCCGACACCTTATTTCTCGATTCGTATTCGTTTTGCGGTGTCAATGTCCTATTTTAATTTAGGAGTTAAAATAGGACCGCAAAATGAATAAAAATCGCCTAGTGAAGTGCCGCCTTTATACTTTCTACGCTTTAAGAATTACGTGTACAAATTGATGGTTTCACCGATATATTGTCTATGCTACTAATGCGCGCATTCGTGAACAAAATATATTTTCACGGATAATGTGTAGTGAATCTGAAAATTCGTTGATTTACGTGTTTTCACTGCCCACACGCCGCCCGACCGGGAAAAGTACATTTCTACTAGTGAAAGTATAGTCTCACTAAAAATGCAAATTCGCTGTAACATATATAATCAATTACATTCTCTAATTGTTACGATTATGTCAAAAAAATCAAAAGTTTACTGAAATGTATAACGATGTACATTACAGATAAGAAATTATATAAGTGAAAGTATTTTTGATTCATTGAATTTAAATTTTGATAATTTGATTATCTTGTTCTAGATACATAAACCTCTGAGTTAATCTTTTATTTTTTCAAGGTAAAAATAGACCCAGACTTTGGGGATGCTTGGGCATATTTCTACAAGTTTGAAGTAATGCACGGGACGGACGCTCAACAGGAAGATGTTAAGACCAGGTGCAAAGCAGCAGAACCTCATCATGGCGAACAGTGGTGCAAAGTGTCCAAGAGCATTGTTAACTGGTGTTTGAATACAGAACAAGTATTGCTGCTTGTGGCAAAAGAACTTTCAGTTCCTACATAAGTGTAAAAGAAAGTACAAAATGTAAATGTATATTTTATATGTTTTGTTCTCTAAATAAATCATCAAAAGTATCATCATTTTTATTTGATTTATACTAGTTGTAAGTTTTTTCTGTGAATACGAATGAAAGGAAAAAAGCAGTCTGTGCTTTTTGGTTTTTCTTATCTTTATTTGAATGAAAATAAATAAATATTTTCTAGAAAAAAGTGTTGTATTTTGATGTTAAATAAAACCAATAATATCTTATGGAATTTTTTTATTTCAATTTGTGATTCCCGCCCAAGTAAAATTATATCTATCTTCCCCTTTAGCACAAAGTTACATTAAATAGTCATGATTTTTTAAAATTCTAACAAAATAAAATGGGGTAGTTTTGTTCCATTGGAACACAAGAACTTTAAAAATGATGGAAGGTGCAAAAACACGCAAAAAAGGAATAATATCCATTTCAGCATTGCCACACAGCAAGGAAGGACATGGTATTGATTTTTCAGAGCCTGCATGTAATAGGTTGCTTCTGAGCATGCTCAGTACAAACTCTACAGGTAACATATGACATTTTATGTTTGACTTGTGCAGAACTCTGAGTCACATAAACATATGGAACCTTTGACATTTTATTAAATGCGTGAGTTCTGCTTTCTGTCAGACATTTTTATACACGATGTGAATAGAGGTGCAGTGCCTTGACATAAGTTCGTGAAATATTATTTTTTCCTGATTTTTAGAAATGGTCAAGATTGTATCCATGCTTTATAATTAATTTACAAAAAAATAAATATTGCTAAATCAAATCATGGAAGAATTACTGTTGGATATTATGAAAGAGGCGAATGGACCTAAAGGTGCTCAATTACGCAAAACATGTCAGCAGGCTTATGGTAAAGAAACAATATTTTAATATTATGTGTTAATGTATAATTTCTGTTATTGAATGCTAATGACAGTCGGACATTTCAGATTTACTATGCACACAACAGGGCACTACAAGAGATCCGTCCTATGAACTACGAAGAATATGTTTCATGCCGCTGCAAATAGCTCTAGAGACTAAACGACCGAAATTGGTTTCGCTTGCTTTAAATGGATTCCACGTAAGAAAGACTTTATTACATTTGCTGGCATTTTTAGTCTAAATTGTAATAGGTGCAGGCAGTGCTTGAGTTGAAAAAAATATAAGTGAAATTATGAAATAATGTATGAATCATTTTATTTTGATATATATCATTCTTTTATCGATTTCGATATTCTGTTTAAATGCTGAAAGTGGATTGGTCTTATAAACTTCGCCACTTTCGCTTCTTTCATCATATTGTTAATTAATGTTTTTGCTACATAAAAACTATGATATCTATATTTATATAATTTAATGAATTATTCTCGTTATTTGGTACGTGGAATAGTTTTGTACAGGGAAATAATTTAGAATCTCTTATGTTAATGAATATTTTCTCATCTAGAAGTGTTGTAAGAAGTCAAAGGATAATTTTGTGTTTATATGAAAGGAATATTTTTAATTTATTCAAGTTTCCTTACCGGTGTTTGCTAATCAAACGACAATCCTTAATGTTATTATTTCTTATGCATCTTATTCATCTTAGGTAGATAAAGAGAATTTCTCTCTTTCCTATTCTAGCACATATCTTACGCAGTTCCATACTGTGTTATACTTGTTGTAAATGTTGTTTTTTTAAAGCTGAGCTTTGCCTTTCCCAAAAATTGATTGTGCCAAATTTCATACAATCTTCCTCAACTTCTCGAACTTAGTACAGTAGACCCTCAATATTCAACATTAATCTGTTCCCGAGGGATGGATGAATATTAACCTGTCTAGGTCTAACCTGTCTTAATTTTTTGTGATTTTTCTTTTTACGAAAAAACATGAAAACATGCGTATATTAAAAAAAACACACACATTCATATTATTTTATCGTAAGTGTTGAAATGCCATGATTTTTTATCATTTAGGTAAAAAAAAATCTTTTTTTTAATTCCGATAATGTTGCCAGCGCCACATTTTCCGAAAAATAATAATTAATTTTTATTTGTTTATAAGAAACAACAGTACTATTATTATTTGATGCCTACCTAATAATCTTCTTCTGTGTGGTATATTTTGTTGCACGGCATGGCACACAACCGAACATCGCACTCATAACACATAAATATGATACACTTTCACACACACACATATTTAAAATAAACACAACAAAATTGTGTGTATTTTTTTTAATAAATCACTGTTAATATTCAATTGAATCATTAATCAACATAAATCGACAAATATCGCAAAACATATCATAAAGGGACCAGAGTCCCCAAATTCGGGCCCGCCGCGTGGAGTAGGGAAGAGATGGAAGCCACAGGGCTTACCACCTGATGTCGGCAGGTTTAAGAATCCTTTAGGTCATGATTACCTTCACCATTTCTCCCATCTCCTCCCTTCCCCCTTAAAGTGACTATTTTTAGTGTAGTTTTTTCATGCATTAATTTGACAAAACAATAACCCTGTCCTAACATAACTCTACCCCCGCGCTGCTGACGACCGGGCCCCGCCACTGTTGCAGCTCCAACAGGGCACACTTCATCAATACTATAATGTATACAAGCATCAATCAAAAATACCCCGACGAAACCTCAGCGAAACCCGACCAGCAAGGGTTACCACTTCATCAATTCAATTTTAATGTCCCACCGCAAAGTGTTTGTTTGTTTTGAATATTTTATGCATTTTTAAATCAAATTAATTAATCAATTAGAAAGACATACAGAAAAATCTAATTCACGAAAAAATATTAGGTTACTACTGGTACCAGTAGTAACCTAATATTTTTTCGTGAATTAGATTTTTCTGTATGTCTTTCTAATTGATTAATTAATTTGATTTAAAAATTTCACAGAACTTTGTTCTGACAAATTACAACTTCACAAATATGAATGTGTTCTTGAATATATATTTTATGCACGTTCCGAGGCTTTAGTAGCCCTCTGATTTTTTTCCACGGATCTACATAACTGATATGGTACGATCCCGGCAATTGCCGCCTTTGTCATCCTTTCCAAGAATCCATTTATCTGTGATCTCTTTAGTCCCAGATCTTTTGAGAAAGGTATAGACTGACTTGGCTGGCAATCCTCTCTCGCCCACCTCCACTGCATAAAGTCTTGTCTTATAATCATTCTTAGAGATCATCTAATAGACCCTTGTATTTATTCATTTTATATGTATGGTCTTTTGGGATTTCCTAGGGCACTGTTAGCTCAACCAAGAAGACCTGCTTAAGTGTTCTCGAGTATAAGACTATGTTAGGTCTCAGTGCTGTCACGCACAATTTTCTTGGGAACATGTATTGTCCTGATGTCGAGTCCATAGTCAGTCTCCAGTCTTGCGCATTTTTGATTATTGAAAATTGAACTTTTGATATCCTCTTTCCCCTTTCCCCGGGCCTCACAAAGTTGATCTTTGTAACATTGTGATCATTGGTTAAACCTTTGTTTGCATAGCCAGGCTAACACCAGTACTTTGTCATGTCTATAAGTGTATCTGCCGTCTTTCAGAGCGATTTTACATCCTGTAAGGATGTGCCTTGCTGTGCAATCCCGTTAATCCGTACCCATCTCCAAATTTTGCGTATATTTCTTTAACAAAAATTTACAATCGAAAATCAGTCTCAGAAACCAATGCAAATTCATTTTAATAACAACTACTTATTAATGCTTTATCATCATGACAAATATTTACTCATTATTTTGCTACAAAATAGCTGCATCAACTTCGTAATAAATAAAGAAGTAATAAGCATTCATGAGTGCATTTTGAATCACCAATCAACTTTTTGAATGAATGTCAAACAAAAATTTTGACGAAAAACAGGAAGAATATTCAGGGTCCACGGATGTGTAATACATCTCCAATTTCAGTTTGTTTCAATATGTAATATTTATTTCATTATCTTGGCAATTTTATTTAAGACATTAAGTACCTATTTAAGAACCTATTAAAATAGCACTGAATAAATAAAGTAGTTGACAAAAGATTATAATTTTAATTTAGGTACCTTCAACTGTAATTGAACAAAAACTAATACATATACACATGTAAGGTTCTCCAGAACAGGCCAAGAACCAAGTGGTTCTTGACCTGTTCCGGACCTCCCCTCCCTTTAAAATAAATATATTATCTGTATTAATACAACTGTTTATCTTTTCAGTAGCCAAAGTTCTAAGTAAAACATTCTTCTGTTATCTATTTTGCTCATCCCGGCTGTGGTGTATTTGACCAAATATTATTTTACATATTTTGTAGTTTAAATAAAATATTACATTTTCAGAAAATTCTGCGCGATGACAGATTTCACAGAGGGAATGAACCCGAAGACGATTCTTTGTGGCTTCCATCGCAACTGCTCTGTGCAACTTCTTCAATGGCTTATCATCCGCAAGAAACTCAAGTAATTTTTTAACATGCTCCATAAGTTAAGGCACCTCATTTTTTTCTTGGAGTCAAACTTTTATTTAATTTTAATTTTAATCACTACAACAGATCAATTACAATACCAGGCCCAAATACTTAAGCGAAACAAATCGCAAAAACACCCAGACTTGAGAAAATCACATAGATGTATTGTGACCTCACCGGGCATTGAACCCGGAACCCTCGGTATGAGAAGCCAGAGGCATGGCCACTGGACTATGTTGGCTTTGTAAGTTTAAAGGGAAACTTATTGATTTTTATTTGAAACTTATCTTTATCTCAAGTTATGTTGTATTAATTGATTTTCTCATTGCTTATTTAAATCATTTGCCTCCCCAATTTGATTATATTCGTATTAAGTCCACCGTATATATATAAATGTATAATAATATTAACAAATAAACAATTTATCTTTTATTAGGTCCATATTCTACGGGTGCTGTTAGCCCTTGGCCTCCGTAGTGGAGGCGCCTTGAATGGTCGATTAGTCCTGTGGCTAGCAGGGCGATGTGCCGAGGCCGCTGTAGCTGCCCCTGTAGCTGCGCCTGCCCGGGCGGCCGCCGCCATGACAATACGAGCATTCTGCTTATCATTAGGTAAATATTACAAGGTATTTTCTCAAGTTTTAAAAAGTAGCTTTCATTTTTAACAGAGATCTGAATGTTGTAACAGTTGAAATTCACATAAATGATAGTACAGAATTAATGCCAAATTTTGTCTATTCAATTTTGTTATGGAAAGCACACTGAACAACTGATGATGTATATCGACTCGTACTGTCAAACTCTCTGAGCGTCTGAAGAATATTGATCTGATGTGTATTCCATTATATACGAGGCGTGTTAAAAAAATATTGAATTCTTGGTCACAAATTTTGTCGAACGGTCGAAACACATTTATTCGTACACACTATACTAACCTCCTTCAATGTAGTAATGCACACACTTCTCCCAGCGGTCCTGCCTTTATTGGAAACACTTTTGAAATGCATAATTTGTAATGGTGTTCAGCTGTGCCGTTGCGTTCCGCATAATGTCTTCTCTTGATTCAAATCAGGCCCCTTTCAGCGGCATGTCAGAGCCGTAGAGAAGAAGGAGCCAGGAGAGAAGAGTAGAAGAGAGAGTTGTCCCAGGGGAATACTGTGATTGTCCAAAAAGATCTAAATCAGTTGCAAAGAATAGACCAATGCATTATCGTGATGGACCTGCCAACTTATCACTGCCCACATATCCAGTCATTTGCATTGCACAGTGTCATGAAGGTGACAGACGTAGAATTCCTTAGCATGGTTGTATCTGTTGGTGCGTACTCGTGATGCAGAGAGTCAAAGAAAACGGTCAATATAACCTTTACATTGCTGCGGACCTGCTTTTTCGTCCTGATGGATGATGGATGTTTCCGTGAATGTGAGGATTGCATCTTTGTTTCTGGGTCGTGCCAGTGATCCTGGTTTTCGGTAAGTTGGGGTCAATGTGTACATTGTCCGGCAAGTTCTATGCGATTTCCAAATGAAGGCACGAATAATGCGGACACTCTATTCGAGTCTAAATCCTCAGTCAAAATTGGATGTACTGATCCAACCCCCCCTCGTTCGCAAGTTCTTGAACTGTGATAGTCAATCACTTGGTCACTAGGCGAGTGTCTTACCACTAGAGCGAACAGCATGTCATTAACAATGGTACTTCTAAGGGCCGGTTATTTGATCGGTAGCTAGAGTAATAGTTAAGCCAAAAGTATAAATTTTTATGAAAACAAGTATCTTGATTGGCGGAAAATGCAAGGATCTGTGCTTTTTTCTTTATTACTCTTACTCCCGATCAAATTATTATTTTTATTTAATAATAATAATAATAATTGGATAATTTGTATAGCGCCGTTTTCGCGAAATACTCACCTCAAGGGCGCTTTACACAGAAAAATTATTATCTTACAAGACAACTTACTGCTAGAAAAGAAAAAACTTATTTACTATTACTTATTCACTTTTTCTCCATTACTTTTCATTTTCATCAATATTATTAATCAGTCTACTTGTTGAACACTTTTTGATAATGAATAATTTTTATTATTTTTCCAACAGATGAAGAGTGCCAAGAATTGCTGAATGAAGGATCTCCTCTTGTGAAAAGCAAAGTTCCTGCAGTGGCCTGCTTCAGTGAGATTATTCCAGTGATGCAGTATTTGTGCAGTAGACTGTGTGAAACTCAAATGTAAGTGTTAATGCAATTGAAAAAATTTATACAACTTATTTATGAAGCATCAAAAACCTCAATTCTACCGAAGAAAGATGAAACAACACTAGGTGTCTTCGAACTAAGAATCCTCAGAAGAATTTTCAGAGCTATTGAAAAAATGTATTGTACTGTAGCAGTTAAAACGAGAAGCTTTACGACTTGTATGATGAACTAAAAGTCAACAACAAAATAGAATTTGGGAGGCCTTGGTAGTTAAAACTGTAGTATTATTGCCTGTCTCTTTTTTTTTCTCACAGGACACAGATTTCTCTAGTAAGACAGGCATAGTCCAACCAAAATTTGTATAATTTTAATATAGAAATAAATTGATTAATTTGATCGTGAAATCCGTATTTTAAGAACCATCTCTCCGAACCAAAATTATTTTATCAACTGGCTCGATAGAGTCGGTGCAAACCCATAGCAGCACACCACTGGGTTTCATATATAAGTTTTTTGTATTTATCCCAGAAACACCTCAGTGGGATATTGCTGCCTTGGCTTTTATATCCCTCATAAATACGCAATCTCGAAGAGGTTGACCCAAATAGAGGAGACAGGACAGTATAAATAAAGATCTATCCATTCTTAGTCTCAGCACTTGGTGGGCAGCCCTGTGTAGAGACTGGTAGAGGTGTATTCTAGAGGAAGCTAGGATTAATGATGATTTATAATTTGTATAAAAATGATAAAACAGCCAGACGAAATATCGACCATAGTTTATAAACCAAACGTAATCAAACTCTCCTGATATTTTGTTGTGCATGATAAAAATGTTATAGATTCACTTTCCAGCTAGGGGGCATCTTTCTAAACCCTGTACTTAAATAACTACTATAAATAAATACTATAAAAAAAAAAAAAAAATATATATATATATATATATATATATATATATATATATATATTATTATTTAGTCTCTTATTGGAGAGGAACAATGATAAAAAAAATTATGTACCTAAATTTTTTTTATGTATCAAATATGTAAATATATAAGATTTGTAATTAAAAAAAAAAATCTATTTCAACAACTCTTATGTTTTTATTTCAGGACAACAAAATCCAATGTGACCGCCATATTTTATCTGGAATGTCTTCTGACCTTGGTGACAAGTTTACCAGAGATAGTAAATAGTAACACACATTTCACAAATTTCCTGTGGCAAAAGTTTTGTCCCGCACTTATTTCGTTCCTCGGCACACCGCGCGTGGATAAAAACATTAAATCCAGGTTAGATGATTTCCAAAGTCAAAGTGTCTTAGTAATTATTTGTGTCTCATATATATTGTATTATTAATAATTTACTAAATTCTTTTTCAGAGATGAGGGTCACGGCGTGGATGATTCTGGAAGAGGCTCCGGCTCTCTTGCTAGTGCTCCCAGCTTTAACAGTCAACAAGCTAAAACAGTATACAGGTGGGAATCAGTCTATAAATATTTATTTATACATGTTTTATTGTATGTGAAATCCGATGGAGATGGTCATTTCTAATACAGTAGAACCTACTTTGAGGGATTCAAAATCACAATCAAGAGTTCCTTGAATTTAAAGGTAAAGGGACTAAAAAAACATTTAACTCACAGACTGTCGCTCGGACAGAGAGCCACGGTTATTCTACTGGCGTGTTTTCGCCGCCGTTGCTGTGGACATTGAAAACACCACCCGTATGCTAGATTCATGCCTCTACAGGAGCATACATCACGGAAGAATCTCTTCGGACTTAACTTCTAACTGTAATTCTAAAATCGTACTCGCTGCGGCTCCAAGTGCCCGGCAGCCAACACAGAACGCCATCAACTCACTTTATTTAATCTTTATTTCAGCATCATTATGTTCCAAGTACATTATCCCATAATAATAATAATAATATTTTACAATATTTTATTATACAAATAACATTCCTCAGCGGGCGCCGAAATACTAACTTCGCACAAGGTATAAACATGATACAATAAACACACGCAAATTCACATAGATTTGTATCACCACTTGTGCTGCTTGTAAATTGACATCGGGAATCGAGGGGAAGCGCGGTTGCATAGCCTATATCCATCCGTAAAAGGCCCCTATCAGGTCAACATCTGTGTCTAAAATGTAGATCACTAAGTCGTCAGCAGCAGCGCTCTCAGCCGCGTGCACTCGGCCTGCTTGACGCCAGGCAGCCGGTGTGGTCACCCGCTCCATTTGCGAATGTTGAGGGGTTTTCGAATTATTGAGGTTAATCTACCTTTAAATTAACATTTTGGAACTTTCATGTATTAAAAATTTTGAATTATCGGGGTTTGAATTAACAGGGTTTTACTGTATTTCCACAAAAATTGTTGTGATTATTTGTTAAGGATCATTGCAGAGGTTAATTTTTTCTGAATTGCTTCTAAATTCGAACAATCTTTCCAACAATATCACTATTAGATAACTTACTCTAAATCTCTTACCTCATTAGCTTTTAATAAGTTAAACATCCCTCTGTACTTTCTAGTCAATCAGTCATTTTTTAGCAATCGTAAAGCGTTGACACTGCTGAGAATAGGATTAATGATAATCCGGGTAATCCATGTGTACTTATTTCTTTTATTTTCAGTATTGCCGGTCAATTACTGCGGTTGGTTGGATGTGTGGGTTCGATGAGGCCTGTGCTGGAAGCCTTGTACCACCGAATGCTCCTATACCCCCCCGTCTCACACAGAGCAGAAGCTCTTGCGAGCACCAAGGATATCCTGGGCGACCCCAAGAAGCTGTGCTACCTGTTGATACTTAGACAGTCCAATAATGTAACAGACCAGCACAGTGACGACATGGCACTGGTCAGATTGTAGGTTTATTTCACTCATTCATTATAGGTATTTTTCTCGGCCATCTTGCAATTTTATTTTTGCTTGCAATAAAAAATATTAAAAACTAGTTTTTCAGGGCGTTCCAATCCCCCACAGAGTATAAAATTATACAGAAATGAATGGGATCTGTCTTTTTAAGGCGAGGGGATTGGGGCACAGCGGAAGCATGTCCCCCCTCGTTTATATTTAAAAGTAATTTATAATGTAGTTTAATTCTTGCATAATTAAATCCCCTTGTAAATAAAATGTATTTTTTACAATAGACATTGTTTTTAAATTTCATTCCAAACTGAGTTTTTAAGTTTTTAAAACCTTTTCATAATAGTTTCAAAATTTACATTCATAGTAATTTTTTTTTTTTTTTTTAACCACGTATTTTTATCAACTAACTTATTGTAACCGGCCGTGGATCCAGACCGTGTGCCGTGTTAGTTCATGTCTATGTATTTTGGTGGTCATGCAATCTCCCAATTGATAAAGATCAAAAAGTTTCATCTTCATCAATAGATGGCAGTACCACATAACAATGGTACCCCAACATTTTGTCATAATTGACATGAAATACATAATTGTCATAATCTGAAAAATTGCAAAACTTTGCATAAACCAATTTTCACATTTATTTCTTTCTGTGTATTTCTGTAACTATATTTCATACATATTTTATTATAATATAATGTTTAACGTTAAAATGTACATTTTGCGTATTTTTAGAATAATGGATGCAATTGAAGAATGTGCAGTGAGCAGCAATTCTCATGTCCTGCTCGTGAGTCTGGAGTGCATTGTTAGCTTGCTGGGAGCGCTGGAAGAGCTGTGTGAGGGAAAATATTTGCCACCAAATGCCACAGAAATAAATAACAAATGGCTGAAATTAGAGGACGCCGATTACAGAGGTCCTCTCACCTACCAAAGCTTGGCCAGATTACCTAGCCCATATAGGTAGGTATCCAACATTTATAAGTAATTTATTTTTACATGTAAGGATTGCAGGAAGGAATCACAAATCAGAAATTCATATACTGAGTCAATCACCGGTATCTAAGGGCCAATTGCATCAGCTCGGTTTATAGTAATAGTTCAAAGCGTTGATTGTTGTATTTTCCACAAATTACACAACCGTTTTTCATAAAAATCTATGGTTTTTAGGAAAGATTACCATAGGAAAGATTACCAAAGTGTTGATTGTTGTATTTTCCACAAATTACACAACCGTTTTTCATGAAAATCTATGGTTTTTAGGAAAGATTACTTACAACTTAATACAACCGGGCCTAAGTAAGTCACAATCAAATGCAACAGTGATTAAAGCTAATATTATTGTGACTAATTTATTTAATATTATTTTGATGCATTATCTGTATAAGTGATAAATCATATGAGAGATATAAAAGCAAAGGCAGCAATATTCCACTGACATGTTTCTGAGATAAATACAAAAAACATGTCACTACTCAAGGAAATTTCTCTGGGATCTGTAAAACCTACATCTTATATATGTGTATAAATAAATATTGCTGTGTTTGCTATCAAACATTGGACATTGCTGCTATGGCTATGATGTTTCAGTCTCAATTAAATCAACTCTCACTTTAGTACGAAGCGGCCATTTTGTCCCGTGTCACATCCTTGGGGTTGATTGGTCGAAGTGGATATTGCTGCCTTTGGTTTTAATAGTGATTTGGAAACATGGATTTGGAAGGGATACGGCTATATTTCCTACAAAATCTCCAATTTAATAGGTTCTAAATTAGTTAGATAAATTAGTTATCCTCGTTGACTGCATTTAAAACATATATTAATTTATTTTGGACATTACTGCCTTTGCTTTTATACCTATCATATACAACCCAGATTCAAAGATTTTGTAATTCCATTCTGATTGTGTAGTAAATCAGAAATAACTTCTGTGGGAGAGGATGCGTACAGAATTTCTAGTTCTTGTGGCCAAATTGCATTTTGATATTCATACATGTTTTCTACATTTATAACCATATCAAAATAGGCTTTTTAAGGTTTAAATAAAAATAATGACAGTTTCATATTTTATTACATATTACTTTTTTATCGTTGCACTTTAAACTCTCCCTCTCAATAAACTTCTGCATCTGGACCTCTAAATTCCTCTCGGTAGTCCTGTTATGTGCTTTCTTTGTTTACTGGAATGTTTTTTTTTCAGGGATCTTGTAGCAGAAATGCAAAATAAACTTGAAAATGATGGAGCGGACTCTTCGGGTATGATTTCAATTAATTTTCCCAGAAAATAATTTTCACTTACCTTCCAAATTAACTACAAATGTATCCTGCTATATGTATGCTTTGATGTGCTTTTTTAAAAATATTTTTTCTTTAATAAAAAGTCGTCAACATCCTAATGATGTTTCATAATAATATTATCATATTTTCATGTTTTGATTATATTGTTTTGCCAGCAAAATCATTTGACTTAAATTCCACATTTGACTGATTCCTTCAAATAAACAAATTTCAATAATATAAGATGTTTTTTTTTAAATATAGAACTTTAAAATTAAGTAAAACACATAAAAATCGTGGTGGTATCCATGGTATTGTCTTTATTGGAACAATAATTTTATTTAATATTGCTCTGGCGTAAGTATATTCATTGTGAAATGGCAAACCAAAATGAGTACAAATCAGCCTCTCAGCTTTCAAATTGGCTGTCGCTGGAAAAGTGTTGCCAATTCTAAGAGCAAACCTCTGAAAAACACTTACTGGCATGAAATTATCTTTCCAATAAAGCCAATGCCATGACCATTACCATGATTTTTATTTTTTATTTCATTTTAATGTTCTATACCTCTATAAACAACACCACTTGCATATACATTTTTAAGAATTTGGCATGACTGGTGCTCAGGAAGTTTGCAAAATTGGTAAATTACTGTTATCATTTTATATAATATGATTATTTTAAATTTAGATACATCAGGTCCGGAAGAGAATGGATCAGCGTCAGATGGCGAACTAGACTCTGATGCAGATAGTGTATTCTTACCATCTCGTCAGCATTCTACTTACCGCAGAGAAAGTGCAGATGATCTGTCGTCAAATAGAGATCACGACACACCATTCATGAAATCAGTTCCATCAACTCTTAATTTGGGGCGATGCAACATTACCGACTACAATGTGGATGTTGAAAGACAAAATGCGAAGCAATATGTGAAGACTTTGCAAAATGTCATGGTGCCAAAACTGCTCTCATTTAGGACTTGCGTAGAGGTACATACTTCATAATCAGTGAGAACCAAAAAAGCATGTCTTTTTCCTAAACATATCTTTTGAAAAAAACGAAATAAGAAATAATATTCCAATAATAATAGTCGTATTATTCCAATCATAATAATTAACATATTATTCAGATTTTAATATTTCATAATATTCTGTCAGATAAATATTTAATTTCGATTTTGTTTCCAAATATATGTTTAATTAAATAAAAGTCATGCTTCTTGTTCTCACTGCACGCCCTTGCATTCTATATTCTATCTTTATATTATAAGGATATTTTTAATATAACATGTAAGTTCTTACTGTTGTAATCAACTATCATTTTGTGGTTTTTCATTCTAAATTAAATTAAAAGTAAATTTTAATTAAATTTAACATTGTTTCGTTCAGAGAGTGGAAGTTCATTATTAAAATAATTTAATTTAAACATATTGCCTCTGAAGATGTTGGGTGTCACCATTGAAAGCGCTTAGGCTTACATTTTATTACTCAACAGTGGATTAAAACTTAGTGTTTAAATTAAATTATTTTTTGTAAATTATAAGTTCAAAAAAATTAAAAGTAAAAAAATTCACTTTATTTTTGGTGTCACCAACCGGTTTCGGAATCACAATTCTTTCTACAATGTTAAATGATAAGAGATGTGGTTGTGTGTCTAGGGGGGAGGTAAGGGAGGGGTAAAGAGACAAATGATATGGTGAATGGAAAAATAATTAATAATTACTCTTAATTTACGCCATTCGCCAATTTATCATGTTTCTTCTATTTGAGATGCATTTTAATTTCGATACCACCAACAGAAAAAAACATTGATTCTATGAAAAAAAAAGTTATAATATATCTAACAAATATTTTTACTACATATACAAAACAATTAAATTTTTTATTAACAATAGTATTTATCAGAAGGTGTGTTATTCTTCACTTTCTGAGTTGTTGATATATGCATATGGATAATATCATAAATGGTTTCACTTTTCAAAAGTGCGTGAATTCATCCGTACCGCTTTATTCTTCAATGAAACACAATAATATGATAACATTCAAATAGACAGAAGGCAGAATTTCTGTATTTTCCCATGTGTATAGTACAGGAAAATTGTAAAAATAATTGCATCAACACATTCTCTTATTCTAAGTGCCTCTTATTCTAAGGTTGTTTGATCGTAAGCAAAAAGCATAGATTTTTATGGAAATGAAAATTTTTATGAAATAAAAAAAATAAAAATATTGATGGAAAATACAAAAATCTATGCTTTTTACTTAACTATTGCCATTATCACTGATCAAACAACCGACCCTAAGACGCACCCGGTTTTTAAAGATGTTTGTTTGATTTAAAAAATACAACATGGATTGTGGAGTCTCTGTTTAACCTTTCCTTATGTAAATATAGCTTGTGTGAAAAACATTTTAATATGTTCTAACAAATTCACAGGTTGACGAGTCGATGCAAGACTTTGCATCAAAGTGTTGTCAGTTCAACGCAGCACGGTCACCGTCCACTTCGACAATAATGAATGCAGACGGCATATACTTGACCACATATTCCACCCTTTTACTCAATCTCAAACTCATCTATTCAGGATATTATAAAGGAAGTACTGTAAGTATTTCTGCTTTCTACATAAAAACATATACAGTAGAACCCCATTAATTTAATTACAGATTAATTTAAGGAACCCAAAAAAACTTTTTGAATTATGCGGTACCCGTTAATTTGAAATTCAAAGCATAAAAAGAAATCCCAATGAGATTGCGAAATTCACCAAAAATCGTTAAACTCATGAAAAAATGCATTAATGTGTGAAAAACATCATTCTTTTGTGAAAAACGTATATATTTTTGCATATTTCAAGAAATCATTTAAAAAAAAATAATTATGATGCTAATATAAATATCGCTACATTTCTAATTAATTAAACCCTTGATACGAAATTTTAAATATTTCTTGCATTTTTGTACTTTTTTTAGTCATCAGTGCCCCTTTCAGAAGATGATTTTGTGGAAGAAGTTCATGGAAGTGGAGTACTAGTCTATTTATCTTCTACATGGCTATGTGAAGTCTATCAGCAAGTACTAACAACTTCAATATTGGAGATTGGTGGTTATCAACCCTCTGTGCAAGAACATAATGCATTAGTTAACCTGCTCATTGGTAAATCATTTATATAGATATTTTAATGTATACTTTCATGACTCGTTCATGAATCTAACAAAATAATATTTTAGATTATGTTTTATGGATCCATACATTACTTTCAAACTATGCAAAAAATGAAAGAGAGAAAATTACAGGTGTTACTGTATAATAATTGTGGGGTATAAAGGCAAAGGTAGCAGTATTACCATACAATACACCAAAAAAAATTAATGCCATCATCGAGGATTACTAATTTATAATGTACTGAATTCGAGATTTTATAGGAAACATAGTCTATAAATTTATAGGAAACATGATTTTGTAAGGGATGGATACATAAAATCTAGAATTCAGCACATTTTAAATTAGTAACCCTCAGTAACTGCATACAAAGCATATTTTTAATTTTTTGGACATTGTTGCCTTTGCCTTTATACCCCACAATTATTATACACTAACACTGTCATCATCTGTCTTCATAAATTCTTTGATGCTGTTTATCCCATTTTGATCTAGGGCGACCCCAATTGGGTCTGGCGACTTACCAGCTGTCTTCGTTCCGGAGTTGCCAAGACGATACAGCCTGGTTTTTTGTACTTCTTGCATTCCCAAAATATTTCGATATCAAGTTTGGTAATTTATTCTGATTAGCAGTTAAACAATCTGCTTTTGCTTTCGCCAGCTTTTGATTCCTTTGAATTTGGCATATTTTGGCTTATTAAATATAATATTTACTAGTTACTCTCGCACTCCAAAATAGACAAGATGTAGATTTACAACAGTCTGCCTTGTTTAGTAATTACATACTACCCCAAAACTCAAAAATAGATGGGACATATTTATTTTTGCCTGTGTAATTAATTAATTTACAGTTACGACTTTGAAATTTTATATGAGACCTTTGGAATGTACTCGTGAATCTACATGGTCTGACTAGTGTGATATGTTGAGGGGAATGTGGAATATAAGGGATTCATAAATAATTGTCATTAAAAACCAAAGACAGGAAGCAGAAATTGCATCCTGTGTTTTTATGTCTACATATACGATTATTAATGGCAAATAAACCATTTTAAATTAAAATGGGTACATCAATATTTTGTTACGCATACATTGATTGTAATGTCGGACCTCCACAATGTCTGTCTTTTTAACAAATTTATTTGATGTTGAAGCAATATGTATTTATATCATCACGTAAACCAGTCATTGCAATTTAGAGTTTTGTCTTAAATATGTACAAGTCAGGGTAACAATCAAGAAGTATTATTTTATTTATTTTAATTATTAATTATTAATCACCAATTATTAATTGTTATTTTCAAAATGCGGCAGTTTTTATGTAATAAAGTACTGCTATTACGTTCCCGTTTCATAATTCCCTTTGACCGTTGTTTAAAGATTTGTTTGAGAAAATGTGAATTCCAATCTCTGAATCTTCTGGATTTTCATAAAAATTAATTATTGTTTTTATAGATTTTGGAGGTCTCGGCACAAGTCAAGTGATGTGTGATTGGCAGAGACTGAAAGAAGTTTCCACTCCAAACGGCAATATTGGATCTGCTGAGAAAACTGCTGCTCTGAAATTAGCCAGACGGTATCTTAAATACAATTCACATCAATAAATATTTGTTTTATTTGTATTTAATATTTTTGAATCCTCATGTTTTCACTATGCAGTCCTTCAAATTAACAGTGTAATTTTATATTTAAAATGTTTGGCAAACACTTTTCGATGACCTACAAATATATTTATTTTGAAAAATTTTTAATTGTGACATAATTATACATAATTGAATTTGAATTTTTTCAGAGTTCTTACATGCATGTGGGACTCTATGGTGACTCTTTTAAGTGCTCCTCTGATTGGAAGATACTCTAATTCCGGAGTGACTTCCAGTGTAAAAAAACTGCACAAGCTTTTGCCAAGAAAATCTCGGTTCTCGTTGAAAAAGGATAAAGCTAGGGATGAATTGGTGTCATTGTCATTGGAGGGACTTCACAAGGTAAAAATAATTTACCTATATATATAAAAATAGTTTGTTTTTTTACTTTTTATCTGGGTATTAACAACATATACCATCTGAGTGCAAATATATATACCACAATTCACTTTAAAAAATAATTCAATGATAAATTAATATGTATGTTAAATTTCCATCTTGCTTTAGAAATAGAATTTCTTGTTTTATTGATTCAACTGATGAATGTAATGGTCCAAATACATATATGAGTCTTTTAGCTCTTTTTGTCTCTTTAGCTATAAAAATCATTTGATCATTGTTCTGTGCGCTATATACAACAGACGAATGATAGTTCGCACTACATTCAACTTTACAACTTTACATGCAACTTTACAAAACTCTCGACACAAGTTTTTTCTATGTTTTTTACCATAAAAATGTGTCAAATTTACAATTCGAAGTTGATATTAAACACAAGGCAATTTTAAAATTTGACTAAGACATGCATATGGATATGGCATCAATTAATATAAATTATATTTGTTGCATACTATAACAGAAAACAATAATTTGATAGATACATACATATTTGTAAATTTTTAAGATAAAAATATTTATAAAAACATTTGTTACGAATGATAGATATATCACAGGAGCAAGCTGTTTATTAGCTTGTAAAGAATGCTTGCTCTCTACCATTTAGATTATTTCATAAGGTTCTTTTTATATATTTTTTATATTGCAATGACAAGGAAATACAATATTTCTTTCAGAAACAGAAGTAAAATCATTTGTAAGCAGAATTTTTCATACTCTCGCCAATATCTGCTATGATATCCCCTTTTCTATACTTCTACGTATTCAATTTCTTTTTTTTCGCACGTGTTTCACAATTTTACTCATACTGCAAACTTCCACATGTTTTTGCTTTTTCTATCAAAGGTTTGAAGAAGCCTTATTCCATATTGTATGTAAAAATAAGTTTTTAATTAAAAATCAAAAATTGAATAATAAACATAAAATTAAAGATTTGAGTAATGCAGTGGCGTAGATAAATAAATACAAAAGTGACAGAATTAATTAAATTTTATAAAATAATTTTAGGCTGCACGCATCAGCAACATCCTCAGTTTACAGAACAGATGCAGCAGCTTACTGGCTCTGCTCTCGGATTCTGCCTGCTCAGAACCTCCCTCCACCAAAATTATCTCATCACATGCACTCTCCCTTGATGTCTTAATATCCGGTAATGCTCCCTGTGTATTGTTTTTCATAATAAATATATGAGGTTATGAATATTATTAATTGAGTTACATTGTCATGCAAAATGATTGTTTTAATATTTTAAATAAAATAATCTCGTGTTTGAGATATATTCTGTCAGAACTATAGTTTCTATAGTTTATAGAGAGATGAAAAATGAATGGGGAGGAGTTTTTCGATCATTATTGGGAATACAGAGAGTAGTAGTGAGTGTTTATGATTGGTACTGCACCTGTCGAAACTAAAATAAACTGCCTAAATCGTAATGTAATTTAGGTTATTTTAACAGCATGACTAATTAATTTTTGCCACCAATCGCAGATCAGGAATCAATATTCAACAATAAATATAAAAACTAAATTCTCTTTAAATAATGTACATATAAAATAAAATCTATCAAACACTTACTTCTAAGTGTAAATTATTAAAAATATTTATCAGCAGTTTTTCAGAAGAAAAATTTTTTTTTTCAATGTTTTCTTTTAACTTTGAATACTGCTTGCTTATTTTTTTTACGCTTCAACAAGCTATGCGGCCCAATTACTAAATCACAAAAACACCCAAGCTTGAGTTAATCACATAGATTTACTGTGACTTCACCAGGAATCGAACCTGGAACCCTCAGTGTGAAAAGCCAGTATCACACCGACTAGGCTACGAGGGTCGCTAAAGTGATTAAAATTCTCACTCATTTTTAAATGCATATTATAATAATACATAACTTTATTTAATCGTTGATAGAAATATAAAAGTTTGGCATCAACTATAATAACGCACATAATAATTCTGACTTTTAGGTTTACTTTGAAATGTTATATTAGTAATAGCAATAATTATGAATAGTCTGTGATAAAAAATTATTGATATTTTCAGTTCATGGCAACTAGCCTAATTGGTGGAAATGACTAGATCAATAGCGATACCTGGAATGCTGATTTAATAAAATATTCTACATAACTGTTAAATTTCCAGGGGGCCTCGAGTTGGGATCTCGTTCTGTAGATTGTTGGAGGCACATATTCACCGCCTGCCAGTACGTATCTCGCCTGGAGCACACACTGTTTGGTCAGCAGTGCAATACGACCACTCCTCTCATAACCCTACAAACTGGGCGAAATAAAACCATTTCTTTCACTCAAAATTCTCATGGGAATTTCTTGAGTGATAAATTACATCAGAGTTTCAATTTTAATCAAGGACAAGTGGATGATGAAACATGGTAAGTTTTTCTTTACTTTACTCAGCTCAAGTCATGACTCGAGATGTTACACCATTTTGATTTCTTAACTAAAAAAAATAATGAATTTCTTTGGCAAATGTTACGGGCCACATGTTACCGGTAATTATGGCTGATATAGCCCCTGAATGGTCTCATCAACCTTAATGACCTTCTTACTGAAATGGGGGTATGAAACATCAGTTATGGAAAAAACCAACATGCAGCAGAAAAACCAGAAAGAAACTATGTATATTTTTATTTTTCACTGCTGAAAAGCCATTAATGTAATGATTAAAATATTGTATTTTATTCGAACTTTAGTAACTTATTGTGGTAGAATCAATTCACCTAAGATGATTTTTGCCATATAAACCCAAATATTGCCCAATGCCTCAATGAGAATGCTTTATTTCTCAAAAACTGTCTCAAAATGTCTATTTTCTATATAATCCTGAATTTTTCATTCTTACTCTTTAGGACGTAGCGTAAAACGAAGGTATCCTCCTGTTTATTCAATCGCATATAAACGAGGCCTAAAATAAATGGTCTGACCGCCCCTGGTGTAAATGTGTATTATAATATTTTAAATGCCATCTGTTTCTAATTGTGCAGAGTTGCTCTTTAAGACCCTGCGAAAAACAGGCAACCTTTCCCACAGCCATTCCATTCCTCCACCACCCTTAATTTGTTATATTTAGTGCTATATATATATATTCAAAATTTTGCTCACTTACACTTACTAAAGTCACCACTCTCGGATATTCCATTCTTCTTCCATCTGTAACAAATTTTGTACACATTGTCATTATTTAGGTCCCATACAATAGAAATACTGCTAATGTCTCGTACAATACATTTGGGTATATGAAAATAAAAAAACACTTGTTTTTTTAGTTCTACTTACATAATTTTTTTGAGACGAATTTTGCCTAATGAGAGCATTATCAATCATTTGCCCGGCCCAGGCCCTCATAAAGCAAAATCCATCACATAATAATTAAATAAGTGTGTTTTTATTTATTATAATAATAATAACATTCACTGCTATATTTATAAAAATATTTATATTATAATCATAATAACCAAAAAAGGTGTGTGATTATTTGCATATGTGTGATTATAGAGTTCTATAAACTTACCTCCGAAACGATAAATACATTTGGACTTCAAATTATACGTATTTTTTCAGTGTCGATATATACAGTTTCTTGCAATCGAACATTGATAGTGTTGCAACTAATAAGATGTCAGTAGCATCCATCATCCAGAAGTTAAACAAGGAGGTTTGTTAAATTTTTCATAACCTCAAATTTCTAGAACAATATTGCTTTTTTTTAAATTTTTCCATTGTCTTTATACGTCATTTACAATTGCAGACAAATAGAAGTAATTCATCTGGCTTCATAAGCGGTACTGATGCGGCTAAAGTATGTTGCGCACTCTCCCAGCAAGTTGACGCATTGTTTGGTGATGCGGCGAGCAAACTGAACCTCCCAGCACTCTGTGGTTTCCTTCAGCAATTGTGCTTGGCATCAGAAAGACAGGTAAAACCATTTAAATTTATTTGAAAGTTGCATATTTTATATCAATAAATATCGTACTGTGAGTGTAAAACCCAAGTATTTATGTGCAAATACTGTAGTTTGGAGATATGGGAGATTAAAGATTTCACATTACTTGGAAAAATTTGGTTTTTAAAATAAAACAATGATTTTCAGTTTATAGGCATATTATATACTATAAGCCACAAACTAAACGAAAAATGTAAAAGTGAGTTGGATGCAAATACTATGGTTTTACATTAATAAGAAAAATTAACTTGTATATTGTGAAATCAGATTATCTGTTTTTTAATATGTAAAAGTTTGAATCTACGCTTACTTCTCTTTTATACTTTCAAGCTTATGACAAATGCAGTTGTTTCACATTAAAATCTCAAAAATGAGAAATTTGCACTTACTTCGGTTTTACACTCACGGTGCGATATGAAAGTACATTAATTACATTAATTTGTAACATTTGGATTAAACATAATTAAAACAGCTGAAAATTAATACAATAATATTTTGTGGTATATAATTATTGGTGGTATATAATTAGTGGCAACATAATTATTTTAATTTTCAGTTAACATTTTACTGTTGAGTTAGTTATCTTGTCACTATGTACTATAGTTTCGAGAGGAGCAGTCCTTCTCATCATCGGGTGTTATTAATAACTCTGATTGTTAATTACATCTGATGATGAAAGGAACTTCTCTTAAAAGTATGGTATTAATAAAATAACTCAACATGTGTTTACCATAATATGAACAAAGCCTAGTTTGAGGAAGAAAAAAATCAGAAAATTAACACCAAAATAATATAATGTATCCGAGAGGATAAAACTAATATGAAATAGAAACCCATTTTATGTTTATTATTTTTTGGGGTTACACCACCCTGCGAGCCTGAAATTTAGCTAGAAATTGGGTAACTTTTTTACATGGAGGTGATCAAATATTTTTATTGGCATTGAACAATTAACATATTGGAAAAAATTTGAAAAAAATTGTGCATATTGAAATATAAATATAAAAAAAAGTTGCTTATGGATTTTTTAATCCAATAATTCCATTTATGTATTTATAACAAACGTTTAAATTTTATTTCTAAATAAGTTTTAGACCTTTTTTACTCCGGGAAATGTCGCATCTAGTCAAGACAATCGAATTAGTATGTATATGTGTATGTGTGTACAACGCACATCGCTTTGTTGTGGTGGTGTTTACAAACACCAATGAAACATTGTGCCTCACACTCAACGCAAGGACACATACTAATTCGGTTGTCTTTCTTAAATGAAAAGAGGTCTACAGTTGCCGGCAAACTTCTTGAAATTCTTTGACGTGGTGGGGGAATGCGCAGAAGACGAAATTTGGGTCTCTTTGGTGGAAAGGTAGATGCGCAAACTTCCCCCCACTACGCCGTAGAATTTCAAGATGTTTGCCGGCTACTGTACCTTAGTAAATCCCAATAAAAAATGTTAAAATAATTAATCACCCAATTTCTATCTAAATTTGAGGCTCCCAGAGTGATGAAACCCCTTAAGCACTTTTATATTGAAACATTTTCCAAGTGATATTTTTCGTAAACCAAAAAAAATATTTCTTATACAGTTGAGCACTGAATCATCCCAGTCAGAACAGAATGCCAGCAGGTGGTGGAAGGGGGTACTCAACCGCGATGGTCGAGGCGGGGCAGGGTGTGCGCCCATGGGAGGGGGAGGCCTGCTGGCGCGAGTGGGGGACGTCACTCTTCAATGCCTCAGAGCCCCCAGACCTCTAGCTCACCACATGGCCGTGTGGACTATTGTAGGGCCACACTACATGAAGGTGAACTTTTGATTCTATTCTTTTTTTAAGAGAGCAATTTTTTATTAATCACAATCTCTAAATAATTAAAGAATATTGTAAATCCCAATGTTTATTAATTTGGTGTAATTAAAATTTTCATGGTACAGTAATACCCCTTGTTACTTTACCCCGGCTTATGTAAATTCATTGTTACATTGTTTTCATTTCCCTTCCGGATTCTAAAACAAATAGACTCAAATGAAGGGCATGAAACAATCACGGGACAAAACTTAAAACAATTCATTCATTAAAAGTTGTTAAGCTTGTTATGAAGAAGTCATAATGTTGGAAGAGGTAGATAGATAAAATCTAGATTAAAAAATAAAATATGTAAATAAAATCCATTTTAAAATATAGAGGTACATATCATTACCAGCTGCGAAATCTATGATACCGTTTAGTTCATGAAAAAGGACTACAGATGTCTCTAGCACAATCCCCTCAAATAAACTAAAGGTTTTCCGATTTGGAACATATATAGAACATTAAAAAATTTGATATTGTGTAGATGTTCTTACGATGGATTTGGTGAGTGTAAACTTAAGCCAGCCCATACAGGTCATAACCCCTGGGCCATCCTATAAAAAGACATCCATACATGTTTCTCATATAAATGATTTCATCTTTGTGAGACTTCTATAGTTTATCTTAATTATAAAATCTAATATTCAGCACATTTTAAATTAGTAATCCTCGATTACTGCATTCAAAACATTTTTTTTGGATATTGCTGCCTTTGCTTTTATACCCCACATATTTAGTTATATTGGGGAAGGAAAGAAAAAGAAAAATACTTGGGTTCATGCCATTTTCTTTCAATTTTTTAATAGTTTTTCACTTCCTGAAAAATTTACTAAAATAGAGATAAATTTAGAAAACTTTCAACTGTTATAAGTGATATTGATAATACCAAGGCAATACTTATTATGCTCTTCCTAAAATCTTCACTTATTGTTGTTACACATCACTGCATGAAGAATTTGTTTAGTAAAAGTGGTGTGGCGAGTACTGTCTGTTTTCATATCTTTTTTTTCAGGCCGCTTGCAGCAAAGATCGTCGCATTTCAAAGAAAGCTATTCAATGCCTGCATGATGCTGTCACATTGCTCTTGAATGAACAAACAGAACTCCCCCACTTCCATTTCAATGAGGCTCTACTCAAGCCATTTGAAAACCTTTTGTGTTTGGAATTATGTGACAGTGATGTTCAGGTAAACAGACAGATCTTCTATAAAATTTTAATTGTAATAAATAAAACAATGGAGCTATGTCTTTCAAACATTCAAAAAAATTCCTGTGTTTAATAATTATAATATTATTGTTTATGAAAATAATTGCACAATTAAGTGAAATATTGATGTTATAAATGATCGGAATAAATGAATTTTATTTCTTAATTTTCAGGAGCAAATAATTTCGTGCATTTGTCAATTTGTTGAGGCTAATCAAACAGAAATAAGATCTGGCTGGCGGCCATTATTTGGGACACTCAGGGCTGCACATAACTATAATCAGTATTCTGCAGTTCTTGAAATATTTAGAGTGTTTTTGAACACAGACAATACTTTGGTGTTTGCAAATGCAGCAGTTGATTGCATTTTATGTTTATTGAGCTACATAAGAGGATCAAACATAGATTTTTTCTCAAACAACACGCAGGCAGATGCAAGTAGTCCACAAAAATCTCCAGATAGCAATGCAAAAACCATGTTCAATTTGTCCCAAAGATTCATTCAAAAGAATGATCAAGAAGCATTAAATGAAAATTGCCAAAGTCAATTGACAGTTGAAATATGCAAGGAATCTTTGCGGTATATTGAAAGCTGCGCTGAAATTTTGGGGATGATGTACAGTATGCCAAAATGCCCGACCTTCAACACCGCACACAGAGTAAATGTAGATTTACCTCTGCAAGTTGTCGATGCACTCTTTCCAAAAACAGCCTTGCACGTAAAACAATTTTTGAACATGCCTGATCTCTCCGACTGTAATATTATATCATACCGGATTTTATCAACAGCTTTGCCTAGCTCTAAATCAACAGTTTCTTCATTAGTTAAATTTGATCGACCCAGTGGTATCCTCAAAGTTTGGCATTTACTCATAGAAGGATTAGTTTCTGCGAGCATCTCTTGTCCTCGGCAATTTCAAATGGCTTCATTGGAGACGCTGTTCAAAATATTTCAAGATATGATGGTTATTCCCGGGCCATTATTTGGTCTTCATTGCATAAATCATTTATTGTTGCCGTCTATGCAGACGTGGATCAGACAAGTTAGCAAAAGTGGTACAGAATGGGATTCTTTCGCCCCCAACTTCAAGCAATGCTGCGGTATGGCAACAGATCTTATTGTGAAATATTTAAACCATTTGCAACACGAAGATCAAGATTCCAATCTCTCAAACAAGTATAGCCGATCTGATAGAGATTCGCCTGATCCCAATGAAGAGGAATCTGAAAAACAAAATGAAACGGCAGAAATTAAATCTGTTACATTTGCTCTGAAGCAGCTGCTTTTAATTTTAGTTGAATGTGTCTCACAACCCCATGAAATAATAGCGAGACTGGGTGCTTCCTGCATTCGACACATTATTTTGACATCGGGATATTTACTAACACAAAAGCAGTGGGAAATAACTTGCACGAGTTTGCACAGAGCCTGTAATGCCAGCTTAGCGCCTCTTCAGCAGTTGTCATTGGCATTTGAAGAAAACTCGGATAGCTTTTATGGTGACGTAGCTATAGTGAAGGTGGCTGCCAGATGCGATAGTTCTATTAATGATAATGTAAGGTTACACTCGATGGCGCAGCAAGTATTTTTATATGATTATAGTAAAGAGCACTCGTTAAATATAAAGAGTGCCCAAAACTATAATAGGCAACACAATCAGTCATTGCTTATTAAAAATCTTGTATTAACTGATGACAGAAGTTATATATTTCTCTTGTATCCTCAAGATGCTGCATCAGCGGCAAATCCTGAACCTTATACTATAAGGATACCTCACAAAAGTCTTGTCATAGGATTGCTAGCACATCAAATATTAATTCAAATAATTGCAACTATTTTATTGCAAAAGATTGCCAATATTATGCCATTGAATCATATATTATTGGACACCTTTAAATCGAGTGGCTTGGTACTGAATAATCGCTATTCACTAAATTACAACAATATTGATATATTACTCAAATGTCTTGACATGTCATATAAACGGGCGATTAGTTTTGATTTAAGACCTGGACTAAAATTTTTGGTTCAAAAAGTCTCAAACTTGGACTGCGCCGCAAATCTTTACAAACACACCACTGCATCTTGGATCATCAAGATGATCGCACTTACTGAACTCCACCTGCAAGGGTTGTCCAAGAAGCGAGTTTTTCTTGACAAGTTGCAAGACTTCATGGATAATGATAACTTTTTACAACACGGCATTGATAACAAATTTATGAGTAGGTCATTCGACTTGAAAAATTCTTGGGACATGCTTTGTGATCTATACCTAAATGCTATAGAAATCGACTGCGTCGCGGCAGATCTTGCAACAAGTGAAATATCCGACAATATTCAAGAAATTAGTTCAAGTTCCCTAGATAACGATGATTTATCAGATATGGATCAGTCTGATAAACCAACTAGGTGTTTCATGAACAGTAAATCTGGTTCGTGTGAATCTGTTACTCTTGCCGACAAGTCTTTGGATGACTTTGTTCCAAAACCATTTACATTCAGTAATTTTCGAGATCAGCCCGTGTGTTCCGAGTACGGAAGTGATTCCGATAATGACAAACAAGCAGATGTCGTCACAGTTAGTCTTGTCGAGTCAGATAAAAGCATACAGGATGATAGCTATAAAATCAGTGACATTCAACCTAATCAAGATACAGAAGACGATATCAATAATGAAGCTGCTTTAAAAAGAGATTTGAAATATACCATAAACAATTTACAAAATAATACAAATGGTCATCTTAATAACGTTCACGGTGAACCACTGTTACCAGCTCAACCGGTTCCACCAGAAATTGAACAGGAAAGAATACACAGCATCACAAAGGTAAATTCTTGTGATTTTATTTATTAAATTATTATTTTTATTACAGGCTTCAATCTAGCTTTCCATTGCGTTATATTACCAAGTAAAATAATAAATGTATAAATTAGCCGATTGCATTATCACAAAACGAAAATTGCTTTCGTAGAGATTTTTCATAATGGCCAGCCCACTCTATTATAAAAGTGTGTATTTGACTAATACTATTATAATAATAATATGTGACGCACGGTAGATTCCCAATTATTTGGAGTAGTATGTAAAAAATATCCTAGATGATGTCCACCATAAAAAATAGAAATAAAATTAAATCAAAAACTGAAAATTATCCTAGACAGTACATTAACATTATTATAGCCTGCCCAACATAACTTGGCGTGCGGCAGGATTGGAACTAAAACCCGCCCCGCCCGCACCCGGCGGCAACCCCTCACCCTGTAATTCAGTACAATTTTGTATTTGCTCGGGAGCTTGACATCTTGATTACCAATATACACTGAATTATTATATCCAAAACAACCAAAACAGTCCGGGGTGGTGCAAGAACAATTGCCAATGAAGTATTAAAATTTTGCGAAGCTGAAAAAGCAAATAATGGACCGATATTACCGTCTGAGAGTTTGACAGATAGAGCGGCCGCCGCGGAGCGCGCCGTTATCCGACCGAATTTATATTGAAGGCTCTGACACTGGTCACCGGACATTCAGTACATTATGTATTGTGTAATAAATTTACAACCTGGCAACTTCTGTTTCACGACAGGGGCGACCTCCCTCGCACGCCAAGTTATCGTGGTGGCACTCTAGTGTGCACATAATTGAAAATAGCCGAAAAAAATTCAACAATAAATCCACCACTATGCATTTATATTTAATTTAAATTTGACATGTTATTACATAATATATATTTATTGCCCGGTTGTCCTAGATAATTGAGGATTTACTGTAATTTTTTAAGGTGGTAAAAAAATTAGTAATGATGGTGACAATTTTTTCATTCACAATAAAATTTACAAATAACGAGACATTTAATTTGAATAATATATGTAGGTACAACTACATAATTAGAAGGATTGGCGATCAAAACAAAAATAAATACTCAGCTGCATTCTGAAAAAAGCAATATTGCTATTTTCAGAACACGACTTACGAATGAAAAGAATTTTATATAATCACTATGAACATAATTAAAATTTTATTTTATTTTCAATCTTTGCTATTATTGAAGTAGATATGATGAACACTATGTGGAAAGTTTGATTGAAAAACATATATTGGTCTAGATCAGCCATACTCAACCTGCAGCCCGCAGGTCGCATGTGGCCCGCCGAGCTTTTAAATGCGGCCCGAAACACATTTATTATCAGGAACTTGATTAAAAAATCTGGCACCATAAGTTTCGAATATCTTGAAATACACGTGAGCAAAAAGATAAACTTCTGTCATTTTAAAACCGGCGATTTCTATACTTCGAACGAATTTGTTATTTCAATCATATATAGTTTCAACCACATGGTGTAAGCTTTGTGTTTGTCATGTAATTTTTTTGTGTTTCTCGTATTTTACATTAATCCATTACTATCAGTAAAATCTCGTGTTCCAGTGTGTCAAATGCTTTTTTGAAATCTATAAATATCATTCAAATTTTTTTAACATTCAAATAATTCATGCAATATTTTGAGTATGTCCAAATCTTTGTATTGTATAAGCTGGTATTGTTTTTTATTTGTATTTTTAATGCGTTGCGTTTTATGCAACTTTGGACATTTTTTCCATTATAATTTCGTCCCTCAATACACTGGTAAAAAGGTGTTGTGCATTTGCGTTTATTAATTAATCTATTTATTTTTGTTAAGACGCTATACAAAAATAAAGGCTTTGATATAGGTACGCAGACAAGCGATAAGTATTATTATCATTCTGTTGTAGTAGAGAAATATATTTGTTAATTAATCAAGTGGCAGCGCCCTAATCTTGAATCAAACGGCTTTCAACCAAAACTGTTTTTCCCTATATGAAACTTTTTTCGTCATATCAGTATAATGTTGCGGCCCGCGTGACTTAGCAAACATGTGTATATGGCCGAAGAAAAAAAAGGTTGAGTACCGCTGGTCTAGATGGTTATAAAGAATATTGCTATGTTTTAGCAGTGCAGTGCACATGTGAAAAAATTAAAAATACTCAAATCAGTCTGTACGTTTTTAGATATTTTATATTTTTCGAAAATTAGTACATATATATATTTTTGTAATGTTATGTTATCAATAATTTTAGGATTCGGAAGCAAAGAGAATCGCACTGGCTAACATCCTTGCAGCATATTTAGAGCTAGTTTTATCATTTCCAATGGATCAGTTTGAATTGACAGCACCAATGCTCGACTATGGGTATTCGAGATTATTAAAGTGTGCTACCGACCCCTTGTTGCTACAAAGAATAGAAGCCTTCTCCAACAGAAGAGACACTGTCTGATTCAGTAGCACTAAAGATATTAAGATAACGACAACAACCAACTCTTATTCCGTGTATATTTTTACTAACTTGACCAAGTTATATATCATGATATTGTCATAAACTAAATTTTGGCCTATATGCTTGAATAGAGAATATTTATTAATTGTACGGTTTTATTAATTGTAAATATTTTTTTAACAAAGCTCTTGCACAATTTTTCATTTCAACTCGAAATGATCTGTACTGATTTTATTTATCGAATAGTTTACATAATTTCATGATGAATGCGGCTCGAAAACACAGCCGGATCCCAGCCACAGTCAAAACTGAAGATCGCTTTGATGGTGGCCATTTTCCGAATGGCGAAAAATCAGAAGAAAAAGACGTACTATTGAAATAGACAATACTTAAATTCTATTTTGTTCATTTTACTTATTTTTGGCGAATCTTTAAAAATATTGTTAGTTAAGGTTATTACTAAATTTGACGAGTATTGCACTGTAAACACAAATTTTTTAGAAGTACAGTGACCCCCAGTTATTATGATCATTGATTATTGGAATCAGCTGCAACTATGCTCAGTTTTGAATGAACGGAATCAAACATCAAAAACATGTGTATTTTCAATTCACTTTTTCTACTCGTGTCATATTTCTAAGTATGTTTTTGAATGAAATAACACGCAATATTAGTACAACCCAGACTTTTTAGGTACTTTATTCCTTGGGTAATTCCTGGTGAACCAGTAAATTAGATAATTGAAAATTTAGTCCATAGACTAATTATGTAGTAAACATCTTAAAATCAGTATTTATTTTAAATTAAGCCATGCAAAAAGATGTATTACACAATGTCGAGTGTCACTCGACATTGGAAAGGGTTAATATTCAAATCAAAATCTCCGAGTTTCATTGTGATCATAATAACCGGCGTCCATTGTAAATTATATGTATAATTGTATGTATGAGATATCTTTATAAAGTTTTAATCTGAACCAAGATACTAATTACAAATTTTACTTAAAACCCTGGAATAAAATATATTTTGTATTTGCATTGCATTAGGTATTCTATAAAATATAATTATGTATGATCCAAAATTCAATGTTATTTTATGATTATTCTTTGTAATAAAATTTGAATGTATGAATGAAATGTCGCTCTGTGAAAGTTTAATATGTGTAACTGCAAATAAAAAATACATACGGCCAAATATAACTCGTCTGTTGAATTTAAAAATGCCAAAATTTTGCTTGACAGTGTGTCAGTTTTTATATCAAATTATATGAAAAAATATGATTGTAATTTTTTTGGAATGAAATATTTTTGTTATGATGCATATTTGTAAAAATGAATATGAAAAATCTCTTCTGCAATCAAGACATATGTACGTTTGAGTACCAATTGAAGGGCAATAAAATGCTATGTCAAACACAGCAGAGTTGAAGTATGAATGTAAAAATAAGTCACCATTGTGTCTGGAGGCATTTAAGATGTCACTTTATCGGCATATGCAAAAAGTCTCCTGGGATGACCATATAAATAAAGAGGTACTAAGACGCCTGAATAAGTCAGGATAACTAATAATCAGAGGAAGTAAGCTGCCTACATAAAACACATTCTCTGCCATTGGTTGAAAGCGATTATCTTGGATGTGTAACTCAGAAAGTGGCTCAGTCTCCGATGATCTTATACATCTCGCACAGGATAAATCAACATACTGCAACTTGGCTGCCAAGCTTCGATTGAACATAGCATATGAAAACGAAGCATTTTTATTATTTCATTTGTACTTTTGTAGTATTTTGCTGTTCAGTTTTACTTCACAATGCGCGCATGATAATGGAAACTATTTTTTTATTTTAAATTTTCAATAATTAATTTTTGTTTCTTTGAAATTTATTTGGGTTTTCTATTGTAGTTTATGTTTATAGATATATAATATCAATTGTCCAAATGTTTGTAAACTAAAACTAGAGCTTAAAAACTATTGATTTTGAGTTTTTTGCAAAAAAGTTGTGTGAAAAATACTATCTACACACTTAAAATGCTAAGTAATATTTAAGATTCGTGTTATGAACACAGACAAGTACTATCCTTATCCACTAACTCTCCTGTCCATTATACTTAAAGATATTTGGCATTATATTTTCACTTCAATACTATACAGCTGGGAAGCTTGTTTTAATTCTATCTAGTATCTTACACTGAGATATTATATGTGCTTATTAAGAATATTTAGTTTTGAAAGATAAATCTGTATCATCTGTTAAAGCTCCTTCGACATATTATGTCCTATCTATAGAAGCTCAATGTCGCAGTGAAAAGTATTGCATGTTTCCTGAAATTCTGCGGCTATAAATTGCAGCCACTACCCGATTGAATTTTCAGATGTAAAATATAACATGTTACACGATTGTCATATTGTACTAGCAACCGAGCAGTATTTTGCTTGTTTAAATGATACATTTGTATATTTTATTTATCTTACATTTTGCATTTAAATACCAAGCAACAGCCTAGTTGTCAAGAGCTGGCCTACCAATATCTTGTAAATGTGCCATTTGAAACATCTCTTGGTTTACTAATTTTTTCACTTTGCACACATACTGCTTACTTTTCTATTTTATGAATTCTGGAAACAAGCACAGTGGCCACTACGAACCGCCCATTACTAGAAACAGTAGTATTTTATTTTTAAAATCTACTTCTCATTAAAAAAAAAATACAGATAAAAATCAATATTTTTAATTTTCAAATTACATACCTAGTTATAGTATATTAGGTAATGATATTACGTTCTTATTTATCCATGTCCAATACATATCTAGAATGCTCGGCCTTAATAGTTAGTCAAGATTTTACAGAAGATGTATTTTTTTTAATTACAGTATTAAAACTGATGAATAACATATATATAAACCTGATGAACAATAATAAATTAATGAAAGACAAACAATATATGTATATCATCCCTTTAGAGGGTAAACTAATTAACTAACTAACTTACCATCACGCCGTTTTCACTGTGGGAGTAGGCAGAGAGGATAGAGCGCCATACTCTTCTGCCCTGACATACAACTCTCGCCTCATCCACATTCATACATCTTCGCATGCAAGCTCGACGGTTGTTGAGACTAAACTAAAGTGATGATATATTGTTTGTCTTCCATTAAAGTGAGTTTTACCTCTAAAGAGAGGATATATGCTTATACTAAATACATATTACTATTATAAACTAAATATTAACAGGTTACTGTTAATGTTAAGGGAATATAATATTATTAGCATGTCAGCGTAAATAGTTGTAATTTATAAAATTATACTTTATTGTTAGAATAATGGATTTTTCAGAAAGTATGGAGATACTTTCACATTTTCAGAATCTAAAGATATCTAATTTTTACTTGAATGTATTCTTAAGGCTGAGCAGCTTAGATATAATTATATATTTAATACAACTATGACCTGCTTCTAACTATGCCACTCAGTCATCATATTCTAAAGCACATTTCTAATGTTTGAAAACTAACTTTGTATGTATAAACAATCAGATGATTGCAAAAAAAAACATCAAGTCAAACTCGCATCCCAATTCGGCAACAGGAATCTTTTGTGCTTTTTAAAATTATTTTTCAACTGTATACTTATTTATTGAAACCAATTCCTCTAAATGTGCGTAAATTAAATAATAAATGGCATTGAAATTTGTTTATTTATTTCTGAAAAGTTCAGACTACCGGTTGTTTCAAGTTGGATTAAAGTAAAAGTTTGTTTAAAGCATAGATTTTTGCATTTTCCACCAATAAAACAATCCATTTCCATAAAAATCTATGCTTTAAACGAACTTTTATTTTAATCCAACTCGAAATAACCGGGCCTAAGTAGATCAAGTTTTTGACATGTATTTTCAATAGTGCATTTACTCATATTTTTTAAAATAATAAATAAATAAAACTTTATTCCAGTATGTGGGGAGGTGCAGTCCCACACATTCCATATAAGAATAGGTAAATCATTAAATTATCATATAAAAGAAAAGAGAAAACAAGTAAAGGTATAAGTATTAACATGAAAAAAAGAAATATATCATATAATAGCGGCCTTAGCGAGCGGTGGCATGAATTATGAGGGGCCAGTATCTTTCTCCAATGTGCATCAGTGCTGGAGTAAGGCGGGCTTCCAGGATAAGGATATTTCCGGAGCTGTATATCCTTTCTCTCATTCCCGCCACCCTGGATGTTACGAGGGCTACAAAGTTGGCCCCTCCGTGAGCATACCGGAAGTGTTGCAATATCTGGGAAGGCCAAACGTTATATGGAAGGCATTATTATATAATGTACAGAAGGCAAGGAAGAGCGTCCTTTTTACAGAGGTACTACAATTAAAATGGATGACAAAAAATATTTACTTGAAACAATTTACTTACTTGAACTGTTTAAAATGGTGACCTTAAAATAACAAAGATACTTAAAAGCACTGTACATGATCGATCTTCATAAAATGAATTGAGTCAATATACTGATTATTCTGTCTAAAAATAAGAGCAAGGCAGGAAAGATCTTTGTCTCCCACATTTGCAACTAGGGAGTCCAATCCTGGGATCCTGGCCAATTTTCAATGCCTATGAATCCCGGGATTAATAAACATAATCCCGAAACTTTCAGGAATGAGTTTTTTATCAATCACAATCAATCGGTATGTGTTTAAAATCATGATAGGTATGTACGTACCTGCACGGGTCACAGGGAGAGCTCATGGATAATAAATAACCATATTTTTCTGCCATACGCAATTGTAACAATGTCAGAAAAATAATAAATTCATTTATTTAAACGAATTTAGAGGATTAAAAATAATAAATAGAAAAAGAAGGTGATAAATGATATGGTTCATGTGGACATCACCTTGAATTAGCATAACATAATCTGATAAAAATACCTCCAACAAGTGTGGAAGCCGAACATGTTTTTTCAGCAGCTGGCTGCCTGGGTGCCAAAATTAGATACCTATTAAATGATGAAGCACTTGATGCTTTGATATTATTTCTGGCATATTATTCGTAATAATGTTTTAATTGATTAATTGTTCAAATTTTTTTTTTTTTTTAAAATAGAGATGTGAACACGGAATTCGTGGCACATCAATATTCTTACTATTTTCAAACTAAGCTAAACGCTTGTGCTATGAAAATAGGACTAACTTGCTAGTCTGGAGTGAGGTTCGAACCCGCGACCTTTGGATCACGAGGCCAGTGTCCTAACCACAAGACCAACAAGCTACTATTTTGAAGTTATACTTCTTTTGGCGTATTTGGTGAAAATTTTATTGTAACAGAAGGGTGCATGCAGCGGAAATAGACACCAGAAGTTAGCCGTCAAAGAGAGTAAAATGTATATATATGTATTTCAAATACTATTTATGGTTGTTGCGTAACTGTCAAATAATATAAATAATGTATTGTCAACCATCTTGAATTAAGTACCAATCATAAAGTTTCTCAATTCAAAAGCTGACGAATGATTGATTATTGAATTGAAAATTAGAACCGTATTGAATAACGATTTTAGCTGTATAATCGAAATAGCAAAAAGGAGCTTCTCGTAAAGTTTTCTGTATTTCAAGTTGTCGATGTTTGACTGCATTCAGCTGCATTAGGTTAGACAGAATTTCATCAGTTTGGAAATGTCCACTAGTAAAACCTTATAATTACTATGCGATTATTGTTTACGATTATTAGCGTAAATATTAATCTGCTCAACAAACAGTCTTATAACATTATCGTCTAAAAATTTGTCAATAAAATAAGAATTTATTTTGATTATCTCCTTCATACATTTTTCCTTCATTCATACAGGTATAAGCTAACCTTGGTAAAACTTGACAAGCCCACACTCCTGATGCTGAATTGACAGTCTCTTCAAGTCCATACACAGGTTCTTCAGGTGCATCTTCATGTCATAGTCACTATCACTGTTTTCAGAACTAGTACTCAATATTCACCGACGCTTACTTCCCGAATGTCAAATCGAATTGCCTTTACATCACGACTACTACTGCTACTTTCCAATAATGCATGTATTATCTTCTTTTAGGTTTCTCTTATTCATTTTATGTATAAAATAATCCAACAGTAGCAGAAAAAGGTAACAAAAATTTAAACCTATTGATTGAAATAAAAAACAAAAAGCGCACATCTAACCCCCACGAAAGTCCATGCGATAATATTGAAGAGAAAAAACGAAAATTGAAGTCAAACGCAATAAAAACATGTGGTGCATTCATGCATTTTGATTTCTAGATGTATTTTATACATGACACGCAAATAAAATAATTCGACAATGCCATTAGAGGGTAGTTTAGAAAGGTCTTGACAGAATATTTCGTCATACCCGCTACAGTTGATTTCATGGTGTGACGGAATATTTCATCATACTCGGTTAACAGGTTAGATAATATTTTATATGAACAATAAGAAGATCAAGACACAAATTACAAACATAATTTGGATATTAATCGACACATCAAAATGGTTGCATAGAAAAGTTATCAATTACTGTTTTTTCCGCCAGGGTAAGCGAAGAGAATAGAATACCATACACATATTCTCATGTATGCTCTTTGGTTGTTCAAGCTTTTAACAGTCATCTTCTAATATTTCATTTAAATTATCCTGCCAGGTCTTGTGCGCCCTATGTTCCTATTGCCTGCAACATTCTCCTCATATATTTTCTTTACCATTCTCTCCTCACTTATATGCTCCATATGACCGAACTCTCAGCATCCTTTATTCTGTGTACAATAAACCCCCGATAATTCTAATTTCGCCATAATTCGAAATTCTCAAAACCCACAAGTCCATGTTGTATCCAAAACGTTCATTTCATTAGGTTACTCCAATAATTCGAAAACCTCGGTAATTCATAATTCAAAATAATTTTTAGCCCCTCACACCATAAATCAATACATTTTACAAAACTGAAAAAAATATTGATTTTTTTTCGCGGGTGAGAACAGATACGTCAATGTCGGGTATTCGGGCACATTGCAATGTTTTATTTTTTTTAAACTCTAATTTTGAATTAACGAGGTTCTACTGTACTATGTTATAACCAGCAATACATTGACGATTAATTTGTTAAGTCTTCATTTTACACTAGATGTGTCAATTTTTACTCAACACTGTTCATTCTGCTTTCATCATTTGCTGCCATGTGCGAGTGATATTTATTTAAGTATTTATGTAGTATTTATAGATAGAGATATGATTCTTTTGGAACGTATATTTTGCCATTAAGGGAGCTCAGAGCACTTTATATCTTCATGTGTCTTTCCATTCTCAGTCAAATTGCTTCCTAGGTAAAAAAATTAAAAAATTTGTTTTTCATATGATATATAATATGTGTATATTTTTAAAACAATTATTAATATCAATATCACATAAAACAATTATCGAAACTGTAATATTATTTAACTGAAGTAATATTGCAAGAGCATTTAATCTTTGAGGACAGACAACGCTACTTCCTCCGAAATATTAGGAACGTTGAACGTTTGATCCAATTCCACCACATTGACCAAATCATTTTCTTCTGCGGAGTCATCGGTATCCTCCAGGCAATACAATAATCCATCATCTTCATAGGTAGAAAAATAAAACTCTGGTTGATTCCACAATTTAGAGTCTACTAATTTGAAGTGATCCTCTTTTGACATGTGTAGTAACAGTTCATTTATGTTTTCAAACTGAGAATCGCAAGAAATACAATGCAATATGTGGATTTGTCTTCTTATGTAATTGACAATTTTAACTTTTTCATAAAAATTTAGTTTTTTCGTGATTAAATTAAAATCAAAATTATGATTTTTACGAATATGAGACATTAGATCATCATACTTATTTTCAGCATGTTTGCAAAACAAGCAAATGATTGATGCACTGTCTTTTTCTTCCCAATCTGACCAATCTTCGGCGCTCTCGGAACTAGACTCCTTGTTACTTCTTTTGGACTTACCGCTGTTCGCACTGCTGTTGGATTTTTTCGACTTATGTGCCCCGCATGCTTTCAAATAAGACTGCCAATTTTTTCCCATTTCCAAATAATTGCTGACAAAATATTTATCATACTCCTTATTGCTTGGATTTATTCTTTTGTGGACCTTTTTGCGCATGTGCTCTTTGAGTATAATTCTATCTTTGAAAACTTTTTCACAAAAAATACAAATACAGCTATCTAACTTGCTTGACAACACTTCTATTAACTCTCCGATAAATACTAAATTTTCAGTTTTTGCTATGTAGAAATTATGTTTTTCAAACAAATGATTCAAAAAATTTGCTCTAGATTCCTTAATCACACTTCTACAAAAAAGACACTCCCTTTCATATGTTTTATCCTCTCTCTCTATGGTTTGGTGTGAGAGGATTTTTTCCAATCTTCTTTGTTGCAAATCTCTTCTGAGCTGGTTATCGGCAGGAAGAACATCACTAAGCAAGTAGTACTTTTCATTTTTAGATACTTTTCCATCCGGTGTTTTATCCAAAAGCATAGTCGAACAGTACTCTCCCAGCTCCATACCTTAAATAAAACAATTTTATATAATAACTTGTATAATCTTGTTAAGATTCAATGCGTTTTATGTTGATTGCTTACATACCTTTAAATTTCTGTTTCCAAAAACTTATGTACTCTTTCAAATTTGCAATTTGTTCAACGTCTGAAATGACCAAATGGTGTTCCATGTAAAGATGGGTCAACATGTTTTGTTGGTCCTCTGGCAGAGTGAAACTATTATCACACAACATACATTCACAGGAATGGGTCGGGAATAACAACTGGTCGGACGATAAAACGTCACATTTATCATGTGCATTTCCTTTAAATGTTAATGGGCCAATTATGTTTGACGGTCTAGTTACTTCTTCCATTCTGTAAAACTAGAAAATGGATAAAATATTTTCTAGGTTAAGTAAAAGATATATGTCATTCAAATGTCAATGATGTCAAAACATTCTATGGAACTTTAACGAGTAGGTACTTCAGTCAAAGATCGAAAATAAGATCGAGGGCCGGAGCGGGGTATGAACAGGACCGCATTCTTTAGCAATTTATACCTACTCAACTTCAATTTTCTTTTTCAGTTTCTGAAAAAAAAATTTCTTGTGTTTCTGAAATTCAGTTTTCTGAAAATTATGGCGTATAGATCTAAAAGCGCCACTATCCATAAGGACACGTAAAAAAACATATGGATATGTAAAAAAATACGGATATGTAAAAAATAATTAAAATGTTTTTTTCCATTAAGATCAGTGTAAAACAGTCTAATATCCTAAATCAGCCATATATTTTGAGAATAACTACCATATTAATTCGCATTTTAGTCAATGTATCCGTGAAAATATATTTTAAGGGCATTTTCTGTCACTGTGAAATCAAGACACAATAGATAGAAAATACACAATTATAGGACTGGTGATACTAACAAATAATTTTGTTTTAATAAGAACATTGCTATAAGCGCTATATAAACATTAAGGCAAATGAGTAAATACAATGATAATTAAAATTGGCTGTTATGCTAATATGATTCAATGGTTTAGGGAAGGTTCAGAGTATTATACGATGAAAGGTCGATTAGTTATTAATGTTGATGTTTATTTCTCCCAGAGTTAAGCTCCGATAGCCAGTAAAAATGCACAAATAATGAATGTAAATATGAAACAAAGAAACTTTTAAAGAAGATTTTACATGACACAGGTCCGCCAAATGTTATGGCATAGGCCCGACTGATGTAGCATCGCCCGTTTCCCTAGCTCGACCCCTTATTATACTAACATTAATAAGCTGGTGAGTGGGACAACAGGTACATAATGGTATCAAAAAATTAAAAGATAATTAACAGTTCATAAGACAGGTATATAGTTGTATATTTTTAAAATTACTTTATATTTTTGTCTTTCAAAAATTCATATTTTCTTAATTATTTATTGTTGTTTGTTGAATTTATTATTGTTTGTTGCCTATTTTCAATACTAATTTGATAATATAAATTAGTTCTTATTAATTAGGTCCTAAATAAAAACAAAATATAATAATAATATTTAATTAAATACTTCAAATTATCCGAAATCATTTTGTGGCACCATTTCATAACACTTCGTTTTTAAAAATGTGTAATTTTTAAAAACATGATTCATTGATCTAAAACTAATTTTCAAGTATAGATTAAATTGTAAGTATTGTAACTACTTTCATTTTCAGAAATTTTGAAATTAGAGTAAATGAACATTTGAGTTGTCTAAACAGTAATATTTATTCAGAATTTTCGAATCACCAATGTAATCACTCTTTTGATTTAAATACCTACAGGTTTCAAAATGGGTTTTCACTTGGACAACCTAGAAATATTAGGAAAAAGTGTCAATGAAAACTTAAATATTATAAATAATCAAACTTACTTTGTAAATAGCCCTCTCTTAAATCTATTTCAAAGAATAAAGAGGTAATCTGTTTCCATTGTAAGTACTTTTTGCCTACTTAATTTGTAACCACACCCCCTTTTAACCCCCTCCCATCATCCATACTAACATCTATTTATCTATACATGAAAATTAGTTTTAGTAAGTTTTAGTACATTTTTGTCTTGAGAAAGGGAGCATCGCTCCCAATACATGACGTTATTTAGTAATAAAAATTATTTGTGGTAAAAACAATATGTTTTTAGAATTTTATTTATTTAAGTAAATAGAATATTATATTATAAGATTCGTACCAATCTTTAATATGTTTTAGAATAAATTCTATGGAAATGTATTCAATTATTAAGCCAATGGAGAGGAAAGGATGCATGGATAAGTAAAAGAACACGGAACATTCAAACATTTTTTATTGTGCATTGTCAACACATTGACCCCAAAACCATATTCTTCCGCAAACTTTATTACACATTTCTTCCTTCTAGGCGGTAAACACACTGAAAAATTGAAAAACACCTATAACAAATATTAGTATGCCTTTATAGTATATTTTATAATATAAGTACCTATTACAAAATGACTGTGCTTAGAAATAACCTTTATGGGTGCTCGCAACAAATTTTCTCTGTGTACCTACCTATATTTAGAGTGTACCATTTTATGAATCAAATTTTAATTGGATAATTTAAAAAATGAATCATGAACTGATAATTGCTAATCTAATAATTCACACCTGATTAGTCAAGAGTATGCTGTGTTCATTTTATACAGTAACATAGAGCACATTGCACTTATGAAATGTGAAAAATTGCAGATATGTATATATGTACATATTAATTTACTTACAGATACTGATATAAATAAATCACCAAGAAGTCATCTTGCTGAAGAACAGAAGATACATCAAACACAAGCAAAATAGTTACCAAGTAACTCAAGATCTCTGTACCATATATTACTACCAATAATATCCAAGTTATCTCTCAGATACTTTGGTTGCCTTGCAAAAATTCATTGGTTTAAATTTGAATTTCAAAGTCTTAAAATTGAATCAAAACTCAAATCATTCTCAAATGTTTTAAACACACATATATGCTGGTGTAAATTTCATCAATCCACATTCTTTTTTCATATTGGGTCTTGATTGAGCACTTGACCTGTGAATACAATATTGAATATTTAATTACCCAATAACAGGATAACACACATTTTTCACAATTCTTTAATTACGGAAAAGGATTGTACACAAAGTACTACTCTTGTACTCTTTTGTCTCAAGAGTAGCTTCAAATGGTAGTACACGAAGGCCTCGAAACACAGCTTCGGTTCGTGGGATTCTCACAAATATTTAAAAATTCTAATCAATGTATGTTTTGCGATAAAATTAATTTCAATTACCATTCAAATAATTGCCAACGTTGACGCATGTTGAATATTTCAAAGTAGGTATTACATATATTATACAATATGTTTTCCAAAAATAGAATGGCATATACGGAATATGTGTCGTATCAATACTCTTACTAGGTATTTTTAAACTAAGCTGCTATGAATACATGACTTTGTGCCCTCTTGGGACAAGGCTCAAACTCCCACCCCTGGATCACTAGGCGACCAACAAAGCTGACTATTTTATGTTAAAAGAACAAATGAAATTTTTTAAATATTATCGACTGGTCCAGATTTTTCATTTTGAGCCATAGATTAGACATTATCTAAGATGTTAATTTAGTCATTGTCTGTTGAATTTTATATGGACAGATTTCATATATGAAAAATATTGAATAATCCTTTATTATGTACTGACCTTTATTGGTCTTATGACTAATATGTATGTTAGGGATGGGTAAATGAAAAAAAAATATCGATATATATCGAATTGATATTTTTAAAAAGTATTGAAAATAATTGATATACATTGAGAAAAATATATCGATATATCAATATTTATCAATATTATGGCAAAAATGTAAGGGGAATAAGTTTTTGAAAATAAGTCACCGGAAAAAATATATCGTTTATCTGAGAAAAAATATTGACCAAAAAAAAAAAGAAAAAGGTAACAAAAAAAGGATGCCAAAAAAAAAATATCGAAAAAATATATCGATATATCGGAAAGAAAATATCGATATATCGGAAAAAATATAGCGATTTATTGGAAAAAATATATCGATATATCAGAAAAAAATATCGATATATTGGGAATAAAATATCGATATATCAGAAAAAATATATCGATATATCGGGAAAAAACTATCGAAAAAATATATCCATATATCCGGAAAAATATATAGATGTTTCGGGAAAAAACTATCTATATATCGATGACCAAAAAAAAAATGAAAAAGGTAACCAAAAAACGGTCGTCAAAAATAAAATGAAAAAGATAACCAAAAAAGGGTCGTCAAAAAAAAATTAAAAAGGTAACCAAAAAAAGGTCGCCAAAAAAATGATTAAAAATAACAAGGTCGCCAAGAAAAAAATATCGATTATCCCAGAAAAAATATCAATATATCAAAAAATTTATATATATATCGACGATATTGATATATCGATATTTTTTACCCATCCCTAGTATATGACAACGACTCTTGAGGATTGATTGATACTTATGTGGATTCCGGATTCGTCGATTCAATCTTCTTCCCATATATAATGTTGTAGACAATGAACAAAAAATAAGTCACGCTGCTCTTATAAATATAAATTATCTCAAATAATGCTGTTCTTATTCAATCCAATGTTCCGTGAATATGCACAGTTAATGTACAGAGTAGTGATAAGACTTAACCTAAACATGTGACTACACATGTTTAAGTTACGTTTTATTCAATCAAATATTATTAAATTGTATTAATTCACAAGACTGTTTATTTGTCAGGCATTAGGCACAAATTATTGCATAAATATGTAATGATAAAAAAATATAAAAATTTAACACATTAAAATTCAAACTTGTGGAGATAAAACTAAATGTGTATTGGTACTCTGAATAATAGCTGTTAATAATAATATATCATCCGGGGTAATGGACCACCCACTCAACTCTCCGATACTCTTCAATTTTGGACAGAAATCCATCAGCAGCTCCACAGTTTCTTGTGTCAGCAATGGAGCACTCGGAAACCAGATTCCTTCAAGATGATCCAATTTGTTATAATGCAGCATTCTGAAATGAGCAGACAGATTTTTTTTTTGCAAATATGGCAAGATATTTATGACACAGATACAAATATATATATATATATATATATATTTATATATATATGCGGAAATATCGGTATATGTATATATAACTTATGAATATTATATCTGCTACAAGGGAAAATACTTTTATCATAGAATATGTTTATTCAGTTGATTCCCTAGTATAATTGTTACAAACTGAATTACAATAACTTGAAAATTTCATAACATTTTTAGAGACTCACTTGTTTTATTTTTTCATTTATCAGTACTGAGAATTATATCAGGCACCCTCAAACATATTTTTGAAATCAAAAACACTGTTGGAGGCACTGAGCATCAATCCCACATGCTAAGTAAACTCTCTACAATCTTATCATTTCTCCATTAGAATGTGGTAGCTTAATATTTGCACACATAATATTAATTTAATACTAATATTTTATTTTATTTAAAAAAAATAACTACCACTGGTGAACTAGTAATCTAGTATTAAAAAGTTTTTAAATTTTGTAAATTGCTATTTTCAAATTTTATTTATATCAGTAACATAGTGGTAAATTCTCCGTCTGCCACTCAGATGGCCGGAGTTCGTTTCCTTAACTGAATTTTTAATATTTTTTAGAGCCAAAAAACATATTCTTTGCAGGGGTACTATGTTACATGTGGCTGAGACGTGTAGCACATATTAAAATTGTTATTGTTTTCACAATCTTCTGTTGAAAGTTTGTTTGTCTAGTATGCAACATAATGTTAACACTAATTCGGATATATTGATGTGTTAAAAAATTTTGATGAAAACTAATGCATAAGATTAATTTATATTTCATTCATTTATCAACACATTTCTCATAACTTTGCCAAATGAAATAAATTGTTCTACCTATGTACTTGCACATTACCCTCAAAATTATTTTAAAATGTACTGCTTATAATATATATACTTATGGAAAATACAATATACCTAATATAAAGAATTATAATTGATGTAGGTAATAATTGTGTATATACCTTGCCATATCAGAATCATTCATTTTTATTTCTTCTCCAATAATTATTTTCTTCAAAACTGGACAGCATGTCATTAAATATTTGAATGTTGATGTTCTTATACTAGTGTGCAAAATTTCTATGTCTTCCAATTTGTTGAAGCGAATTTCCTCTTCATGTGTTAAAGTGTCCATTTTGTAAAGTTCCATGGCTGTTAGATTACTACACTTATCAGCGATGTGAGTCATGTTAAGAGGACCAGTAGCTTGAGATAGCATCAGTGAATTAATTCTATGACCACATCTCTCTATAACTTGGTGAAATTCATGACACTGAAATATACGTAGTTTGATACGGTTCACATGCTCCAATTTATCTATAAAAGAAATTACTCCCGTCTCTGGTTTCTCAAAATATATTGTCTCTAATAAAGGGCACACTTTTACAATGCTTCTAGCTATATCTTTATTAGTGTTTGTGTCGTGAAGATATTGTAATTTAGACTGTATATTATCGGGATATTGCTTAGACTGCACAATGTGATGAACGGATTTACCAACAAAGGAATAACTTCCAAGATTAACTAAATTAGGTAAATTAGCAATGAGTATTGCTATATCTGTGTGACAAACATTTTCTTCACCATATTGTCCGATATTCACTACAGTTAAGGATTCTCTTATTGATGGAGCTCCTGTGCACAAAGCGTCCAATCCAATTTCAGTGATGTCCGTTTCTCCCGATACATCAAGCATTTTCAGATTTTCACAAAACTCACCAATATATTTCAGAACCTCATCATTAGCCATATATGGTATATTAAGGACATGTAAATTGGGTAATAGTTTAATTAAATCATACAACATGTGAAGTTGTTCATCTTTTATCCAAATTCCTTTTAAATTCAGAGCATTGAGACTAGTGCCTTGATTAATAATTGTCTCTAAAATCCTGTCATAGAAAAAAGTAGGAAAAACACCAGTAGCTAGCATTTTTACATTATCTTGCAGCAATAATTTCATTGCAAAATATCTGGCTGTAGGGTCCAAATAATCCGAAATCATTATTAAATTTAATAAGTCTTGATAGATATCTCCTGTTACACCAAGATTTTCAAAATACGATTTTATTACAACAAATGTTAAAGATACATCATCATCAGCCTCTAGTGCTGCCAACACATCCACCAACTGTTTTGCAACTATGGCCAAAGACATCTCATTTAATAACGGAACCACCAATTTAGGAGACATTTTCACTTATTTAATATCAACTGTTTTAAATTTTATTTTCACAACACCATTGAATTTTATTTTCTGATAAAATATTATTTCCCTCTGATTATTTTATCACTTTTAGTTACTTTTTTCATTCACCTTTACACAAAAACAACATATTCTTTAGGATTTAACATAGTAAGTGAAATTTGATGCATTATGACCTAGAAAGTATACATAGCCCTCCTCCTAAAATAATCTATGTTTAACACTTGGACTGCTGCCAAAATCGGGACGAGTAAATATGGTGCTGCACGCGTAATAAACTTTAAACATTCTCTGGACAATCAGGTGGTTGACTAAATATTTTTATGTACCTATACAAACTTATTTTGCTAAAAGAAAACTCACATTCCACTAATTATGTTTATATTCCAAATAAAAATACATTGCTTGTAGTTCACTTTGCTTTGTTAGATTTTTGAATAAAACATTTGTTTCAGGATGATTCATCTATAAAATTACCTATTCTATGACATACAGCATTGAAAACTATTTTGAGAGTTTTGATCACTGAATATGCCACGTACCAGGGGCATGCAGTGAGAACAAGGAGCATGACTTTTTCCTAAGCATATATTTTGAAAAGAAACCGAAAGAAGAGATATATTATCCTGTAATATTCCTGTCACAATAATCAACATATTATTCAGATTCTAATACTTCTAAATATTCTGCCAGATAAATTTTTAATTTCTATTTTTTTTTCCCAAATTATAATAAAATATGTTTAAATTAAAGTCATGCTTCTTGTTCTCACTGCACGTCCCTGCTATGTACTCACCTAAGCATCAAATACAATAATTTTGTTGTCTGTCCATCCCGAACTTAGTAAAACATTTGAAATTTCATCAATTCACGGCTTAAAAAAACAAATTAAACGGCTGGAGATGGGACTTGCATCCCGGGCCAGAAAACCCGAACCGGCCACTTAAAACTGGCAAAAAGATACTATAAATATATACTAGGGCTTAGCAAAGACGTGAACAAATGTTCCGTAATTTTTGACAGCTTACCGCTAGTAAAATAATAAAAGATGTAAGGTAATGAAATGAAAACTGACTTGTTTAAAACATGTTTTTATTCAGTCTTTATTTATTATGTTTACAATTAATGGAAATGTAACACATTTTTGTAAAATAATAAAACAATAGAATATTTCTTACAAATTCATTTAGCCTAGGTACAAAAAAGAACTTTACTTCCAAAATATCTAATTTTAACATTTTGCACAACATGAGATAACTGAACAGTAGGTAACATATAAGTAGATACATTTGTTTTATGTGCACACATTTCAGTGTTGTAAGAGGATGGAAAAAATTAAATTTCAATGTTAAAAAGCTTCCATCATATTTTATCCTCTTTTATTTACACCGCAGAAGGATCAACAAACAGGAAAAATTTTAAAAGTACTTAAAATATTATTGAATTAAATTAGAAATTTACTCAGGACTCAAATCTATGTGAGTGGAATAATTATTGTATAAATTTTTTCTTAATATGAATTAAAAATTTCAGGATAAACTCCTGAAAACTCTTTAAAAACTATAAAAACAATGATTAATGTAAATACATAGCAGGATACAACCAATTAATTAGTTTATATAATAAAATTAGTATTATAATTATGATTTTAACAATTACATTAACATAACGTAACATCATTTCGAGCCCCATTCCAGGACAACTTCCTGGTGTCCTGGAATAGAGCTCGAACCACCGACCACCAGATCACTAGGCGAGCGACATGACAACTACATCAACAAGCTACTCATATTTAAATTTAATTAAAATTTGTACTTTGTATAGGTATAATTTAAAAATGTTATTATTATTAGAATATTTCAAAATGCCTTGTGTTTGAATTAGAATTTTTTATTTTAAAATACATTTATCGGTTTCACATTGACGTATAAAATCTATCACCGGCAGTATAAAATGCTGACTTAGCATGGATAAAGTCAGTACTTTTAATATGTTAAATGCCGATGCCACATAATGGTAGTGCATAGGGTGCCGATCACAGACATTTACGCGTGACAACAGTATGCAGATATCACGCGTAAATGCGTGATTGTCACTTTGCGCACTCCCATCGTCATGCACAAACTCGTGATCGGCAGTCAACTAGTAAAATACATATACCTATTTATAAAAATATCAAATAAATTATGTTTATATTGAAATATGCACCAAAAAAATACAAAAATATTTGTCACCATTTTTACTTCTATTGAAATACTAGAAGTTCCCTGCCACATCCGATCCACAACTTTAACTATCCTAATCCAAATCGAATAAAACATAACCTAACAGTATAACATAATTTCATAATACATTTGGTATACGAAAGATCACACAATTCCTATTAATGCTTTTGGATCTCCAAAGTTTATGGGAACTGGTTTTCTTGGTTCACTTCTGATTCCTTTTGTTTTTTGTTTTTCATCTTTTCCAACCTCATCCGGTACATCTTGTTTTCATCCGAGCACTTGGTGGTAATTATATTTCTGAAATTAATAAAGAGATATTTTATATTAAAATTAATGTAAATATAAATGGTCCTTAGGAACTGTTAAACAACCTCTGTAATAAATACATAATATATTAGACTATCTAGTTTAAATTTTCTGGTGTAGATAGTATTTCAGATCTACATATTAAATACCCTAAAACTAAAACCAGAAGATCCAATAAATACACCAATTTATTGGACCTTGTGGTTTGAGTTTTCTGGGGTATTCGGATCATATTTTGGATCTGATCTGTCCTGGCAACGGGATCCAAAACATCGTCCAGAAAGGTTGTACATTAGGGTGGGCCACCGTTGTATGAAGAAATTTTTTTTTATGATTTCTATTAGGCACATCAAGAAAAGGGTGCTAAATGATGTTTTTAGCTTACTTATAAAATTTCATTACAATGCAATATAGTCTTCTGCCTCCGGATTGACTTTAAAGAACACATATTTTGGAAAAAAATCTCATTTTCAACGAATCTTTACAACAAGATTTAAAAAATTTAAAATGCATAAAAAGTTAAATAATAAAACGAAATATAATTGTACGAGTTAAATTTATTTATTACAAGTAAATGTTTATAAAAATGGCATTAATATTATTATTTTTTATAATGTTTGAAACAGCCGAAAAATCCTTCATATTGTCGAATTTCGGCATGGCTTTCCGAGATAATATTTGTTTTTTTATGAAGCCTTCTCTCTCAGATTTTTTGCACAATGTGTCTGAAGCTTCTGTTACAGTCTTGACTGCTCTTTCAACGGCTTTCTTGCGGCATGGCAGGCGTAGTAATGAGAGTTCTCTTTCTGATTTTGAACGACAAACAGTTGGATGTTTTTGTCAGGTATGCATTTCAATATTGATGGATCGGATATATTCTCCTGCCAGTCAATGAGATCTGTGTAAGACGATGCATCCAATTTTATAGTAGGTAGTTGAAACAAGTCATTCAGCATTGTGATTAATAAATTTTCAGGGTGTGCGAAGTAACTGTTTTATTGAATTACAGATTGTATTATGGCTTTCAGTTCTGTGGACAAATATCCTGTTGCAGTGATGAGTTTAAACAGGTGCCGTGCTCCATCTTTATAGGAAGGGTAAATTTTTATAGCAAACCATATTGGGGCGTAAGCCTTGACGACATACGTAGCAAGAATTACTAAGTTTTTAGAAGGAGATTCCATTAAAACATACAAACGCAGAATTCGATTAGGATGAGTTAGCTATCGGGCGTGAGATATTTTGCCTGGCGATTTGTTAACTAAATCCTTAGGAAACATGCCTGTTGAAATCGCTGAGACTATTCAGAATAAATATAAGGTATAAGGTATCAGCACTAACCAAACGTATAAAAATATGTTTGGTCAGTGCTAACCTTGAACAGGTAACTCGGGTAACTCTGTTGAAATCGAACAATGGGCCTTTTCACATACTTCTAGATCTTTACCGATTCTCCCTGAAAATTTTTTGGGCCACCATCAATTTGTAGAAATAAGTGCCGAAACGGTACTTCATTCATATGAAGTAAGCAGATAATCCACTGCAACGGTTTACCTACTCTGTTTTCAATCAGATATATGACACCTCCATATTTACCAACGTTCATGTTAGTTCCATCACATGCAACAGCCACCAAAGACCTCATAGATATTTCTGATTTCAAAATAAAATCGGTGATTGCTTGGTCTATACATTTCGATGCGCCAGAAGATGGAGCAAATGCAAATGCATTCGTAAATATTCTTACACTTACAAGACGAAAGGTCAAACAACATTTAACTGGTACGGCGAAATTCTTCCATTTTTTTCTTTGGTATTTGAGGGTGGTTTTTCAAAGATTGTTGAATTTCAGATGATACCTTTTCAACGTCACTTTCCGTCGTTTTTTTGGATAGTAGGAATAGAAGCTCTTGACTATATTTCTTCAATTTTGCAATGACAATATTCTCTATTTCCTAAGTGAGTGGGTTCATTATTAGTTTCATTATCACGATAAAAATCACATATTCAAACGACAAAAATCGTTTACCAATTCCACTCAGAACTTTATAACATCTTCATAGGTTGGTAAAATATTACTTTTAATATCACTTGAATCACCAAACAACGGACACATCTGCTTTTAACGTGTACGAACCATACTAGAAATAAGGAAAACGAGCCCGACACATCCTCGAGTAATTGCGGCCAGAGCTATACTAACACTGACTAAATACGTGAACAGGGCGCACGTACGCCCTAGGTGTTCCTCGACTCTCCCACACTGAACTCACTAACCCCTCATACTCGCAATCACGATATACATTGTCTATGCTTGAAGAAAGTTATGTTTATTGGTTTGGAATCCTAATGAGAACATATCTCGAAAAAAAAGAAAAATCGTCATCAATCCGGAGGCATATAGACTTGTCAGAATGTAATGATATTTTACATATGTTAATTTGAGACCATTTGGCACCTTTTTATCGATGTGCCCCTTAAGAAATGACAAAAAAAAATTTTTGGCCCACCCTATTGTACATGGCAGAGTACCCCAGAAAACTCAAAAACCAGAAGATTCTGAATTTGTTGAAAACTTAAGAATATTTTTATTGGGCATTATTTATTTCAGCCGAAACCTAAAAATACGATCTCTTATTTTAAAATAGTTTATTTAATTCAATTACCTACATGTAGCTGCAATCTTCATTTTTTTATATTGAATACATAAATATTTAAATAATTATAAATATATAATAGAAACATTAGACTCCATGAAGGACTCCACACACAAATTAGCAATTTCAGAATTCAGCATCATGGATTAAGACTGCCTGTCATTTTCATCGTCATATGTGAAACCAATATTTACAAAATATAAAAATAAAGATTAAGCAGAAAGATATTTTTTTCAATGAATACGACATACCTTACTAAGCTTTCCTGTACTTTGCACATCTGTGAAACCGTCATTATAATATCAGCAATTTTCTTGGCATCAAGTTTCATTTTGGCTGGCTTATTGCTAAATGCTGGTGAAGACTTTCCTGTCAATGAATGTGTGGCCAGGGTCCTGGAATATTATTATGTATGTATAATAATGCATTTGTATCTAATTAATCTATGTGGATTTAGCATTTACTGTTTTGTTGTTCTTTTATACATTTTTATTTGTTCAACTTTTTTAGGAATACAGTTATTATTTCTACAGAAACATAAGAATGATCATAAAACATATCACAATTATTTCAAACGCCAGTTGGAACTAAATAAACCTCAAATTACTAAATATAATATACCAACTACAATATAAATACATACCTTCGAGGAAACACCGACATGAGTAATTTTCTTGTCGCATAAGAATACGAATTCCATTTTATTTGATTATATATATGACGTGGAATCAATGTTTTCCCACTCCCAATAGGTATCTGCAATGAATGTTAAAAACTATTATTTATTATTTACTAGATGTTCGTATCCGGCATTGCATGCGTTAAGGATTAAGTTGAAAATAAATTTGTGGGGGGAAACAAAGGTTTTATTGTTTTGCAAACATTGCTTTTATTAGAGGTTTTTTGTACAGATTTGCATGGAAAATTTATCAGGGATGGGAGGGGGAAAAGTGGAGGGAGGATTTGTCATCTATGTTATCCACCGGGTCCCTAAAAATATGTATGCAAAATTTGAAACAGATCGGTTGAACAGAAAATATATCATCAGGTTTTGTACAGAAAATATATCAGGGGAAGGGGGTGTGGTAAAGGGGAAAAGGAAAATGACACCTATATTACCCGCCTGATCTTAAAAAATAAGTATGCAAAATTTGGGACATATCGATCAAACGGTGTAGATTTGTACAGAAAATATATCATGGGGAGTGGTGAGGTAAAGGGAGTGGAGTTAAAGCTCCGGGTCCTAAAGAATAAGTATGCTAAATTTGAGTCAGATTGGTTAAACGGCGCAGATTTGTACAGAAAATATATCAGAGGCGGGGGTGGGGTAAATGGGGAGGGGGAAAATGTCACTTATGTTATCCATCAGATCCTAAATAATAAGTATGCAAAATTTGGTTCAGATTGGTCAAATGGTGCAGATTTGTACAGAATATATATCAGGGGAGGGGTAGGGGTAGGGGTAAAGGAGGAGAGTTGGGGTGTAAAAGGAGGGGGTATGGTAGTGGAAGAGGGGGTGGGGTAAAGGGAAGGGAGAAAAGTCATTTATGTTATCCGTCAGGTCCTAAATAATAAATATGGAAATTTTTAGTCTGATCGGTTGAACAGTACAGATTTGCATTGGGAGGGTTGGGGTAAAGGGGGTTGGGGGAAATGTCTTCTGTGTTACCTGCCAGGTTTTAAAGAATAAGTTTGCAAATTTTGAGTCCTATCGGTCGAACGGTACAGATTTGCTTTAAAAATATATCTAGGTGGGGGTAAAGGAGTGGGGGAAATGTTGCCTATGTTACCCGCCGGGTCCTAAAGAATAAGTATGCAAAATTTGGGTAAAATCGGACAAACGGTATAGATTTGTACAGAGAACAGAAATTGAGAAACAAAGTATAATTAGCATTTCCAAAATACACTGTGCATTATTTTAGAACACAAAATTTAACTGTGCATTATTTTAGAACACAATGCATTCACTTTTATTAATTAAATCATTTTTTATATTTACCATATCAGATCCCGCAGTTTCTCCTCCAATAATTGGACTGGGCTGTCGGTTCTGGTACGCAACAGGTGGAGATAGGTAGTTAGAATATGGTGTTCTGGGTCCCTTTGATGCGATGCTTTCCATCTCACATCTATTAGCGTCTCTTAAAACTGATACATCTTGTGGAATATCTTGTTCGCATTCTGCATTATTTTGAAACATGTCATGTTCTTCTTCGCTATTTTGCTTCTGATACCTTACACCCTGCAGTTCTTCAATTGTTCTTTGCATTGATTCCATTTTCATACCAAATTCTTCTATTACTGTATGCAAATAACTAATCTCTGAGTTAAAATAATTTTGATTTTGAAATAGTATGGATACACTTTCGGGGTCATTATTTGAAACATTTGTTTGTGTTTGTTGATCAAATGTCATCGGGGGGATGTTCATTTGATCATTTCTACCAAATGAAAGACTGGCCCTCGGTGCTGATGTATCAATCCTAGCATTTCCATTTGATTTTCTATGCGTTACTTCTTCTATTTTTTCAATAACCCCGTAATGGCTTGACTCAATGATGTGTCCATGTGGATTCACATTGTTACCGTCGGTAAAACCTATGGAACGCCTCTGTATCTGAATACTATTTGCAATTGATGTTTTTATATCTTGAACTTTAGTCACAACTTTAGGTGGGGACTTGTCATTTTTTTTCCAATTTTTTTTTAATAGAGGTTTCTTGTCATGAAGAATTTTTGTTTTGCTGGTTACATTACTTTTCTTAAAACTTGATCTTTTTTTGTGGAGTTTTGCAATCTGCAAAAAAAGATAATAAGTATTATTCCTTCACAGAGAATGAGTAGAATATCAGTTTTAATATTCAAGAATATTAATAGTCTCCTTACATTGGTATCTGAGTCGCATTCAGATGAACTTGGATTCCAATCCGATCCACTATTTAGGAAATCTCCTTCGTCTGAATCTATTTTGAGCGATGGACTTCCTGAAGATTTGATCTGTGAAGTTTGCTAAATTTAAATAAATTTTACAAAATGAAGTTTCATTAATTTAACATCCCTAAAGAAGCTTTCTTGGAATATACATAATTTAATTATTGTACATTAAGAAAAAAATTGTAGCTATTGTTGAGTACTCATGACTAATGGCCGGTTGTATCAACTTGGATTATAGTAATCTTTTGTAAAAATCTATGGTTTTTGGTTATGAGATTGGTGGAAAACACAATGATTGATGGTTTTAAAAAAAAGATAACTATACTCTTAGTTGATATAACCGGCCCTAAGAACACAAAATATTAAGCTTTTACTATTTTACTTATAAGAAAATATGTAGATGTAAGAAATTCTAAATATATGTAAATTCAAGTTCAATTCTAATTATAATCAATTCAATTCAATTATCTACTAGGTATATAATTGACGAAAAAACTGAATTGTTTGAATTTCCCGCGTATTTTTCACGCCGATATCAATATCAATCGGCGTATCATATCAAACTGGCAGCTTTATTCCAGCCCGCATAATCGAGAATCGAATGTGTGCAACATCCTACATTATAAAAGCTGTCGTGGGAAGTTTTCAGGTCTTCGCAGTTGAAATTTTGTTCTCGAGACTTGCGAAAAAATTGATCTCGCCGATTAATTAAAACATTTTACGAAGATGTGTCATTTCTGCTGTCAACGTCGTGATAAATTATAGGATGTTTAAAAATAAACTTACGTTATCTTTTGGTTGACTGGACTTCCTTCTCGCTAAACCAATTTGTTGAACTGCATCCTGTAGGTGTTTGATTTCCATTTCCAAAAATTCTTTGTCGACTGAAAAAAGTGATAATTAATTAGTTATAATTATAGGAATCAGAAATTAAAAGATACGCTAATATGTATAATTTACCATTAAGAACCCCCAAATAAGAGTGGCTCTACTATCAAAAACTTTTAGATTTTGATGAATGCGAACAAAAAGCGAGCACAGAAACAGCACAGAAACTTTTCAACCTCCTGGACACAAACAATCCTGAAGAAGGGAACATTGTTCTCGAAACATGGAGATTTTATTATTTAATAAAGTGGTGAAAGCAAAGTGATTTGTATATTATTTTAATAATAATGTCACCACAAAGTTCAAGCCTTCATTCAGAAGAAAAAATATTCTTCGAACAATCAAAAATATTTTACAAAAATATTTGTCATAAATATGTAGATATGTATTAGGCCCCTCCTATGAAATTGCGAAACCTAATATTTTCATATCTTGGCTAAATGAAAAATTTGCTAAAATAAAGTTTTTAATGGTACCTAAAGTTTTATCAGTGCAAAAAATAAAGAGATCATTTGGATGAATTCGATTTTTTACTATAATTACGATAAAATACTTATTTATTAACGCTATCCTAATTTGTTCTTTCTTTACTTTAAATGGATTTGCCACATGCGCCTAAGTGATCTTATTTTAACTGCATTCGGTCTACTTTCGTTATTTTTCTGTTAGCTCCACGCATAGGCTCCATGCTATTATTATGTTATCTATGCTCCATGCTCACATCCACACATCAGTGTTGGTACCATAATTCTGTTGTGCACCGCTAGTCTTATCTCAGTTGACATGATTATATTAGAAATGATTGCATTCATTGCACCGCTCACTTTATTCCCCGCATTCACGAAAGAAAAAATGTTTATTTGTTCCGGCCCTGAATTTTCGACAAAAAAACACTTTTTATACAATTTTGACAAAAACATTACTCTACATTCTATTTTTACTATTTCGACCTCTTTAGCTATATGACATGTATTCTGATCTTAGTTACAATCCGTTAATAACCGACCGTTATCCAAATATGCATAATAAAAATTATTTGTTCAAATTTAATATTCAAAGATATTATATTTTTTTTATCTAATTCCCATATAATTTCGAATGTTCATCCGTAATCGTAACTAGAATTCAATAGTTGATCTCATTATTAAATAAAATGAAAACGTTATTCTGTTTTCGGAATTAATATGATTTCAAAACTGTGAAAAAACTACCTAAATAAAATGAAAAAACACTTTGTGCTTTTTAATATTTCAGTTTAATGAAAATTAAAACTAATAAATGCATCCATTACTATATCGAATATGTCATTGGTATTAATCGTAAATCAAAATATGTAATTCTCTATGGAACAATGTCCGTCACTAACGCTACCAGATGGCTCAAATAATAATGAGGCAAAAAAGCATAATTCTCTATCCATCACTAACGTTGTCAAGACGCTACGCTACTTTAGATAGCATTGATCTCACAGCCTTAACTGACGGTCGAAATATATAATAAAAATATGTAATTTTGGCGGGTTACAGTTAGTAACATAATAAATGTTATCTGCTGATAAAATATTAGGTAGTACCTAATCTTTTTTATCCAATTTATTTATCAGAAAATATTTTCACTGTAGGTAGGTACTCATTAAAGTGCCGTTGTAGCCAGGATCCACCCATTCTCCAGGATATTACTAATTGCTGAAGTCATTAGTATTTATTAGCGTGTACTCGGAATTTTAATTTTTAACTTACCAGGTCGAAAGCACCTGATAAGTGATTCCAAGAAATAACATATTTCAAGACAGTAGAAAATTTTCGGCCGCATTCTGAACACACATGTGTTATACATACATATGTATAATATTGTATAGCCGCCAATTTCGATGTTTTAAGTTTGACATGTTTGAAATTAATGAATTAGCTTTCTAATTGATTGAATTCATTAATTTCAAACCTGGCAAACATAAAACGTAAAAAAACGGCGTCTCAATGATATACAAGATATATAGAAATAGCAATATTGCTTAATTCAGAATACGGATTATTAACATATCTTATTGGTAGGCAAAATTTTGCCGGCATTATCGTCAACACGATAAATTCGCATTATCTTCAACAAACGATAAATAAAGCTCACTCAACAATTCAATCAGCTCTAAAAACTGAATACAACAGCTTAACAAATTATTGCTCATCAATGTTTCAAGGATAGAACTAGATAATTGTAGATATTTCCATTATATGAAACATATGAACGAGGAAAGCGTGAGGTGGTGCGTGCAAGCGTGCGGAAAAACGTATGAAAATAGACGAGACAAGTGGACAAACATGTTAGGCGTTCTATCCTCCCTATCTACTCTTGCGAGGAATCAACACGATGAAAAGATCGTTGGTTAGTTGATGGACATCGACACAAAATATTCCGTTTAAAACGGCTGGTTAGAAAATTTCGTAACATGAGTAAACGCGTTTTTTTTAAATATGCATTTTCTTATAGATTCAAAAGTACCTAACTACTGATTTCACAAGTGAAATATTCCGTATGGTCCTAGATAAAAGGTACAGGATTATATCAAATAAACCAACAACACCCCGCTGTATAGGTACTTGTCTATAACAATATAATTATTACATTGAGCTCCTAAAAGAATTAAATCTATTGTAAACATACGTACCTACCTACCTACACGAGTATAAAGAGAAAGCGAGGGCGTTAAGCTTATTTCGTATAATATATACTATTATATTATCTTATCTATGATATATAATTAATATTATGTAGATGTTACAAGTATGGAAACGCATCAAAACAAAAATAAATGAATATAGAAATAAACGGAAGGTAAGATCTTGGATTTTTTTCAATTGTTTTAATTTATTTATTTTAATTCATTTTGTTTACTTTCATATAAAAAATAACTGGGAATCAGACAGACAGCTGATTTCGAAGAATACAAATATTAAACTTTGTTACGTGTAAAAGGATATTCGCAAGCAAGACGGGGCGGGGAGAGGGGTGAAAATTGACAAGAATGCAGGAGCTTACCCGTGCGCTGTACCTAGGCCCTAACCCTACACATACAAGACATCCTACCTACCCTTTTCTACGAGACAAAAAACAACATGTATTGTGATACGACTTTCTACTATTCGAATTTTGTGGATAACCTTTAGAACAGGGTTAAAGGTACCTGGGGTCGTATTATTATTATTATTTCGTACAAATAGAGTTCTTATATCTGGAAGTGAAGCCTGAAACTGGCAAAAGAAGAACGAAAGTAAACTGAATGCAGTGGAAATGAGATCACGCGTATGACAAATAAGTGTTTTAATTCCATATACGAAAATAAAACACTTTTTTAATTCTATTTGTTTTTAATTTTCTTGAAAGGCCCTTCGCCTTGTGAGGGCATTGTCAAACTAACAATTTTACTCAAAAAACTGTATTTATATCTATAATAAAAGACAGCTATATAAATTGTATGCATGAAGTTAAAAACAACAACATTATTTAATGGGAATTTTAAAAATTTCAAAAATTCTCAGAAAATATGTTCATGTCTCTTCATTTCATAACACAATTTGTACAACTGTCTTTTATTATAGAAATCAATACAATACATATGTTGAGTTAATTTTTAGATTGATAACGCCCTCCATAAGGCGAAACGCATTTCAAGAAAATTAAAAGCGATTAGAATCAAAACAAGCATTTCATTTCCATATAAATGTGATTAATGGAGTTCTACAAAATTGGCTCGGAAACAGAAACACCCTTACGTGGCAAATTAATTTATGATTGATTAAAGAATAAACTAATTAGAAAAGAAAAAAAGGACAAGTGGGTAACGGATGGTTTGTTCATTCTGAACTGGTGAGTGAGGAGATATTATGCATTAAGAGAGGTATATGACGTGTGTTGATAGTACCAGAAATAGTGAACTGTCGCAGAAAACTTAGCATGACCAGGTAAACCATTTTTTGGAAGATGTTCCTGCTAGAAGCCTCAATAATCGACGAGATTGCATGAAAAGGTGCATGAATGTGGATCGCGCGAGAGTTGTGAGTCAGGACAAACAATTGTGGCACTCCATCCTCTGCCTATCCCGGGGGGAAACGGCGCGATGATATTTATGGTTAATATCGGGTACCAGGTACACTATTCTATACTCAATTTATTTACATTCATTCATTCACAGGGTGGAACAGAGCTAGTCCACAATACTTCGTGAATACTTAGATTCCTTCCTAAATCATTTCATGTGTCGTCATCGAATCGAATATGTTCAAGCAATGTCTTAATATCAATAGTTATGGAGATACTGTATATTACTTTTTTTTCAATATTTCTGACACATCTTCTGCCAAAAGTTGTACTATCATGAAAGTAGCTTAAATCAAATTTTAAAAATTGTTTATTTTCAACGCAAATCAAATAAAATGTTAAAAACCTCGCAAAAAATATTTTTAAATTTCCGCAAGGATTCAATAATTTTACGAATCTAACTGTAAAGAATTGTTACACCCTGTATTTTATTTTCCCGTGTGGCTTGTTGAAGATTTTAACAAGACCCCATTCTAATATCTGGTATTGGTAAAAATCTAGCGAAATGCTGGATCTTTCTCAAAAATCTCATTTCTGGTGTCATCTGCGATCCTCGTTACCAGTGAGTGAGTGGTCATGGCACTGGCTTACCACACCGGAGATACCTGATTCGATTCACGGTGAGGTCACAACGCACCTACGAGATTTTCTAGACATTCCGCTACTGTAATTAGGCCTCACGGTGTTAAAAATATAAAATAAACTCACATCGTTCCACAATCCATTAACCACTTTCTTATTCTTCTAGACTGCGATATTAGTTTTGCATTCGATACCATTATATTAAATTTGCACTCTTTTGAAGGTAGATTCTCAACACGATTTAGACCAAGTTAATGGCTCTACTAAATATATCCATCAACCAAATCCACGTTTATCACAAAAATCAATGTAAAACTTTGAATGACCATGAACAAGAATTGACGATTCCAGGCAACTCTGTAAAATTATTAAATCCAACTGATTTTCAAGTTCGAACACCAAATACGAAAATTCCCTTTCGGACCCAGATTTTTTGTAGTGCAACTACCCCGAACTAAAAGGGCCTTTGTTATTAAATGAATGATTTATGCGGGGTGCCATTTATCTCTGGGAACAGAGGACCGGGACCGTCTCCCGGACCCGCCCGGGGCGCGGTGCACTATTTTCGCGGCAAAATACTTTGCAGATTATAATACCCACTACAGTGTCACCCGAATGTTGCTACTCATATTAACTAACTAACTCACTACTATGCGATTTTTCCGCGGGGACAGGCAGAGAGCACGGAGCGCCACACTCTTCTGTCCTGACATACAACTCTCGCCTCATCCACATTCATACATCTTCACGTACAAGCTCGAGGTTTGTTAGGGCTCCTAACAGGACCATCTTCCAGTATCTGGTTAATCTGCTTATGCAGCGGTCGTCCTCTTTTTCACAGGCGCCGTATATATCTTTCTTACAACACTTGCGTTATTTGTCTTTCTTACCATTCTTTCCTCTTTCATTCGTTCAACATACCCAAACTATCTGAGCGACCCTTTTTTATATCTATACTCGCTTCATATTTTTTACCATCCTTTCCTCGCTCATCTGCTCCACATGGCCAAACGAGCTCAGCGATCCTTTCTTTATTCTATGTATGTGAGTATTACTTTACATTCACTTCTAATTCTTTCATTCTCCACTTTTCGTACAAAGATTTTTTGCACATACGTCTAAGCGACCGCATTCAGTCTACCTTCATTCTTTTTTGCCAATTCCAGGCTTCACTTCCATACATTGGGACCATCATAACACACACACAACAGGTACAGCGTAGCCAGATTAACCAGGAAATTCCTGGTTAATCTGTTCGAGCCACGTCTTCCGAAACCGCCCTCTCTTTCTGACGCCATCAATACTTGCATCTTCTATATTTCTTACCATTCATTCCCTCAACATATCAAACCACCTAAGGGACCCTTTTTTAATTTTATTTATGTCCTGCTACCTACGCGTAGACTAGCTTTACATTCTTTCCTAATGTGTTCACTTTTGGATATTCTAGTTATATTCAATTACTATTATTAACAACAATAGTGAAAGAAAGCTATCGGCCATGACCGAATGCAGTTGCTAGGCCTTGCAGGCTACTATTATGTGGTCTTGCGACGCTATGCATATGCATTACGTGAACGTCATTAATTTATGGAATTGTTAAAACATTATATTATTATGTAGCGGCTGTTCCTATGTTAACACAAATATTTAACACGTCATATAATATGTAGTAGGTAGATACCACTTATTAAATTAGAAAGATATTAACAAATTATAACAGTAGATGTTATATGTATAGTAAAGAAGTATTGATATTTTTTAATGTATTGTAATATAATGTGAAAATAATTAAAATCGAATTAATCTGAAATAGATTTTTACTACTACGAGGCTCAATTACTGTAGCGAAACGCATCACAAAAACCATGTCACAATAAATTGTGACGACATCGAGAAATTAATCCGGAATATCCGCTACGAAAAGACTCGTACTGGATTACATTTGAAAAAGAGTTATTTATTAAAATATGTCTAAATTTTTACTATTATTAGTGATCAAACACCCTTTCGTACAAACGAAATTTTTATTATTTATACGATTATATTTAAAAAAAAAAAAATTCCGCAACATAATATATGATCGACACATTTTAAAAAATCTGTATAAAAATAGTAAATTAATTTGTAGTAATTGATTTACTTGTAGCTACATACGTGAATGTGATATCAACTTTCGGATCATCCTGCTCGCAACTCATACTCGAATTATTTTATAATGGTATTATAAAATTGATTATCGCAAGGACATATTGGAATTTAATTGGAAATTAATCGTACTTTCTTCTTCAAAAAGTACATAAAATGTTATATATTTATGTTATTATTATTGACGTAATCCATTTTCTAACTATTTACCGGTTTAATATACACATCTGCAAGCGGACCCACAAGGGTCATGGGAAAATAAATTTTGGCAAAGATGCAATATGGCTGCAATGCACGTCACGAATATGACGCCTGCAACTTTTTAATTAAAATATTATTTAATTTAATAGAGTGAGAAAATGAAAATATGAATTTACCAATCGCTATTTTTAATGAATTGAATAATACGCAACGATTATAAAATATTAAGACGAAATAAAGTTAGCAATAAAATAAAAACATCGGGAATATTATTGCATTTAATCTAAAATTAAATTTAAAAAATGTAAATATGTATGCGAAATGCACTCACCAGAAACAATAACAATGCAGGCCTGTCGAATGGCTCCATTATGTTTAACATTCACAAGTTTTCCCGTATGGTAATCTTCAAACCGCAAATTGTCCACCAGGTCCTCATTGCTCGCCAGATAATATCCGTTGTGGGTGTTCTTCGACGACTTCCACTCCACGATCAGCCACATCTTTCTATACTCGTTTCCTATTGGAAGATAACTCATCGTGCGCCGCAATTCGATCGATTAGTATATAAAAAATCAAAACCAAAATCGTCGCGATACGAGAAATCCAACTCAATCCAACTCGAAGGACGGTCGGCACTGAACTAACCGCCGGCACCAGGTATAGTTATGAAATTCCACCACGAGTAGTCTCATTGCACCCTTGGTCTCCACCCCTCCGCACCTTTCTTAGAAAAGCATGAAGGCTGTAAAAACCCAACTTACTTCTAGGGACAATTCGTTATGTGGGCCTATGAAGAATGCTATTTCGCCGGCCTCGAAATAAGGGTGGGTAAATACAGCAATTTTTACCTACTTACAAGGGTGCAGGAAAAACTACCTGGTAATGCTTTGATTTAACTACAAGGCCTCGGTAACATCTGCACATGTTTGTAATCTTGTAATGAATAGAAATGTTTCGAAACGGTCTTCGACTATTTGAGTCGTTCGAAGACAAAACGAATCAGATTCGGGGGAAAATATTAATTTCTGTAACGATTTTCACATGCATTTTAATACTCAATAAGAAATGTAAATTTTAATTTAATTAAACATAATACACAGTGGAATTTTAATAATAAAAAAATTACCAAAAAAATATTAATAAAAATACATCAATCAAATTCTACGTTATTTCATTCGTTTTTTTCTAGATGACAATTTTAAAAATATTTATTAATTATACCATTAAAAATAGGGTCATGTCACTGTTATCTAATCAAGCCCTGACATCACGATTCCTATTCGAATTTTTACTCTCAGTAAGATTTATTACGCGTCAAATGAGTTAATAATCTCCCCTGATTTCTATTAAATAGATAATAAAAAACGGGATATTCGTGGATAACATAGTACCTAAATTTGTGTTGTATTCGAATAATATTTGTATGTCATACTCATTTCGAATACTGATCGAGCAAATTAAGGATGAATCCAAAGCTTTAAGCATATATAGTTAACAAGATTTTAAAAAAAAATCGCGTAGGTGTTATGATCACGTGGAATGTTAGATAAAAAGCGAATGATAAAACGGATGTTGAGGCAACAGAAATAAAGCACGTCCATAAAAGTCCCGACAAGAGCAGGTAAGTCAGATATGTATTGGAATATTATCCTGTGTTGATCCTGCTTCTGGCTGGCTTCTGCCTTGACATCAATTGGCGAGTGGATTATATATGTCTATGGTGGTCTATCCTCTTTCCCTTTTCCTATTCCCGGAGTGAGAAGTCTGACGGTAAGTAAGAGAGAATGCCGTAATATTAATTTTATTTCAAAATTGAATGTAAATAAATGCGAAATGTCAATAACGTTTTACTAGTTCATTTCAGATTTAAATACTATAATTGAATTATTTTATCATGAAACTAATACCGATAAATACTACAAACCACTAGATATTACGTACTCAAGACAAATATTCCAATAAAATAAATAAAAATTGAATCCTGGCCTCCACACAGTTCAATCATTTCGAATCAGAATTTATTCCAGTATCTAGTGTGTTGTAAAAAAAAAACTAGGAATAACATCTATTACACTCTGCAGGTACCGATGTTGCTAAATAGGAAAAGAAGAGTACAATAAAATGATAGGTATCTATAGCATATATTACATCAGAAAAAATTACAAAAACGTCGAACCTACTAAGTATTTCTGCTAACAAATTAAGCAATCAAAATTTTACCAACAAAAAAAAACGAATACCTACATTATGAAAAAAAACGCTTAAATCAACCGCAAATAGTATAAGTACCTCCAGGAAAACTGTTTTAGGCTCTTTTGAATGATTAATTCCACTCAACGATAATTAGATGCGCTGTTGTTATAAAGTGCAGCTCGCCTAGTTCGCCAAAATGCAAGAGGATTTAGCGTATATTTATTATTTACTAGCTGTAACCCGTCAAAAATGACGGCACTTTTACATGCCGGCTCCTAAAGAATAAGTAACTATTTACTTATTTATAGCCAACACCCATGAAATAGTAATAACGACTTTTATCAAAATATTTTAACATTTTTTTAATATTTCCCCTGCCGGCAGTTAAAAAAAGTACTATTTTAAACCCTGGCGATTGTGCTGGGCGGAACGTGACAAGGTTCGAGTCTTTGCTAAGTCCTATACGTAACGTACGTGGGTTCAATCCCCAACCCCTGGCCGTTTAATTTCGTTTTTTAGCCGTGAATTCGAAAGAAATTACGGACGTTACACGCAGTTACGAGGACAGATAGACGGACAGATGGACAGACAACAAAATTATTATGTTTTGACTACACAGATGTGGTGGTTTATCGCCGTAGCGGCGGCTTTATGTGCTGTCTTTGGTGATACGTTTTTTCCATACTTATTTACCGTCACGCCGTTTTCCCGTGGGGAGAGGCAGAGAAGATGGAGCGTCACACTCTTCTGTCAGTTGCCGGCAAACTTCTTGAAATTCTTTGGCGTAGTGGGGGAATGCGAAGAAGACAAAATTTGGGTCTCGTTGGTGGAATGGTACATGCGCAAACTTCCCCCCACTAAGCCGTAAAATTTCAAGATGTTTGCCGGCTACTGTACCTAATCTTCACATAAAACTCCCGCCTCATCCACATTCATACATAACAGCATGTAAGCTCGATGATTGTTAAGGCTCCTAACAGGACCATCTTCCAGTATCTGGTTAATCTGCTCATGCCGCGGTCGCCCTCTTTTTCACAGGCGCCGTATATATCTTTCTTACAACACTTACGTTATGTCTTTCTTACCATTCTTTCCTCTTTCATTCGTTCAACATACCCAAACTATCTGAGCGACCTATGACAACTATGCTAAGATCAGCTTTACATTCATTCCTAATATCTTAATTCGTTTTATCATAAATGGATTTGCCACACATACCTACGTCCAAGTGATTTCATCTCCAATGCATTCAGTCTATTTTCGTTCCTCGTCTGCCAGTTCCAGGCTTTACTTCCATACATCAGTGTTGGTAGGTACCAGAATTCCGTTGAGTACCGCTAATCTTGCCTCGGTGGACATATTTATATTAGAAATAATTGCATTCAAAGCACCGTTCACCTTATTCCCCGCAGTCATATCTTTTTCAACTTTCCCTCTTCAGTCGAACATACCTACTTCCCAAATGCACAAATTTATCTACTTGTTCCAAACATTCATTTCTTTCTAGTAGGTATTTCATACGTTGTTTTGCTTAATAATATAGCAAGCCTCTCAGCCACTACCTACCTCAGTAGATAGGTATATAGAAAATGTAGATATGTATATTTCTATATAGAAATCTGTTCTGAGGTAGGTAGCCTTTTTTATCCTTTTACCACTCTAGATCGATAACTAATATTTATTTTGAAAGAAAGTAAGTACATACAGCAAAAATCAAGAATAGAAAATATTAAAAAATATAAAAGTATCACGCGAGATGCAGGAAAAAAATGGAAATAAATGCAAATGGTGGTTTTACATTTCTTATCAAATATTAGGTCCTTACATATGAAATTGGCGTTTTGCCGTATTGGCAAATTTGATCTCAAATATCTTTTCTTTGGTTAGGAATTCCAAATCCAAATTTATACAGCTATTTACTCATGTATTTGTGTTTTGAAAATTATAATTCATTTGTTTTTTCCTCAATTGTTTTTTTCTTTGCGTCACTCAGTTTACAAAATGAAAAACTTGAAATATCGCGTTATTTACGAGTACGAGTTCCACCGTGGCACCAGTGCTGCAGAAACGGCTCGAAGGATTAATGATGTGTATGGTGACGGTGCCGCAAAAGAAAACACAGTGCGTTTTTGGTTCCAACGTTTTCGTTTTGGAAATTTCGACCTGCAGAACAAGCCCCGTGGACGGCCGGAGACCAAAGTTGATAATGAAGAATTGAAGGCTTATTGTGGAAGCGGATCCATCAGCAAACCACATCCGAGTAGCTGCAGGCTGCGGTGTTAGTGATAAAACTCTTTTAATCCACTTGAAGCAAATTGGTAAGGTGAAAAAGCTTGAAAGGTGGGTACCTCACGAATTGAGTGAAGCAAATCAACAAACGCGCGTTGACTGCTGCGTTGCATTACTCAACCGGCACAATAATGAAGGGATTTTAAATCGAATCATTACCTGTGATGAAAAGTGGATCCTGTACGATAATCGGAAGCGCTCATCGCAATGGCTGAACCCTGCCGAACCAGCCAAACCATGCCCCAAGCGAAAATTGACTCCAAAAAAGTTACTTGTGAGCGTTTGGTGGACTAGTGCTGGTGTCGTTCACTACAGCTTTCTTAAATCTGGCCAGACGATTACGGCAGATGTCTATTGTCAGCAACTGCAAACCATGATGGAAAAGCTAGCTGCTAAACAACCGAGGCTGGTTAATCGCTCTAGGCCACTGCTGTTTCATGATAACGCTAGACCACACACTGCACAACAGACGGCTACCAAATTAGAGGAGTTTCAATTAGAATGCCTAAGACATCCACCGTACTCTCCGGACCTTGCCCCAACAGATTACCATTTTTTTCGAAATTTGGATAACTTCATGCACAGGAAAAAATTCAACTCCGATGGGGCAGTCCAAACTGCCTTCAAAGATTTTATTGATTCCCGTCCGTATGGTTTTTTTAGTAAAGGGATCGATGAAATACCTATGAGATGGCAAAAGTGCATAGACAGCAATGGTACATACTTTGATTAAATAAATATATTATAATAAAAAAAATCGGCTTTATGTTCCTCCCATACTAAACGCCAATTTAATATATAATAAGAATATAATTCATATTCTTATTATATATTTGACCGCATTCAAAAGAATGTGCGCAAAAAATATGTGTGTTTTTACGATGCAAAAAATGAACACAAAAGAGGTTTTTCTAGTAAGTAAGTAACCTTTTTTAAACTAAAATTTATATATTTATTAGGAATATCATATTGAGGCTTATAATCTTCCGCTTTTTTCTTACCGTACAAAGCTAGGAAATGGTCTTTTGATTGTGGTCGACCTATAGCGAAATGTTTTAAAGCTATTTTGAGTTATTACCTCTATTTTTCTAAAACATATATAGATTTTCTGATTCCCGTAATTATATTCACGAATCCAATTACCGTGAACCTTATTGCGAGAGTATAACGTAATTCGGGAAAATAATGAGGAATTAATTTTAACTTTAATTTTCAATTGGGGTTAAAATTATTTTAATTTTTTATATTAATAGAACTAGTAAACATTACAGATTGTTGTGACGTAATTACGGGATACGTTTTTTTTTTATTTTAGTTTGTATAATCAAGTCTAAAATAGTCACTTTTTATGAAAGATTTACCATCTCCTGCTTCCCGGGATAATCTGCCGGAGTTTTTATTTATGTTTTCAATTCCGGGAGTATCTCGCAATAAAAGGAGTAGAAGGAAAATTGGTTGCTGTATTGTTTAATTCGAAAGGGTTTTCAATAATCGAGTTTAAAATAAAATAAAAATATTACTTAAAAGTAAATTAAATAATAGTTTCTCTTAAGTAAGTATCGATATCAGTACTTGTGTTGTTAAGAATGACCATTTTAGGTAAAATTGATTGTACCTACGTACCTAAAACTATTTTTGTTCACTTTTTCAAAAAAATATACACATATACAAGCTTATAAAAGCTAAAGCTGTCAAACGTTAACGAAAAATACAGCAAACAAATTCTGCGGAAGCTTAATTTAGTATTTGAGTTTTATAATGAAACACGTTTAATTAATTTAATTATATAAAAAAACATACCTTCTTAATCCACCTAAATAAACTTACAAATACAAATATTATTTGTTTTATGCATGGAATTATGGAATTAGATTACGAGCTGAGTTTTATCACAGAATTAGAGACAAACTAGGTCTTTTTATATAAGCTTGCAATTGAGTTAGTGTGGGTGCAATGCGTAGTACGCGCGTTGTTTCGTTGTGTTAAGTTTACGGATACGAAAGGGGCATATCCGTAAACTTAACACAACGAAACAATGCGCGTATTACGCATTCACAGAATATAGACCAAAATACGCATTGTACCCACACTAACGCAATTGCAAGCTTATATGAAAAGACCTATACAGAGAATTAACAATTAGTACCTACCATAAATTAAAAACTCAGACGCGATAAAACGCCTTAAACTATTTTTACACAATCAATTTATATAATAAATCAATTTCCACTGATGGAAAATTTATATTTACTAGCAGTTAAAAGCAATCGGCTGTCGCCGATTGATGCTGCTAGGCCCTGCGGGCGGCTGTCAGGCTGTTGATGGCCGCTACGCGGCATAATGACTGCTGCGCAGGCGTTATGTCTACAAGAGCCGTCGCCGATTGGATCGGCTATGATGGGCGATTCGAAGCCAATGGTGGCCACTGCTCGGTGTCTACTTGTTTATATTTATTCTATGAATCATCCTTAAACTATGATATGCCTTAACATCCCGAAAAATGGTAATAACGATAAAAAATCATTACGGCCCGTAGTAGTATTAATGTTGATTCATCTGCACCCCATAGAAAACGCAATCTACAACGTTCAAATAACGAATGATTCGTAAATATTTATGTACTGTCTTCATTGCTCTCCAGGCAAGATTTCATTCCCAGACGAACCTTTACAATTATAACTAAACAAAAAAATTATTATTTTATTGGTTTCTTTTTTTATTATTGTTGACCCCTATTTCATGACATCTTCTGAGAGCCCCTTCCTTGCGCATATTCTATGACATCCCATCTGACGCTTATTTTTTGGTCTATATTCTGTGCGCTTATTTAGATGCGCATTCCATGTTGGTCTATATTCTGTGATTCCATGACGCATCTTCTGATTCTTATTTCATGACGCTTATTCTGGCGACAGTTTTATGACGCCTAATTGGACGTTCATTTTATGCCGAAATTTGAATGGAAACTGATACCTACATTACATTGGAATGAACTATTTAACTGTGTGATTTTATGTTTGACCAGCTGCAACCCATCAAAAATGACGGTACTTTAAGATGTCGGTTCCTAAGGAATAACTATGTATTTATTTTATTTAAAAAAAAAATAGGAAAAAAATTTCGGAAAAAAATTTTTGGAAAAAAAATACTATAAAAAGGTACAGACGTTACACAAAGTTGTAAGGAGAGACAGACAGACAGCCAAACAGACAGACAGACGGAAGGACGGATAGACAGACAATGAAATTATTGTAATCGGGATTGTAAGTATAATTAGTAACAGATTATTCGTAATTAGTAAGCAATCCACGGTAGGTTAAAAACTAAACCTCCAAGTTAAATAGAAGTTACCAATCATAGTTACAATCAAATACAATCATAAATCATAATAATAATGGCTCATCACATGATTGGATTCAATCAATTAGGTGCCGTTTGATTTTTCAAAAAATCACAAAATCGAGCGTTTCTTTCAGTGTCAAATATTGACACTGAAGAATATTTGACATACAATTTCTGCTAAAGTCCAGAAAGTATCCATTTCTCAATCCACTTCTATGAATGTAAATATAAATTAATATACAACTATTCTTAATTTGTTGGTGGCGTAAGTATCTACCTATAAATGACGAAAGCTATGTGAGCAGAAGAAATAAAGTATGAGAACTGGGAAAATTGGAAAGGACGTGGAATACAATCTTCGATCCATTTTTGGAAGAGTCACACACTGTTATGTTGGAGAAGAACTGTCGTTATACATATCTATAAAGCAAAGGGTCGCGTATGGAATGCGGAAAATATTATTAAAAAATTAATAGAAAAAGTGTTTTCGTGGGTGATAAGGTTAGGTAGGCTAGATAACGTTTGGGCTGATTCACTCAAACTGGTTGTATGATACCATTGAAATAATGCAGCTGAATTTGAAAAAAAAAATCATAAAATTTGAGTTTTATTTTCATAGATGGTTATTATTGAGCAGTTAAAATTGGACTCTTCATTGGAAAATTACAAGTTTTTCTGTAAAATTTTCATTGCGATCTAAGAATGTAGGTAGTGATATCAGTTTTACAAATGAGTGAATATATGAATAAACTTTTTTTATTATAGGTATATGATAATTATCCAATTATGAAGAACTGCTTTTGAAAGATTGTTGCCTCTATATAGTTTCATTCTTTCTTGGGAATCATTTTACGATAGTCAACATCAAATTGCTAATCTATTAGCTAGATGTATTTTTAATCGAAACACATAATTTTGGAATAAAATAAAACAACCATGGTACTGAAAATATTTTATTTCCATCTGTTTAAATGATAAAATAAAATATATTGAATGTTACAACACAGATAAAATATACACATACTGTAAATATGCAAGCTATAATTCTTGTACTTTCAAAATTACCTAAATAATAATTATTCTCAATAGTAATTAATTTACCAATGCTCTTTGAACTCACAACATTATTTTTTGATTAAAAATGTATTTCTCTACAAGGATTTCATAACACTTTTCTCTAAGCGGTGTTAATTCAAATTGTATATTTTTACATCATAAGAAAATTAAAACATCAATCATAAATATTTTGACATGTCAATAAGTATTTTTGAAAAATTAAACATTACATTACTAAAGCAAAGTACATAATTATACTCTTTTCTTTTTACCTACACAGTTATTTAAAAAATGAAAGCATTTAGTTTTGCTACGAGCAGAGTTGACAAATTATGTTAAACACTACTTACTAAATGAAAAATGAGTACCACCCTCAGAACTCTCAACCACCTTCAGTAAAAGAACTATGTTTTTTCATAATGGTAATTACGAAATGATGCCACTATAATGATCAACCTTTCTTTTCTTATAATACACAAGGTATATCACTTTATCTTCATCTATATTTTCTTATAGATACCCCGCGTGACGTAAAGTTGAGAAATATCACTGATCTAACACATTTCGGCTTGTACAAATTAAGTCATATGAACTAGAATTTATTTTAAATAGTTTAGGTTTATTAAATTCAAAATGACATTAGAAGGGTACATCTCGATATTTAGTGGTCTAAGAATACTGAATATTTTTAAAGTGAGTATTTTTTACATCCATTTTCACCCCCTGGGATAGTTAGGGGCCCAAATTTTTAATCAGGGCCCTATCTATTTCTTAACCCTCAGCCGTGAAGGGTACCGAAGAATGTAAAAGAATATTTATACTTAGGACAAGCATTAAAGCTGTGGAAAGAGGACCAGACCAGTGAAGTTGAGACAAAGGAGACAATTTGAATGGGCAGCCTTGGAAGACCTAACTACGTACTTAGGAATCGGAAAATATTTCTACATCTCCGGATAGGTAATGAAGAATCTGCCAATGAATAAAAACAAGATTGAAGAGATGGATAGATTTAGATTGAACGGTGTAGTGCACATGAAGCTCACCTAGCATTCTGGTGGTCGGTAGTTCGAGCCCCATTCCAAAACACCAGCAAGTTAGTTCTATTTTCATAGCACGGACTTTTAGCTTAATTTGAATATAGTAAGAATATTGATACATTTATTCCATATTCGTATCTCTATTTAAAAAAAAGTTAAAATATTTATTTTCCAGTAGAGTAAATTTCAAATGTAGTCATTTTTCATTAGAATCAAATAATTTACATACTTAAATTATTTCTATACTACATACATACCAGGCAATTATAGTGTGAGAAAATTTTTGCCTGTTTAATATTTTGGATTTAGATATCTTTTGCGATTTGGAATGAAGTAATAAATTTTAATTTAGTAATATGATGAAAAATTTTTATGGAGATTTAATTGTCAAACTTTGAGATGCACCCTTTTGCTTATCAGTATTTATCAATCACTTCTACATTATATCAATTCTACAATGGACAACTTTATGTGTGTTAATCCACACAATTTAAAAACGAATAAAACTCTAAAAACCTTTTTATATTATACATAATTCTTATGGGTAAGTGACCATACATAACGGTCCCTGACTACCAAATTATACCAAGATGGCCATTACAATACACCAGCGACATAGGGCATCAAGGATTTAGTACAGTATACTGAGTATGCTCAATAATATGACCACACACATCCTATTTTTAAATAGGCATTCCATTTTCCTGCCAAACTATAAACGGGACTGTAAAATTTCCCATTTTTCTCAGAGCACCATGTTACACAAGGTTTAATTAAAAATTGACATTTTGCACACGTTTCAAAGGGTTTCTCAAATCTTACCTTATTATTATTTATTATTTTTTCCTATTACAAATAAAATTAATTTAACGGGAAAAATAATTACTAAAAAACAACAACTGCTAAAAAAAATTAATGAAATTTAATCTCTGCTTTGTCATATGCATAATTTCTGCAAGAGGCCATATTATGAATCCAGTGGAAGGAATCTTGTCAATCTGCATTGGAGCTGAAAGAATCATCTTTCTTGGCATTAAATATTGACTATTGTCAGTACTTTTCATTTAGTAGTACATATTTCTAAAATAGAAAAAATATTATCACCGATGGATAAGTACTTACATATAAGGCATAAAATTAAGAATGACGGTGCTGTCTCTTGATAAAATCAACTAACTAAGAAATATTCGTAATTCCTGTTAATTAATACATATTATAATTGCAAAATTGGCTATAAATAGTTAAAATCTTTTAGCTAGGTACTATTAGCATAGTAATAATTATAAATATCTTTGAGCATGGCAACACAAATATATTGTATGTATAAAAATAAATCTACAAATTGGTTATGGACTTGGACACGATTCATCTAATATACCAGGTGTTCACCTAAAAGATTGAATATTTTTTTAAATGCTAATTGAAAAATATTAGGAGAATGTCAGATTCTAGTATACCGGATATTTAAAAAATAATCTGCTAGCTGTTTAACACAGACACCGCTTTCCACCATTTTGACATGCATTTTCATTGCTTTTTGAATGGGATTTGTATTTTTCATTAAATTTTTATAAACACTATAAACAGCATTATAAACTTACAGAATGCAACACTCAGTTTACAATATATAGTGTATACCAGCCTATGCTGGATTTGAAAGCATTGAGATTTCTAAGAAAAGAGGAAAGAAAAGGAGGAAGATCCAACTCTCAAAAAACCCCAGCCCATGGATGCACATGCGTAACTAGTGGAAGGGGGTGTATTTCGAGAATAGGGCTCATCAGTCAGACTTGGATGCATAGCCGATAACACATGGCAGACGTCATCCTTGTAACGACGGACCTTTGAAGAAAAGAAGATATGCATAAAAAGTTAAAGATTTCTCATCTCTGCCTCCTTTATCAATACACAAACAAATTAATCATGTCCAACCTGAATTTTTTGCAAACAAAAACTTGAAGTTTCATCAGGACATTTTTTTTTCACTAAAAGATTTTTTCACCAGAAGGTTTTTTCACTAAAAATCGAATCACCCCTTTTGAATATCTGTCCTTCTCCCTCGACCTGGCTCACTCTGACTTTTTTCTTTTTCCCAAATTTAAGAATGACAAAGGAACATTTTTGGGAGACATGCGCAAAGGTAGAATGGACTTTGATGCATGCTGTAAACGGAAAATGAATTTAAATATTGCTTTGCTAAGAGCATTACTTTAGATGGGGACTATTTTTAAGGATATCACTTAGTTCATATGAGGTGATGAATCAGTACATTATATAATTGTAATAAAAAAATCTATAAACATAATCCCCAAATCCCTGATCCTTAAACGATTTTGCACATTCAGCCAAACAATTTTTGACCCAAATACAGTAGCACCTCGTTAAATCGAAATTCAAGGGACCCAAAAAAACATTTTGAACTATGCGGAATCTCTTTAATTCGAAATTCAAGGTACAAAAAAAAATCGCCATGCGATCACGAAATTCCCCAAATATCGTAAAACTCATATAAAAGGCCATTAATTTTGTAAAATTATTTTTTTATATATGTATTTTGGCATATTTAAAGTAACAATTTTGTAAACGTAATATGTATTTTTATTTTTACATACTTCAAGAAACCATTTCGTAAACGTAATATGTATTATGCTAATACAAAGATCGCGACATTTCTATTACCCAAGAACCCGATATTGACATATTTGTGTTTCCCACTTGCGAAAAAATCAAATATTTTTTCAATTTCGTCATATTTCAAATAAATATTCGAATTATGTGACCTAAAATGTATTGATTTATAGCGCAAGGGACGAAAAATTATTTCAAATTACGAATTACTGGAGTTTTCGAATTATAGAGATTAATGTACTATTAAATTAACGTTATGGGATGAATTTCGAATTATCGGGGTTCGAATTAACATGGTTTTACTGTATTATAAATACATCTATCCCTAAAGTATTTTCTACTTCCTGTAAGATAATTTTAAAAAGATTTATTTTAAAAATCTATTAAAGAAAATACTTTTAAAAATGATAGGGTATCAGTAGAGGCAACTAAGGACTGCCGTGTGTGTTGTGTTTTCTACATTAGCGGATGAGATCAATGAAATATGTAACAATTTCTGATAAATTATTATACATATATACTATAGAATCAAAAAGGATGTTAATGAAAGTGCTATGTGTGCAACGTGGACGCCTTTATCATTATATTTTCAAAGCTCCACACATACTTCTTTAATTGACTTTCAAATTCATTAATGTACGAGGGCCCGAAAAAGTATAACATTTTCCTATAAATTCAATTAACATTGATCCTTTCATTTTCACAGTGAACACCTGTACAAACATTACAGAAATTCTAAACGCTTCTAAAATTGGTATCCTTTGGAAGTACATATATGTATGTCTAATAATTAATTTCATAATAAACTCTAAATATTTAATACGGTTAAAATTTCAAGTGAATAACATTTGTACGTGCGTTCTTACCTCTTTTCAATTACTCGCTGCGGGAACAGCTGTTACGGAAATGAGAAAGCAAATACTTATAAAGTATGAATAGCATTTTGTACGTTAACTTTTCAGTAAAGTGCTATATGATATGTATTGCGTTTCAAAATTATTGTGTTTTGTATCCATATTTAGTTAAAAGCATGATACAAATATTTTGAGCTTTGTGACTTTAGCTTAAAACCAGATAATTAACAGTATTCGTAAATTTATTTAATTGTTAATAAATAAAGCAAATTACTTTTAAAAAGAGTTATTGGAAGGTATTTGAAAGGGATCACACATCTGTGTGTATTCGAGAACCGAGAATCGTATTGGTACTAACATTACTTTCTTTGGACAAATCGCAAGTAACCACATTCTCGTCGTCAGATTTTGAAGAAAGTGTATCCAGGTCACTATAGTTGGTGACTCTGTAGAGGGTCGCAAGGCTGAGAATGAGTTCCACAGCATCAGCTCGCCCGAGTTCTTCCAGCTTCGCGAGCAGTGTTCCTAGTTTTACATGGATGATTAATCATTACATATAATATTTTCAAAAACAGAATGATATGTACTAGTTAAATGATGGAGAATATGTATACCTATATTACAATTGACGGCCATCAGAAGTTTTATTGTATGCCATGTGTCCATTTCAGCATCAAATGCAGCTATAGAATCCTGGCTTACACCTGAAAAAAATTAATAAAAATAAAATTAATCTAGATGTAGATTTGGGAACATTGTGATTTTTTCTAGATATTTTCATATCTTTTATGCCACAAGAATAAATTGTCACTGTAACCAAAGATTTCATGATGATGATATACAGGATGTCTCTAGTATCTATCAGCAAAAAAAATTAGGGAGTCTTCTTTATTAAATTTTGAATAAAAAATATTCTTTACACTTGGGAAAAATGTCGACCTTGCAGAAATTTGAAAAATGTATGTTTTGTCAGGTTTAGATCATTTTATTTGACTTGTATTAAAGCAAATGAATTTTAGTTATTTCATAAAATTTACTGTAGTGAAAGTTTAAAATTTTAATGAAAATAAGTCAGAAATATAGATTGCAAATGCAAAGTTTGATTTCGCTTATCTCTGCAATAATCGTATGTAAATGTAAAGAATATTTTATATTCAAAATTTAATGAAAAACACTCTCTCGAAATTTTTGCTACTAGCTACTAGACACCTGTATGTATGTATATATATATATATATATTGCTAGGTTTTATCAAATTGATACGGACCAAGGGAAACAGCCAGCATGCACCAGTGAGCACCAAGTGGATGCGGGGCATCAAGCAAAGCGGATAGCCGGGATAATAAAGAAGGGTTCATATTCCTCACGCTTATCTCTGGACACCATTCCAACGTCTCACTTATTGTGGGACTGTCTGCAATAGAAATAAATGTTTACATAAATATTTAAATAAAATATACAACATTTTTGTGACTCATTCCATAAACGAATTAACTTTTAATTCCGCTTACCAAAACAGATCAAATTTTGTAGCGATTCTTTTTTGTTGGAATTTGGATTTGTTAAAAGTATGTCACTAATGGAAGATGTTTCGTTATTTTGATATTCAAGCATTTTGGTAATGATTTGACTTCCTGTCCAAGTATAAGGATCTTCACAATGAGTTCTCAGCTGGTGGGCAGACATTACTGAATAGTCTAATGTCAATCCTGGAGCGGTCCGACTCATAGCCTAAAATGTTAGATAAAAATTTCCGAATTATGAAAATATTCTTTGCTAAACTGCAAATAAAGTATATACCTATATTATTTTTAGTAAACATATTTTTCTTTTTTTTTTAAGGAAACAAGTACCGTAATATTTGATACGAAATAAATAAATGAAATGCAGAGACATACACAAATATCAAATAATAAAACTGAAAAATTAATTGCTGGAACCTGGATTCGAACCACGGACCTCTGTCTTATGCGGACAGCGTGTTACCAATTTCACTATCCCAGCTACTTAATAAATCGTCAATATTTGATAGTTATATGGTTCTCTTTAAATTATTAATTCACTTATTTATATTATTCCCTTTTTTTGTGGGAAGTAATCGACTGTTATGAGAATACCAAATGAAGCTTTGAAGCCTTCTCGTTAGTCGATTTCCGAATAATCAAATATATATATGTTAATATTAAGATTTTCGCGGGTAAAAGATGAAGGATTATTTTCTAGGATAACCCGCGTATTGTAGTCTTGAGAAAGACTGTTATATTGTACCCAACGTTTCGGACAGATAGCACTGGCCATTTTCAAAGGGATGTTGCGCCTTGTATTTCGAGTTCTGTTTTGAATTGATGGCAAGCACACCCATTCACTCCAGAAGTCGAGATCCAAGTGAAGCCTAATGCAAGGCTAATTGCTGAATTTACTTTGTGACCTGGTAATTCTTCTATTATTGTTGGAAATTCCGTTATTGTTAGTTATATTAATATGTTCATTTACTGCGTCTGTACTTGGAATCGGGTTATTAGGGGCTGAAATTTTGAAAATATTTTACAGTCATTAAGAATGGATTTCCAAGTATAAGGAATTCGGATCGCGTCGTCGCGGCAATTCACGTTATTTTTATTTTTATGTATTTCTATTGCTTCTCTATATATTCTGCATGTTTCGTTATTAATATTTGCGATGGTTGAGGCATTATTAAAATCTATTTTATGTTAATAGAAGAATTACCAGGTCACAAAGTTAATTCAGCAATTAGCCTCGCATTAGGCTTCACTTGGATCTCGACTTCTGGAGTGAACGGGTGTGCTCGCCATCAATTCAAAACAGAACTCGAAATACAAGGCGCAAAATCCCATTGAAAATGGCCAGTGCTATCTGTCCGAAACGTTGGGTACAATATAACAGTCTTTCTCAAGACTACAATACGCGGGTTATCCTAGAAAATAATCCTTCATATATATATATATAATATATATAATACATTACATTTGATGATTTGTTTGTCTGAATACCTGATAAATACAATGAAGAACTTTTTCCAAATGGAGGAAGCAAACATGAGCGGAGCCGGGAGATCCCCTCACTCTCAAGTCCAGGTACTCGCAGCCCGGTGGGCCGTCTAGAGTCAGCAGGCACTCTGTGTTGAGCCAACTGATCTTAGATCCGTGCCACCACTGATACAGATCGCAATCATTGCCCCAATCTCCAATACTATCAGACACTTTCAAAGACTCAATGTCATCGCGCAGTTCAACCTTAAGTTGTAATAAATAATTTAGTTTCCACTTGCCACATTGAATAGATTATTATAAATTAGGCAAATAATGTTAAGGTTTCAAAATTATAATGGAAAACTGTGAAAAAATTGACCAGTACAGATTTTTATAAATTTATTCAGGAAATAAGATATTTCAAAACTTTAATACTTATTTATATAATGTATTTCAAGTTACAAAATTGGGGTATGTTTTTGTCATGCATTCTATGTTTTTGTATTAGAATATAATTTCATCTAATTCTACGGCCTAGATACTTTTTGGCAATCAAAATCAGATAGGTACTTACTATTTAAATAAAGTAATACAATAAGAACTTTGTTAATTCGAAATTCAAAGGATCCAAAAAATAACATTTCCAATTATGCAGAACCCTGTTAATTCGAAATTCAGGGTACCAAAAATTAATAACGCTATGTAATTAAGAAATTTGTCAAAAAAAGCCGTTAATTTTATGAAAATAAATATAATTTCACATATTTCAAGAAATCATTTTAAAAATGAAATATTTTTTATGCTAATGCAAAGATCGCAACATTTCTATGACATACTGAAGTACCCACTACATATTGACATATGTATTTACTGTTCTGACTTCAGAAAAAATGAAATATTTTTTTCCATTTCGTCACGTTTGGATGACCGTAATCGAAAATGTTTGCAATTATCTTTGAATGTATAGAGAATTATTCAATCTTCACTTGATTTTAACTTTCGATTCCACCTTTTTTCCAACTCAGACCAACACACGGCACAAATAGAAATACAATCATCCATAAATACTTGAAATAATAATAATAACTAATAATAATAATAATAACAGTAATAACTCCTTCCAAGAAAATTAAACATCTGAACAACACAAATACAGTTATTAGAAAAAAGAATCAAAATAAAGAGGAACTCAAAAAAGTCAAAAGCAAATTTAAACTGTTAATTAACCAAAAACAATTAATTAGAGGAATTAGCGCAAACTAAAGCCATCTGCGCGTATGAAGGCAGCCAACTAAAAAAAGCATGCCCAAGATTTCCCAATTTTCCAATCTCAACAAAAAAGTATATTCCACAAGGTACTGTGAAATACATCAAGGACACCCCACAAGGGTGTGCGCGATCAAAAAGCCGCATAAATCATTTGCTTATTACTTATTATAAAAAAAATTCAATTACATATATGACTTAAAATGTATTGATTATGGAGCAAGGGTCTAAAAATTATTTTATTTTACGAATTATACGAACTATGGAATTAGCTTTTTTGGGACTTGTGTATTCTAAAAATTTTGAATTATCGAGGTTCAAATTAAAGGGGTTTTACTGTAGCACATTGTGATAAATTAATTCCACAATTTGTGACATATATGTATCATACCTGAATGTGTGGAAAAATGCTGGTGAGAAGATGCGTGAAACCTCTCGCTTGACCGAGCTTGATTCCTCCGTAGCAAGAATCCGAAGATTGATATCGTGGATCATCTGAGTCCCATAGGCCCTCCAATGTTTCCACAAAGTTAAAGCACGGGAATTCGTATTCTATTTCATCATCTACTTCACACTGAAAAAAAAAGTTTAAAAAAATAAGGCACCAAATACCTACAGTAGCAATATTCCAGATGACATCAGATAATTTTTATCAGACATCTTACTCTTGTACTTTTCGGTGCAGTTTCATTAATAAGAGGAAGACTTTGACCAATATTATTTAAATGTGAAAAGCATTCAAAACTGAAGGAACCCTTTAAAAGATAACTGGTTATAGTTTAATGCCTGAAATTTTTCCCTCGAAATATGCATAAGATAACCAAATAATATGTTTCATAACAAAGTGGGAAAAATAGTTTTGCAATATAATTTTTTTACCATTGTACAAAGGCGCATTTCCTGCAACAAACCCAATAACTGCGATGCATCGCAATAGCCAAAGTGAGCCTGGAAGTCGTGTGCCGTGTACACTCCCAGAGCCCGGGCCTCCCTCAATCCCCCGCGACCCAGAAGGGCCCCCAATACTCCGCAAAGCCACCCACAGCACAACACCACCACTTCGCCCACATACAAAACCTTAAAAGATTAAATTATTTTATATATTTTAATAACATAATAACATGTCACATCAAATTTGTATTATTTTATAACTATAATAACACAACAATGTGATTATTTATTTGGAAGCCTTCACATGAAAACATTGCCGGGTATACTTTGAACAATTATTTCCAAGATATTTTGCATAATATGATTGAGAAATCTTGATTTGTTCACATATCCATCAAGACATTATTTTGAAATTTGTTATTTCTACTTTATTTCAAACGTAACTATTAAAACATTTATTATCACAACTCTCTGAAAATGTAAACACCATTTTTTTAAATAGAGATGCGAATACGGGATACGTATTGCATCAATATTCTTGCTATTTTCAAACTAAGTTAGTCCTCTTTTTATGGCTTGTGCCATAAAAAGAGGACTAATTCTCTGGCGTCCTGGAATGGAGCTCGAACCACCGACAATCAATCAACAATCGAGTGTTATAACCAGTACACCAACAGGCTACTCTTTACATCATTTTCTTATTTACATGCTTCATTTTATGATTCTCTAATTACTGATTAACAATGTAAAATGTTTGCCTTGAAAAATAAAATACATATGTATATACATATTGGAGGAGTTCAATGCTGGAATAGGATTAAGACAAGGTTGCCCACTTTCACCAATCCTGTTCACCCTTTATACGGACAGGATAAGCCGGAAAAACCAAACAGCAAGAGCCGTGAGAGTTGGAGATGTAGATATAGATTCTTTACTCTTCGCGAATGATATAGCGAGGCTGGCGCCCACACAAGAGGGCCTGCAAGAGTGGATAAATTCCTTCAATGAAGAGTGCACTCAAGCTGGCATGAAGATTAGTACTGCCAAAACAGAGGTTATGGTCGTAGGAAAAGACCAAGAGCAGTGCTCGACAGCATACAGGGGACCCAGCTGAAACAAGGCAAAAAATTCAAATACCTTGGGGTGGAAGGAAGACGGCCAGTGGATCGCCCCAGTTTAAGCTGGGAGAAGCAACAAAAAAATGTATTTGAAAACAGAATGGGTCTAGACTGGTTGACACATGCGGAAGCAGCGCAAGACAGGGGACTATGGAAGCACCCTGTCAAGTCTTTGGGCTCCCGATCCTACTAGGACATAGGGATGAAGACGATGATAATGATATACTTGTAAAAGTAATATATCTTGCTGGTCTCCCAAAACAAACAGAGACAAGAGTTTTAATGAGCGCGTGCCTCTCCTATATTAGCCATATAATTCTGTACATATGTAGTTAAATAAACATACTTCTCCTAACACATGAAGATGGTGTATCACGTCGATTATGTGATCATCATTCGCCAATAAATTAACATGACAACGGACATTATCCATAAATGCCTGACGATCCATAACTGGAAAAGATTCCATCGTTTTTCGAACACTGGTTATCCACGAGAGAGTTGCTTCCAAAAATCCATTCCAATTACCTAAGGAAACCTATAATGAAAGAACACAGATAAATATTATATTTGTTGGGTATAAAAGTAAAGGCAGCAATATCCAAAAAAATTGAATGCGGTTATTCAGTACATTGATTTATAATGTACTGAATTCAAGATTTTATAGGAAACATAGTCTATAAATACAGTAAAACCCTGTTAATTTGAAATTTTTAAATAAAAAAATCCCAAAATGTTAATTGCATAGTAGATTAACACCGATAATTCTAAAACTACAGTAATTCAAATATGTGTATATTATTCAAATATAAAAAAAATAAACAACAATAATTTGAAATCATTTTTAGCCCCTTACACCATAAATCAATACATTTTAGGTTTTATAATAGAAATTTCACGTTTTTTATATTAATTACCATATTAAATATTGTGTTTTTAAATGATTTCTTGAAATATGCAAACTTACAAACATTTTTCAGAAAATTGATTACTTTTTCATGAGTTTTACGATTTTTGGCGAATTTAGCAATCGCATCACGATCTTTTTTTTGTACCTTGAATTTTGAATTAACGGGGTTCTGCATAATACAAAATAATTTCATTTTGGTTCCTTGAATTTCGAATTAACAAAGTTCTACTGCACATAGGAAACATGGTTTTGGAAGGGATAGATACATAAAATCTAGAATTCAGGACCATTTAAATTAGTAGTCCTTGGTGACTGCATTCAACACATTTTTTTAATTTTTTGGATATTGCCACCTTTGTTTTTATACCCCACATTTCTAATGTAAAAATTAATTTCTATTGAATAGAAAAATAAAATTTTTGTAATGGTATTTTAATAGCAACCATTAATTATTATTACAGAAATAATTAATAAGACAAACAAAGTGTTTTGCATTGTTTATGAATTAATGAGAATTTAATTTTAAATAATGGTTATAATTATACATATTTACATAAGTGACTTTCCATTAGAGAAAAGGGCACTAAATAACAAAAAGTAATTTGTATTTATTCATAATTTGGTATCAAGGCATGATCTATCTGTTGTGGTGCATGTACATGGATGAGACCTGTCTCAAAAGTTATGTAATAGATTGTATAAAAAAAGCGGAGTGCTCATTTCTATCATATTTGTTAGTAATGGTTTTTCAACCAGTGACACACAAACCGTTCTTTGAGATTTGTGTCTGATTGGATCGGTAATTGGTAACTGATTTTTCATAATTTGATGGCAACCATCGGCACTAGACAACAGTTATCAACAAATCTAAAATAACTGTACCATATGTAACCGGTTAAAATAACAGTATGACCATTAATATTATTGATACATAGAGTAAAATGACCAACTGTTACTGACCATTACCAATAAATCTGTAAGACGAGAGATCAAAGTCTTATCAATACATGCACACCCTTGAGATGCAGGACAAAAGAGGAGGAGGAAATACTATCATTTTATTTTATTTTTTATTTAGTTATACAAATAGAAAAAATATATACATGTATGTAAAAAAGAAGAAATTAAGAATTCACTAAAAATTGTGTAACTTAACTGCAGGCGAACCGGAGAGCCGTGGATTAAATCATATTCGCTTCCAAAAACTGTGGTTCGTTGCTTTCCAACAAAATCAGTGCCCTGTATAAGATAAATAGTGCAATGCAAATAAATATTATTATATTACGAGTAGCAAATCAGACAAGAGAGCAAATTAATAAAATAAGTTTTAAAAGAACTGCATCTGCAATATAATAATTCAAATGTAATAACAAAATAAATCAATAAAAAATTTACATTGAGGGTAGATAGCCAAAAGAGCTGTAAGCCAAAAGAGCCAAATGTTAGTGAATATTTTGAACTTTGCAGGAGAACAAAAGAAAGTTCGTCAATCTGATTTTGTCAATATTTTTTTTTATTATTAAACAATTTCCATATTCGTATTGGATAAATAAATATGGAAATCGCTTAATAAAAAAGAAAATATTGACAAAGATTGATAGAAATTTCTTTTGCTGTCCTGTAAAGTTTGAAATAATCGCTTAACGATAACGCCCTTTTAGCAGAGGAACCTCAATATTATCCTTGAATGGTAACCAAATTAGAATGAAGTCAATTATGTTTCAAATAGCAAAATTGGTGAGGTTAGAGAAAGGAGATTGGAAGATAAATTGGAAGAACAAGAAATTCCAGAAACAATTCAAATATATAGGCCTCACATGAAATTAATATTTACTTTACCCAGTGGTTAGAGCACAGGTTGGACAGTTGATTATAGAAACATATTTGGTGGACTTTGGTGTATAAGGATTGGAAACAGGTAATGATCTTAATTAATGGATTTAGTTTATAAAGCACAAAAAATTTGATAATATAAATTTTTACAAAAATTTGCAGCTAAATATTGAATTTGAATTTTTTCCGAGACAAAACAATGCCTACCCTATCCAGGACATCTGATCGCTTTACTCAAAAACTTGCTGCATTCCGCCTCTATCCTTCCTTTGAAAAATTGTATTAAAGCATAACGACATCATTCAGTTAAATTTTAAGAGGCTAAAATAAATTAAATTCCTCCCTACAAGCAAAATTGTCTATATTTTCACATAGTATAGTTTTAAAACTCAGCATGAAATTATTTATACACACCACATATACAGGGTTATTTGGAAAACATTAATAACCTCGCAGGACTATAGTCCTGCCTTGATTATGAGTCAAAAAGGTTCAAGCTATTATGACCTAATATCAATAGTTATGGAGATATGCGACATCAAAGTTTGCAATTTTTTTCAAAATTTCTGACTTATTTTTTGTAAAACGTTGGACTATCATTACAGAAACTTATATCGAATACGAAAAATTCATTCCCTTTAATAACAGTCAAATAAAATAATAAAAACCTTTGAATTCCAATTGGAAAACATTCTATAGACATACCACTATAACTAGGCGTGCGAGGGAGGGCGTCGTTGTCGCGTAACAGAAGTTGTCAGGGTGTAAATTTATTATACAATACATAATTTACAGAATGTCCGGTGACCGGTGTCGTATTAAATACAGAAATTTGGTCGGGCAGCACTAAAGAAACCATGCAGTAATGGCGGCCGTTCTATCTGCCAAACTATCAGACGGTAATATCGGTCCATTATTTTCTTTTTCAGCTTCGCAAAACTTTAATACTTCATTGGCAATTGTTCTTGCACCATCCCGGACTATTTAGGATGTTTTGAACATAATAATTCAGTGTATATTGGTAATCAAAATGACACAGCTCGCGCTCAAAGACAAGAATGAACTGAATGACAGGGCGAGGGGTTACCGCCGGGCGGGTTTTAGTTCAAAATTCGCCGCACGCCAAGTTATGTTGGGCAAGCAATAATTGGAAATTTTTCAGGGATTTTTATCATTTTATTTAACTTGAACATTTCATTGAAACAAATGAATTTTTCGTAATCGATATGAGTTACTGTAATGATAGTCCAACGTTTTACAGAAAATAAGTCAGAAATATTGGAAAAAAAAATGCAAACTTTGATGCCGCATATCTCCTTAACTATTGATATTAGGTCATATTAGCTTGAACATTTTCGTTTTATAATCAATATAGTCCTGCAAGGTTATTAATGTTTTCCAAATAACCCTGTATACCTAATAATTCAATAAACAAAGTCAATTATATATAACTGTAACACTATCCTGTTTTAAATATATATTTTTTTTAAATTTATGAAAATGTGCTATTCATTTTAATTACAAATTATTCTCAAATAAATAAGATAACATCAAATGATTAAACAGGCACAAGGCTGTTGTGAAAAATCCAGATCTGACATCTATTGTAACTATTCAACAATAAAATTAACTATTTCATTATATTTCATTCCAACATTTTTCATACGATAAATAGCCATAACATATTTTAAAATATTGATTTATTGGTCCTTGTGAAGATCCCTAAATTACTTTTGATAGTCAACAAACAATAATACGTTATATTACAACTAATACTAATTAAGTAATTCTAACCTGTGTTATACATCGCTTTACAGATGCTAAATATGATTTAAAACTCCTCAGTCCTACTGACGTAGAAGCATTACAATCCAGAGCAAGGACCTGAAATTTATAAATCTAAAATAACAACATGCTACAACCATGCAAATAAATAGAGCTATAACTAACAAATACCACTAGAAACATCAAAGACTAAGTTATCTAATATAACTGTTAACATTAGCGGAGTTCTGTACAACATTAAAAAGGCTGTCCACATGATCTTTCCTAAAAAGTTACATCAAATGAAAAAAGCACAATTATACTGCTATTCTAAATGTTTTCATATTTTTATAAAAAGAAAAAAATTTCTATTATTTTAATTCTAAGGCGGCTTCTTTAATTGACTGCCTTGATATGCATGGATAGTTTTAGTTTGTGCTAATTTCTGGTACTTTACATGGTTTTTCACTTTTAAAATTCTTAAATTCCTCTTTTGGTGTGTGCTTCTGTTGTTGAAATGTTTATTTTCTTTGGAAGAAGTTATTAGTGACTGAACTTATTTTTTCACATATTTGTATGTGTTAGTTTTTTTTCTTAATAATATTTTTTCACATAACTGTGCTGTGTGTTAGTCTAAGTCATAAAAAAGGTAGAATAGAAAGTTAAAATCAAGTGAAGATTGAAGAACCCTTCTATAAATTCAAATTCTATTGGCGGACCTCGTAGCCCAGTGGGCATGATACTGGCTTCTCACACCGAGAGTTCCGGGTTTAATTCCCGGTGAGGTCACAATTAATCTATGCGATTTACTCAAGCATAGGTGTTTAATGATGTGTTTTGCTTCTGTAATTGGGCCTCTTGCCCTGTTGAAGAGTAAAATTAAAAATAAAATAAATATATCACTAAACATTTTTGATTACGGCCATCCAAACATGATGAAACAGAAAAAAATATTTCAAATTTTTCACAAGTGAGAACAGCAAATATGTCAATATCGGATGTCTTTACTTTAGTAATGGAAGTGTCGCACTCTTTGTGTTAACAAAATAAATATTACGTTTTCAAAATGATTTCTAGAAATATGTTAATATGTATACATTTTTCACAAAATTAACTGCTTTTTCATGAGATATACGATTTTTGGCGAATTTCGCAATCGCATCATACTTTTTGTTATGTTTCCTTGAATTTCGTATTAACGGAATTCTACTGTATTCCAAAACAATACGACTGACAAAAATTACGCTAAGATATATAATAACAGAATAACTTAAAAGTAGTACTTAAAGATTTATTTAAATTGTAGTAATAAAGTGATTACCTATGTATGTATATGTACTTCAGATTATAAAATAACAAGATTATGATTATAATAAATACAACCTGGGGATGAATCTTAAAAAATTGGCTAAATATTTGCTGGACTTCTTGCAGTAAGTTATCACCGGCAGGATAAATATATTCTCCTTGGGCGGTCTTATGCACTCTTAGATCTGCGTGGCTCCCTATCAAAATCACATTTCCCAAACCACCTGAAAATTTCAATTTCACAAGTAATATTTTATTAATATTAAAAATTGAATGCATCACTGAAAGGTAAAGTTATAAATGAATACATATTTTTATACACATACATAACTTTAAGCTATCTTAGAATTTACACACATTAATATCCGTTCCATAGTCGGCAGTTGAAGTCAAAATGATAGGAAATGAGATAAAATAAACAATTTCATAGTAAAATGTCATAATTGATTCTTGACAATCAATTCGATCAATACTGATGCAAGAATTGTGGACGAATCATAACTTTTTTGGAAAAAAAGCATAACTTGTACTTTACATAAAATAAAATGAATATTCACTACTTTATATTTTGAGGAAGAAGATTTTAATAATTCGAGCAGTGATGTCTAGAACGGTAAATAAACTTTTTCCCCTTTAAAATTTATGTTGCTCCCCTTATTTCCCATTTTAATCAATTTACAGAGATAAGAATCAATAATATGCGATGTAACGTAAATTGACTTATTATTGTATCTCATTTTTAGCTCCACAATCCTCAGAATTTTCAATTACTTCTTTTCATACCCCTAAATGAAAATAAATGATAATTTTATAATTTATAATGATTTTGCTTTAGAACGGGATGTGATCCTAATAAAGTAAAAACAAAACACGAAATGCATATTACGAAAAAGAGAAATAAAAAAATAAAAATTTTAGAATAATCATTTTACATTAAAGAATATATGACCCAATTCAAGTAAATCTTTTAACTCACAAAAAATATATACTTAAGTTAGAAGAGTCCATTTTCGGGAAAAACTTTGGAAATTTTTTCATAGAAAGTTTAATTCACCAAGTGTATGAGCAAGCGTGCATTTTGAAAATCTTATGTAAAAATAATTTTGCTTTAAAAGTTTTTAATAATAATTTTTTAATAGAATTACTTTTTAACTTTATTTTTACCTACAAATTGAATATTTTTGTATTGTTACAAGGGTTTTGATAATAATTGTTGTTGCAGTAGTTCTCGAGCATAAATAAGGATAATATGCAACAATGTTACAAGTGGTATTTGTTAACAATACCTAACTAACTACCTAGTAGACAAGAAAAATGTAATTAAAACAACAGCCTTAAAGCTGTCGTCAACTAACCTGGTCCGGCACATGGAGACTGCTTTGAAATAATAAAATTCAACCAAAATGTGCATTGCTGTAGTTGAATATAGTATGATTTCTCTAAGTTGAACATAATCACATAAACAGCGAGCTGTGAATATTTGCTTGAATTGCAATTTGCAGAAGGGCTATTAATATTTTGATTGCAGAAGTTATCAATGTTAGTCTCCATTTGTGATTTTCCAATATTTGTGATGACATTATCGTTGGCCGCCGTATACTTGGCCAATTCATTTGAATTAAAATTTCTCTTTTTAACAGAGTAGGGAAGAATAGTGGCTGGTTGAGGAATAGACACGTCACTCAGGAAATGATGATAAATTTGGAAATACGCTTCTTGCCCAGAAAAGTCCCAAACAGTTATATCTCCGACGTTGTTCAAATCCATCTAAAAAGTAAATACCGAAAATGAGTCTAATTAAAATGTAAGAATAAGCCAGCTTAAGAAGTTCTTAAACTGAGAAATTTGTAAGTAAGCAAGATCTAATAATATAACAACAAACTCTTTACACTAACAAACGTGGCGCCTGTATAAAGATGAGAGTCTGACCCCTTTAGCAGTGAAGGTCGTTGTGTATATAGTACTTGGTGATTCTACTCTGCATGCAAAATACAATAATAGCTCTCTCTAGGCTCAACTTTGTCTTTTATCAGTCTCAATACAAGTCTCATCCATAAACAAGAACCAGTATAAAATTATTTTTAAAACAAAATTTTACACATTCAACAAATTTCTAAAAAAATATCCTATTCTTTGGATCAAAATGGCCAAAATTGGTATTTGCCTAAATCCTGTAAATATTATCAGTCATTATAATTTTTGATCCATTTTTTGTTCATTAATGTATTAAATATAGGTCAGAAATTCAAAATAATAATTGCATTCAAAGGGATCATAACTCTTGTCATTTCAGAAATTTTAATAAACATTTTTATTCTCACTTGGTGGACTTGAATACCCTTTGTTGGAGTGTAGTTGGGAGTTGTGCAGGAATCAAAACTCAATGAATTGTGTCTCGGAGTGACATCCATTTCTATTTGAGATGACTGACTCGGCGATGACGGCCGTGCTACAAACCAATTTATGTATTAAAACTACTCCTTCTGTAATTATCCTGCATCATCTCATTAAGGAACCTTCCATGATAAAACTGCTTATGTACGGTTCTAGCAATAAGACTGCTGCCAAGTTCAGGAAAATAAAATGTAAAATTATAAAATGTATTTACAATGCGCTGTGTAATCAAATCACTGTGGGATTATGAAGGAAAAAATTCTGCATCATCTGATTAAAGAACCTCATGTGCTAGTTTATGATACACATTATCAGAATACTAGATATCCGAGAAAGATTTAGAAGAATTATATAATCAAGGGTGTGAAATTCCACAGGTTTGTTTTTCAATAGAGAATATGACATTGAACAATAACGCAGTATACCACCTTTTGACATAAAATGAGAACACTTCATGGTTAATACAACCCACTCACATTAGCGAAAATTTCAATTTTTATAAAAAATTACTCTAAATTGAAATAATCATTCTAAAGTTAATTTAAGTTAATCACTTAAAAAAATATGTTTTTAGTTTTAATTCATTAATCAAAAAATTATATTTTTCAAATAGGTTAACATATTTGATATATAAAATAAATCAAGAGTTGTTTGACTTTCAGTGAGGTTTTCTTGTTAACTTTAATTTTAAGGCCAGTGCCACACTACGCGGATCTTCCGCAGTGTCTCTTCTGGCACGGAACGCCGCTACATCTCTTTCCATACAATATGCGCTTATCAAACACACTACACAGTGATCAGACGATCCATTTGCTTTGCCGATTTAAGGCGACGGAAGATCCGCGCAGTGTGGCTCTGGCCTATCTGTTGACTTATCTATAAGGTCATAAAACTTAGATTATTACATCTAGTGGTGAGTGAAGTGGACCTCCTTAACAATGCGTGCAGCAAGCCAGCATTGAGAGAAGCCGAGAGGGCTGACTTGCCACTTCCACTGTGTCCGAGAAGACGCACTTGAAGTCGGACCAAAGGACGAGACCCGCTCGAGAGCTGACTGCGTAGGGCATGGGCACTCCAACCTCCAACTCTTCAATAAAATAACAAAGCATTTAATCATTCCTTTTTGTCCAATTATCAGTAAGTAAGTATTTTAATTCTGGTGTACATTATTGCGAAAGTACATACGTAATAACAGCCTTTAAAGTAGAAAAAACTTTGACTTACCATTTTTCATTACTTGATAATTTTTGCAACTCGACAAATGAGAAATGTCTCGACAGTAAAAAATAAACTTAATGACTATTAATATAAGTGTCTCAATTTTTATGCACAGACTACCAAACATGGGAATTTTAATTACACACTTGCTTGAAAGACCGCCTCACAACTTTGATGTGTGCTAATGCAATCGGTAATTTGAAAGTTAAACCCTAGGTCAAGTGTCATTCTGAGAATTTATGAGCTTTCAAGAAATTCAAGGTACAGAAGAGCTAGTTCAACGTTCTGTGCAGTTCCAACAGCAATGCTTGGACCACTCGTATTTTGTTTGTTGAGTGGAGGATAATATTCAAGAGTTGGTGGAAGAGCAAGACCGGGAGATAATGGCTCTGTATCACAATCAAAAGGATGTGGCTACAAAGGCGAGCTCATCTGAGGATGAGGTGAAGAGGCTATGAAATCTGTCATTTCAAATGAATTAAGGAGATCTGTAAAGTGTGGGAATAAATATAAAATTTCATACAAGAGCACCATCGGAATAAGGCTTTAGCAGTGCGAGCGATTAACCTGTTCTAGGTCCGCGTTGTGTATACACAATGCGGGTACAAAACAAGTGAATCTTTTCAACGACAACGCAACGTCACATTTTCATCAAATTCTCGAAAAGAGGCAAAAGCAAGTGTCATAACATAGGTTCCTGGTTAAAATTCCACAAAAAGAAAAAGATTTTGTTGAGCCGTCAGTGATGATTATCAGTGATTCCGATATGAATAATTTATAAACTCGATTATAGATTTTATTATAAATTTATGTATTTTAAAAATATATAATAATGTACGTTTTATACTAATTATTTTGATATGAATATTGTTGTTTACACTCAGATGGTTTGAGCATGTTGAGCGAATGAATGAGGAAAGAAGAAATGAAGTAAGAAAGATATATAACGCAAGTGTCGACAACGCCAGAAAAAGAGAGCGATCGCAGAAGACGTGGCACGACCATATTAACCAGATACTGGAAGGTGGTCCTGTTAGAATCCTCAACAACTGTTGAACTTGCATGCGAAGATGAATGTGGATGAGATGAGAGTTGTATGTCAGGACGGAAGAGTTTGGCACTCTATCCTCTCTGCCTACCCCTACGGACGGGGAACAGCATGATGTAAGTAATATTTTTGGGTCTCGGGACTTATAAATTGAGTTTCCTCTATACACTATAGGGGACATAAGAGTTTTTGAGATACAAGCACATTTACGAAATGAATTATGCTTGTAAGTCGTGATTAGTTTTAGAGATAAGGCTGGATTTTGCCACATTAAAATGACCATGTCTGGTTGTTCCTGTAATGTTTGTTTTCTGTGATATTATTTTCATTATTATTGTTTTGAAACACAGCACTTTGCAGTTGCCCCATGGAAAATTTTAATAACTACATGATAAAAAATAAATCAAATGTGCAAATTTATAAAAATACCAACCAATATTTGTGTACAAAACGATAAAAGTAAGTACATCAATTAAATTTGAATAATACATACAATAGTAAAAAAATACCAAACCAGGTCACCAATTTACAATAGATTGCATTATCAACAGATATTGTAGATTAACCGGATATTAAAAAATATATATAATTTATTTTTTATTATTAATATTTAAAATATATTTTTTGGACTAGGTACATAAATATATTATAAGATGTTTTATATCAAAAAATATTATGGCAAAATTTTTAGTATGTAACAGTGAATGAAAGTAGCGAAATTGCATCATGCCTTTAACTGGAATCAATGACGAGCAGTGACGCAAATTATTATTTGAGTGCGCTTAGATTTGAGAACCTTCGTAATAAAGTCTTACCATCTTAATAAAAAAACAAAAAGTCTTTCTCACCTAAGTTTATCCAACAGCTCAGCAATATTATTGTGGCCATATTTCAAAGCCGTTATATCTGCTCGAATTCCGTCACCATTTCGTTGATCAATTTTACATCCATAAAAACATAATAACCTAAAAATATAAAGAATTCATAAAATAAATCAAACGTGTTCAGTGTGCTTAATAAGTTATTCTTTAAAACAAATAGGGATAATCTCTAATCAGTACATTTTTGCCGATGACTTCTTAATTGATATGAACCATTTTCTGCCAAGCCATTTTTTTACTGTTTGGAAACAAAAAGAAATCGCATGAAACCAAATCTGAAAAATATGGTGGATGAGACAGCAATTCTTGTGACAATGGTAGCGAGCTGTTGCATTGTCATGGTGTCCCTTTCTTTTCGCCATGTGGGGCCATTTTTTGGGCACGACCTTTCCTGCCAATGGAACCTTTTTCGCCTTCTTTGAAGAAGATTCACCAGGTGAGGTCCATTGCTTTGACCGTTTGTCATAGCTGGCATATAGTGATGCATCTATGTTCCATCAATTCATGAAACACAACAGAGGAGAGTGTGATTTCTTCCAGAATATGAACATGTGCAAACGGTGCTTCGAAGTTGTCACCGACACCAATCTTGCTAATAGCTATTTCTCATACCTTATTTTCAGAGATGTGACTTATCTAAGATACAAATATTTGAAATAGAGATACAAGATGCAAAATACGTATTTTCATCTTGTATCTAAAATACTTTTTTGAATATCCATCTTGTATCTTGTATTTAGATACACTCTTTTGGTATCTTAGTATTTTGTAAATACTAAGATTGCTAAGATACTTTTTTCCAATGATGTACCTATAATGAAACCTCATCAAAGAAAAATGAGCGACAAAATATTTAAACAACTGGTTTTTAAAACCTTAAAAATATAATATTTTATTTTGTCACATTTGCGGGACCAACGCAATTTATTCGTAAATAATTCACGTAAAAAAATGAACTTACATTCTATAAAATGTGTTTTTTAGAAAACACAACAAACACAAAAGGATTTTATCTTTAAAAAGTATTTGGAAGATATGTATTTTGTATCTAGTATTTCAGATACCATTCCAGAAAGTTATTTGTATCTGGTATTTGAAATACTTGATTTTAAAGTATTTTGCATTTTGTATTCCAGATACTTTGTGCATCACTGCTTATTTTTCATATAGGATATTTTGTAAGCGTTCAATTGAGATGTAGATGTGAAATGTCAAGTGAGGATTATCCTGATAATGTCAGTATAAAGACTCATTCAAAACAATGTAACAAAAATAAAAAATGTGAAAATGTTGGTTGTCTCTCTTAGGCCCGAATACAGAGTCAGTACTTAAAGGTACGCTTTAAAAGTGTTATTTTGTACTGCAAATTACGCTTTTAAAGCATACCTTAACCTTTAAATCACTAAGTTTTGTCTCTGTATTCAGGCCTTAGTCTGGTAAGAACAGTATCAAGTACTTGGGAGTCATAGTTGATGGAAATTTAAAGTGGAGAGAGCAAATAAATTATGCAATCATGAGGCAGAGAAATCTGATATATCTCTTTATAAGACTTTATAATATCCTAACAGTAAACATGTTGAAAACCATGTATTTTGCATCTGCCCAATCCATTTTACAGTATGGAATAGTTGGATGGGGTGGAGCCTCTAAACTAATATGCTGCCTGTAGAAAGGATGCAGAGACTAATTACTAAAGTAATTTTGAAGAAGCCTTCAATATTTCCAACAAAAGAACTTTTTGAAATTTGGTATTGGTATGACGCCATCAGTCATTGAACACGGGTACTTATCATACAGTCCTTGTACATACACAGTAAGTTTATTTTTACATAAAAACTTTTATACTGCTGTAACGTTAATAAACTACATAAAATTCGCAAAGCAGTATCTGGATTTTTTTAAATACCAAAACCATCTAATTCATTTTCAGTACACCGGAAAATCCCTTGCCATGGATAGGTAAAACAAAACTAATTCATTAAATATCTTCTAATAGAAATGAATTTTAAAAAACATGAAAAAAGTTAAAAAGATTCTTTAAAAATGATCAATTTGATGCACATAAGTACATATTTTTGGGTGAAAAGGAATGGGTTGAAAGAGGCATTTGTAACAAGAAAAGCGTTGAATACAAGGATGTGCTTCCATTGCCTTTGCCATTTGTGTAATGATTTTACGATTCTTCATCGCCACTCTCGGAGTGTTTCACGCTCCATTGTTATACACCCCAAAAACAGAGATCCTTATATGCCATAACACTCTTAAAACAAAAATAAAACTGTACTATAATGAAGCCTACCTCACAATGTGAATAAACCCATTTCGAGCAGCGATGTGAAGAGGATATTGGCCTCGGAGATTGTGTCCCTGTCCACAGCCCATTGCGCACAAACATCGTACCACATCGTAAAGGCCCGAAGCACAAGCTAAATGCAAGCAGCTATTTCCTCGCTATTAAAATGATATACATGGCATTGCATTAAAAATTTATTTTATAAAACATATGTATTAAAAAATAAAACTATAAATAAAAATCAAAAACATGTTCGAGGAAGTTAAAAAATTATTAGCAAAAACCTAAAATTGAATTATGTACCTTGAATATAAAATACAATTTCATCTTATTGTATAGTATCTTTAAAAAAAATCTTACCAAATCTTTAACGTCACAATCAGCTCCGTGATGAATCAAAAGCATAGCCACATCAGAGTGTCCTCCTGTTAGAGCAGCTATGAGGGGAGGCTCAGGAATACCGGTGTCAACGCTAACACCATAATCAATTAAAAATTTCACAGCTTCCAATTGACCTGACCTAAAATGAGAAATTTTGGTATAAAAATATAATCAGTCAATATTCTGAGGCTCTCTTCCTAAAAAGAATATTACTATACTTATTATATTATGACAATAGTTAGTCTGTTAACAGACTTGTTCAGCAGAAAGACAGTCGCTTAGAGATCTAGTGGTCTGGAGTTTGTGACTCATCCCAGATTAGACATAGACCGCCAAGTTAATCAAATTTTTAATAACACAACCATTTAGCTTAGTTTAAAAAAAAATAAGAATATTTATGTGACATGTATTCTGAGTACGAAAATAGAACATACTTAGAAGATCGTTAGCGGGATCTAAACTTCAGTGCCCAAGGTGTGTATACTTCACAAAACCCTATGACAGGTTTAGTGTTTCTACTAAATGAAGATTGATTTTTTAATATATAAAAAATATTAAACTAACTTAACTATGCACTTTACATAGCAGATAACTGCAGTTGAATTGAATTCACTGAATTGAATAAACCGACATTAAGATACACATCATAACAGTAGTTGTACCTAGAGGCGGCGTACAGGGCTGCTGCCTGATGAGACAGAGGAGGGGCAGTATGTGAAGAGGGGGTTAGCAGCTGTCTCAAGACGGTCGCCTGCCCTCCCCGGGCTGCTACCACCAGCGCTGCTTCACCCGACATCTCTACCAACTGGATTTATAAAACCAATAATATCAATTAAATATATATATTAATATGCTGCATGGCTGAGAGCATAATGATAACATAACATGTAGCAAAATATCATCTAAGGCATAATAGTTAAGCCATTACCTTCGAGGTGGCAGTTGGATTCAATCTAAGTTGAGACAAGAAATAAACATTTTTGTAGTAATACAATGTTTGCTGTGAATGACTAGATTCACATTTTGTTTTTATTATTTCCAAAAATATGAACTTAATTTAATTTAAAAGAAATCACATTTCATTTGTGAAGTTAAAATTTTTCAGAACGTAGTTCTATAATAATTGAAACTATATTTCATAAAGCTGTTTATTGACTACAGAATGTTCCGGGTTTGAGCCTCAGTAACGACTGTATTTTTTGATACATAAGATTTTTTCTATCATATCTTTGATGTATCTAAATTTGTTTTAGTAACATAACATCTTGAATAACCACTCAATTTTATAAAATGAAATGTAATAATAGACATGTGACAAGGTTCCATTATAAAAATAAAAATGTAATTATTTGAACTTATTATTCATGCATTTTGTTTTTCAATTATCTGACTTCATTTATAATTAACATAAGAGTTAAATAAAATTAAAAAGTTATTCGCTTGTTATTGAAATAAAAATGTACTTATTTTCAAGGCTGCAAGGTTACAATGTATGATATTAGGGTGAAGGACTTTTTTATTTTAATTATTTTATATTAACAAATAAAGAAATCAAAAAAATAATTCTTATTTCTAAAGCTAAAATAATAGTAAGTATATTACTTTTGACTTACGGGAAAACAATCAATATTTAGTCATAATAATTTAATAAAAATGTTTTTAAAGGATACATACATTATTATTTCTCCGATTCAGATCTTCCATGTGTTGTGCACTTTTTAGTGTGATATATATTCACAAAGCAATTGACATCTCATATTCCAGAAAACATTAACAACAAAAATTGATATGTCATATGGAAATGGAAATAAAAAACAGAGCCAAAAATAGAAAATACGACTGCAGAAGAAAGATTATTTTAAATTTAATTTATCCATCATTTAACTCGACTGATGATTCAATCATATTTTTTATCGCTTATGTTCATATTTACGTACCGCGCCTCCCTCCCGTTTATCATCATGAATCCTTCGCGCAAACTCAAACCTCCCGCCACCCCCACAAAATTCACCTTGAAAATCGAGACATACTACAAAAAATACTACGGCAAAAGGGGAAAATTTGTATCCAAATTTTTGAATAAATGCCAACTGTTTAAGAAATTCAACTCACAATTTTGCATTTAGCAAAAATCTCTCAACAGTCTTTTTTTAGTACTGCATAGTATAAAACCGAGCATTTAAACGTATTTTACATACGAGTCGTACCATTTTAGATGATTCGGGTAATGGGATAAATACTATTACGCTAGCAACATTGGTAATTAAAAATACCATAGATAAGTTAATTATGTAAAAATACGAGGGGCTATAAATTATATTATCTTATCTATGGGCTAAAATATTTTACCAACTATTTTATTATTTATGTTACCGGCCCATACCAGCCCTGTATAATACAAGTGATGGGTCTGCTCTGTACTAAGTACTATAATGTAGTACTAGATTATACTGAAGTTTAAAGGTCTTTCCATTTAAGAAAGACAATCGAATAAGTATGTGTAAAGCCGTGTGTACGAGGCACATTGTTTCGTATGTTGGTATTTATACCCGTAAACACCAACACAATGAAACAATGTGCGTCCTACGCACGGTTCACACATACTAATTCGATCGTCTTTCTTAAATGGAAAGATTAATTTTTGGCCGACATTTTTCCTAAGTTGATGTAGATAAAACGATTATTTTGTACCCTCCTCGTCGTCAGAAATAATTGACCGAGGATTTGATGTGAATAAAACGGCCGAATCACCACAGCCATCAGTAAATTTGAAGGATGTGCCTATGATGACGCTATATTTAGCAACACCACCATCTACTAATTATTCCAACGGAAGAAGGATTTATGTACTGTATTTTCGCAATTACATCTATGTGTGCTGCACAGAGCTGACTATCTGTAACTTGCACGAAATAATACATGCTTACAATTACACAAAATCTTAGAAAATTCGAAAAAGTATCGATACTATGGGGCTTACAAAAAATATTCAAAGAAGATTTTAAAAAGTATCGATACTACAGGGCTTACAGAAATATCTTCATAAAAAATTCTAAAAACTATTGATACTGTGGGGTATCGATAATACAGGCTTACGAAAAAAATCTTCATAGATAATTCGAAAAAGTAACGATACTTGGGGTACCATCGATACTTTTATGAATACGATGCTTATTCTTCTTCCATAATTTATTATTTGGCCCATTGTATCACCAATTGTCTTAAATTACAATTTCTAATTTTAATTTCATTGATTTGTTTTATTTTCTCTTTTAATTATAATTTTTTATGTCTATCTTTATATTGTTCATGTTTATGTTTTTAAATTATTAATGTTTACCTTTGTCTATTTTTTATCCATTTCGTACAATTTTTAAAGTAAAAGGCTTTAAAGCTGTATGTATACATGTGAAATAAAAAATAAGTCTATTTAATATTTTCAATCTGTTGACGAAACAAACTAAAAAAATAATGATTATTTTAATTGTGACTAAATCAAAGTTTTCGAACTAAATTATATGAAAAATAAAACTCATTCGTTGTATACATAATTAATTTCTGTGCATACTAATAAAAATAATTGAATAAACTTGACTGTCTCTTCATTGCTCCACGATAGCGACATTTCGGCGATCTCAGAAACACGATAGACGTAAAACCCAGTCAGCGGACGGTGACGAACTAAATAACGGGTCAATTTGTGATCACCGCCGGCCAAGCTACGCCATGATTCCTTTGATGTGTGCTCGAAAAACCGACAACTTCACCAACGCGCGCCAATGTCGGCCAACGTCCGCCGACCCGCGCCAATACCCTCTACACATTGGTGTTGGCCGGCGTTGGGCCAACCTCGTCCAATGTGTACACAGGGCTCTTAATACAAACAAAACCATATCAAAACGTCAAAAGAACATGCCATAGAAAACAAACCATGCTTTTCATTGAATGGTGTTTACTATGACCAAAGACCATAGATAAGATAATATAACTATGACCGGGTGATATGTCACTTTCTGTTTAATTTTTAACCTTTATAATTAAAATGTCATCTACTCCGGAAATATCAATTTTATCCAAGAAGCAGCAAAATAAAACTCTCTCTGCGAAGAAGAAACCTTTGAAAACCATACGTAACATTTTATCTTCTAAGGATTCTTCCTACTGGTACGAATTATTTTTGAAAATATTATCAAATGATTGTCATTATTAAATATATATAAAAAAATACTACATTTTACAAAAATTGCAATAATGTATATAACTTATATATATATATATATATATATATATATAAATTAGAAGTATGAAAAACAATAAAAATATGATTAACGAAATATATATATATATTTTTAGGCCAATTTTAGAGGATACCAAAGTTTTGATTGCGGAACTAGAATGTCTAAAATTTAATAAGCCAAAAAATAATCACACTAACCCAATGGAAGTAGATTGTGATAACAAAAGTGAATTAAGGTAATGATTGAATTTGATGTGTAATTTATTTCAAATTTCTTGCTGACAGATTCATCCATCAGTGCCCATCTTTGTCTTTTTAAATATTTTTCGATCTAAGATCTGCATCTACTTAAAGTTTATTATTGCACATTGCAAGGCATGATAATGGACATCTATCTATTAAAAGTCATCAATTTATTAGAGTTTTTTTACAAAGACAGATTTTTATTCTCTTAATTTACATAACGTTAATGATGTGTAAATTTTTTCAGAGAAACCTTTAAGTATTTAGTATTCGTGAAAATAAATAAATAGTTTATAACAATAAAGTTCCCATCCTAACCTAGAACAAAATATAAAATTTTAATTATACAATAAAACACTACCTATCAGGGGTTCAGTTATCCTTGGGTTGGATTAAATGTAATCCTCTATAGTATTTTTTTTTTTGTAATCCTGGAAAAAATCCTTTTGTATCTCATTGGTTATAACATCTGTTCATTCCAGCGTTCAATGTAAAACTAATACCCCGAATTACGTAAATTCAGAGAAACATAACTTCTTGTTGCGATTTTATATATATGTTACAGTGAATATGTTTTTCTAGTGAGTCCATACATTCACGGGCATTTTAGAGAAATTATATACAAGGTTATTCTTATCATATCCAAGCAGATTTTCACCAATAGAAATTAATACAATATTTTAACTGATATCTTACTAGTGAAGTCATTTGTTTCCGAACTGTCATTTAAATAAAATTTGGCAGATTGTCCACGGTCGCATGCATTTCTCGAAGCATAGACAATATATCGGTGAAACCATTTATATTTTGCATGCGAACGCACGCAATTCTCAGAGCATGGAAAATAAAAAGCCGCCACTTCACTTCGGAATTATTGTTTGATGAATTTAAGAATATTATATACGTACGCACAACCAGCGTTGCCAACTCTACGTATTTTTACATAGATCTACGTACTTTAAGCTTTTCCTGCAATTCTACGATCTTCAGTCCCAGAATCTACGTATTTTGTATCAATTAACAAAATTACAAATTGTACAATTTTACAAAATAACAGCTCATTAGGCTGAATGGGTATAATTTCCTTTTCATTCATGAAAAAAGCTAATAAATGTTCCGTTTCTTTCATACTACCGCAGACTTGCTTCGCAAACACAACACTCGCGTCATTTATTCCATAGAGCTGTGACTATGTAAAACGAAATGTCTCATCTCGAAGGGAGAAACTTACATAACCAAAGTGTAATCTAATCTGTAAACTTAACCTAAAAATAATAAGGAGTGGTTTTGATTTCTATCTTCCGATATTGTTCAGCTTTCTGCTCAATTTAATTGAACTCAATTATGGAGATAAGCAGTGACAGTGATGAAAAGCGGAATGTTACTCCAACTAAAAAAAGAAAGCTGCATTATGAACAAAAATATTCACACTTGTGGGAAACAGACAAAAAAATTTCGCTTCCCCTTTGAAGATGAGCAGGGACAAAGGCTGAAGAACTTAAGGTTTATAAACCCTGAGACATTGCTGGACCCAAATTCTAAACATTCTGTACCATCTATAGCTCATTTGGGGCAAATGTTTCCAAGTAATATTTTTATCCTTAACTTCAAATATTTTATTAATGAGTTGAGTCTGCTGCACCTCACTTAGTTTTCATTTAACTATCTTTACTTTCAAGATTATGTCCAACAAACCTGACGGAGCTAGATCGGAAATGGCGAGCTCTTAGAAATACAAGTCTCCCATTTCAAGAGGAACAGATAATTAAACCAGATGATTTTTGGCTTCATCATCATCATCATCATTCTTGGCACTACAACCCTTGGTGGGTCCTGGCCTCCTCAATAATTTTCCTCCACTCATCTCGGTCTAGTGCCAGCTCTCTCCAGTTTCGAAGCTCTAAAGCAGAGATATCTTTGAGGACGTTGTCACTCCATCTTAGTTTCGGCCTTCCTAAGCTCCTTCGCCCTATTGGCCTTGAGTTCAGCAGGGACTTTGGTGCTTAATGCTCGGACATTCTCTCCACATGACCCAGCCACCGAAGTCTTCCCAGTTTTATAAATTTTGTGACGTTTGGCTCCTTAAACAGAGTAAAGAGCTCATTGTTGTAACGTCTGCACCAAAGTCCATTTTCTAGAACCGGTCCGAAGATACGCCTCAAAATTTTCCTTTCAAAAACGTCCAGTGCTCGCTCATTCCTCTTAGTTAGTACCCACGTCTCAGCTGCGTACGTGAGCACTGGCCTAATAAGCATTTTGTACACTAATATCTTTGTGTCTGGACAGCAGTCTGGATTTTATCTGCTTTTGTAGGCAGAAAAAACAGCGATTTGCGCTCACTATGCGCTTCTGGATCTCCTCTGTAGTTTTGTTGTTGCTTGTTATCAGGGATCCTAGGTATGTAAATCTTGGTACCGTTTCAAAATTTTGACTTCCACACGAGAGAGTTGGGATTTGTTGGGTGCATCCTATGGCCATGTATTTGGTCTTCTGCTGGTTTACTATGAGACCCATATTTTTGGCAGAACTTTCAAGATTTATGAAGGCATTACATAAAGCATCGGGAGTTTTCGCAATTATGTCAATATCATCAGCGTAAGCTAGTAGTTACACATTTTTGGCTTCATGTGTCTTAAATAAAGAAAGGTGATTCGTCGCAAATATTTCCATTATTGGCCCAATTCGCTCACATTGCCACATAGCAGAGCAAACGTCGAGCGTCTGTTTCTTATGAAAACAGACATCAGAAATAGACTTTCTACTGAAACTATAATAGGCTTACTTTACACGAAAAGTGCCTTAAAAAAAACCGCGAGCCTTTGCACGAACAAATTATATGTTTTAATAAATATTAATAAATTTAATTAATTTACCTGAAACTAATTATGAAAAAAATAACAACAAAACACTTGTTTTATTCAGTTTTACCTACCCTAACCTCTTCATTTCACTCAGAAAATAAGGACGTAGATCTACGAACTTTTCACAAGCAATTCTAAGTAATTTTCTAATGTGGCCTACGCCTTTTTCAAAATCTGAGTTGGCAACACTACGCACAACCAAAATGATATCATTTGATAATAAGACAGATATAGGATACTTTTGGTTTAGATCCAGATCGAAATTGAACTAAGTACATAACTTCAATCAAGCTCTCAATTTCACGGATGCTAGTTTCGTGGACAGAATTTTTATGAATTTTGCAGATACTGATTATTCTATACGGGTTTTGTTGCAGACGTTGATTATTAAGGACAGGATTTTTGCAGGCCAGATATATTTTTGATATTATATTTAAAAAAAATGTTCAAGGTATTTGGATTGTTGATATTTTAAATGCTTACTTATACCTAATGCCAAAAAGATTTTTTTATCCTGAAAATCCTGAAAAGTGAAAATCCTGCTCGGAATAATCACCGAACAGTACCTAAGTAATGTTTACCAAATTCCATAATATTACAAATATGTATCCTGGCTCATATGTTCTATTGTTGTCAGATGCCTGATAAATATTATGCTCAAATTCAATATCTTTTATTGTGAGATCTATTTTTCATTTTCAGCAATAAATATAATTTTATTTTTCGAAAAAAAAAGATATTTTTGTTCCCACAGTCGTCAGTATCTTAAAAAACCCGAGTGCGCGATTTTTCAGCCGACACCTTACTTCGCGATTCGTATTCGTTTTGCGTTGTCACTGTCCTATTTTAATTTAGGAGTTTAAATATGACAACAAAATGAATAAAAGTCGCCTTGTGAAGTGCTTTATACTTTCTACGCAAATTATTGATGGTTTCACCGATATATTGTCTATGCCTTGAGTAATGCGCGCATTTGTGGACAAAATATATTTTCAGATAATGTGTAGTGAATCTGTAAATTCGTTGATTGACATGTTTTCACTGCCCCCACTCTGCCCGACCGGAAAAAATACATTTCTACTAGTGAAAGTATAGTCTCACTGGAAATAGAAATTCGCTGTAACATATACATATATTTTATTTGTTTTTTTCACAATTCCATAGTGCATATTTACGTATGTATATGTGTACATATTTGCTTTGCTGATTTTTAAATTAAGAGTCTTTTATTACAACTGCACATTATAAAATGTTCTGGTAATAAAATGGTTGTTAAAAACCTAATACAACCGTATCTGAAATTTGGAAACCTGTTGCAGGTACCCCAGCCTATGTTATGCTTCCCAGTCCCAACTATTATGTATCTCCGGGTATTACTGCACATGTATTTAGGGGTAATCTGTTTCAGGCCCACGGCCTAGAAAAATATATAATACAACACAATAATTTTAACCCAAAGGCCGCGGGCGACTCACACATGAGTCGCGACTTACATGCCCATGGCGCAGGCGATTCATTTTTTACCCGTCGCTCTTGCGTACACACAATCTAAGAAGTGGTAAAAATGGTACCTAAAATATCTGAAATCTTTATTGATATTTGTCAGATTAGTGACTTCCGTCGGTGTCTGTGCGTACGAACAAAGATTGTTAGAGTTCTGAATGGGGCTTATTTAAAAACGGCTGAATTATTACATATTAGACTAGAAGGAATGTGTATTTGATTACACATTTTTATCGATTGTTGCGCGGTACGATCGACAATACTGAAATTATGCAGAGCATTGGTTTGTATGTTCCTTAGACATCGTCTGCATAGATTGTTTCACATTCCAATATACAGGACCAACCTGCCGATGGTTATGCCTGTTGGAAAAGCTACAGCTATGGTGAACAAAATCGCTTTGGATATTGATATATTCCATGTGTCTGAGGGGGTTTTCCGAAGCAGGGTTCTCCTACACCTCTGACCAGATTGTACAGGTCACTTTTAATTAGTTAATAATAAATTGTTATTTTAATATACAATATGTATATGGGTGTGTATTAGACATGCGCGCCGAGTCCGAATTTGCCAGCGGCGGCGTGCCGGCCTGAAACGATCGGCGGCGGCGGCGCGCCGCGGCGTGGATCACTTTTTTAGGGGATATGTTTTAAGGAATATTTAGATGTCGTGGAAAAAAACAAAAGCAAAAACGTTAAAATCAAAAAGTGTTTGTTATAAAATTTTAGAATGCAAATTTTACGTGAAAAGAAAACCGTGCTTTCATTCAAGATGACGGTTTTCTTTGCATAACTCATAATTGTCATGTATGAATATGATCTTGTTAACTCTCACGGGACTCAGCCGAGACCTTTTGGCATTTACAACAAGGCCGGCAACCGAAAACACACGCTCGCTGGGTGTGCTGGTAGCTGGGATTGCCAGCACAGCTCTAGCGAGCGCGTTGAGCCACGGAAATGCTTTTTTTCTTTCTTTCCAGTAGATAAGGATATCTCCTTGGACAACTTCTACATCTTCTGATCTCATAGTAGCCAGGTACTTCCAACATTCTTGTAAAATTTCGGTGTCTTCTGAATCTAAATCTGTGGCGTTACTGCTATATTTTTTGGAAAGTTTGGATAGTAAGGCTTGTCCAGAAGATGCATTTGCAACAAGTTCAGAGTCAGAAGTAGCTGCTGACATACCTTCAAATCTTTTTGCTACTAGATCTGTTCCTTTCACCTGTTTTTTAACGTAGTCTGCCAGAAACGCAGCGCGTGTTGTATTTTTACGCTCCATGTAGTTGTCAATTTCACTTAACAGTGCAAACCTCGGGTCTAATAAAGCCGCGGCTACAATTTTGTCCGTTATTGGGAACCTTTTATCAATTTTGCGTAACATATTATTTTTTAATGTCAACATAATAAGTGTTTCTTCATCAGATAAGGAGTTAAGTACATCATGAATTTCTATTCGAAAAACCAAAGCAAGATTTAGAGAGGCAGTCTTTTGGGAAGATAGCATTTCTACTACTTCACGGAATTTTCTCAAGAATCTCACGAGATCTTCAAGCAAGTTCCATTCTTGTTGTAAGATTTTTAAATCATGTTGTTCGATTTTTGATAGCATATTATTTACCGGATTCCTGTTGCATAGATGCAATAAGCTCTCTAGCATTTCAAGCACACTGTGCCAACGAGTGGGCGTAGAGGTTTTTATAGTTGGCACTTGACCGATGACTCCAAACTCTTCATTCACAGTTTGCAACTCAGACTCGTCTTCTGTGATTGGAATTGGTACCTCTTCATCATTTTCTGTTTGTTCAGCAGCCTTTTCTAACAAATTTAAAAACTGAATTTGTTCTTTTTCCGCATCTTTTTGAAGATCTGGTAAACGATATCGCATTGCCTTAGCGATCTTTTTAGCCTTTTTCACAACTCCCTCAATCTCAGGTACACTTTTGATTCCATCGACAGTTACGAGATTGTGCAACCCGTGCCCCAAGCAAAAGTGGCTATCGAGGTCACCAAGGGAAATTGCCCTTTTAACATTTGACCCAGAATCTGTAACGGTGTGGATTTCTTTGCCATTCAGGCTGTAGACCTTTTTTGCATCATTTAACATTGCTTGAATTTTTTCACCTGTTTTTTTGCCTTCAATCAGCTTTGTGCTCAAAGTAAAATATTTTAGCTCCATTTCTGCAAAAATGAAAGTATTAACAGTGCAGGTCAAAAACAATGACATTACCTATATTCTAAAATTATTCTTCACTAGCAAAGGTCATACCGATGGTTAAATAATGAAGCGTGAATATTATGTAGTTAAGCCTTCTATATTGGTCTGTCCATAAATCGAAAGTCACAGCCACATGTCTAGCAGCATCTACTAAAATTTGAGCTTGAACGTTCTTAAACATACTCTCATACACGTCATCTAGAGCAGTACGACTCACCGTATCCCTGGAGGGCATATCTTCTTTGGTAATAATAATGTTGTATTTCTGAAACAAGAAGCACGAGAGATCTCATCCTATAATAAAAACAAATTATGAAGAAAAAATCGTGATGTTTTTAAAAACTATACCAAGCTCACTTTAAAAAAATCAATCATTCCCTCATCAGATAAAGAATCGAAAGGCATCAGCGATTTAGAAAACCAAAGAGCCAGGTCTCTTGCAAGTAGCCATGAATCTTTCTTGGCAAGCGATGTGTTGCTTGAAATGCCTGTTCCAGTATTAAGTTGTCGTGGTTGAATATTGAAGAATTCCTTAATATTTCTTAAAGGCTTTTCTGATTTCTCTTCTCTCAGGTCATGAACATCTCTTAAGTGTCTAGTTAGGTTACCTGTGCTGACTGTCTTGTTATAGGACTTAATCCTAGCCCTGAAACAAATATTTACTTTTGCATCATTACCTGTGCACTCCAACCAACATGCTTTAAATTAATATTTAGTATAATATAATAAAATAATAATAAAATTTTCTGACCAAGAACTTCACCTACAATACTGAACACCTGATTATAGCGTTCAGACAACAAACTTATGAATAGCACACAATTAACCTTATGTTTAAACCACAAGGTGCGAGTCGGACTCGCGCACTGAGGATTCCGTACGATGATGCTGTGATGGAGACGACGAACTGCAACTGCAACGGTGTTACTTACGCACGACACAGTTGACGATGTTGAAGATTATGATGCATCATGCAACTGTGTCACGCACGACGCAGTTGATGATTGTAGTGTATTCCCGCCTGGGAATGCAGTGGTGGAGTAATACACGATCAAGTAATTACTCCAGTTTTATTATTAGCAGTATGATTGTTTGCCGACCGAGCGTAACTAAGGCCTAAGTACAAAAAGCGAACTCCGGGAATGGAAAGAGCCCGGCGCACCCGAGTGCACCCGGTTTTATGCGCTCGCCTCCCCCACCACTCCCGCGCCCCGGGCCGCGGATAGCAAGCACACAAAACTACTACAATGATGATGATGATTATAATTACAAATATATTGATATTTAATTCAATTTATTACTAATGATCCTCGGGACCTGCAATTCTTATTAAATTTATATAAATAAAATTATTAAATTTATAATGTACATAGATACGTGATATCTTCGGGACCCATTCCTGATTTATATATATTTGTTATGCTGGTGATGTTTATTCAAATAACTATATGATCACATCTAAACTGATCACAAAACACATAAAATGTAACAAGCGTGATAATATTAATAAGTTACACGCCTGGATTATTTCGTCCATGTTTATCAATAATGAATATTTAATAAACTGCAATTTTTAATGAAGCATCCGAAAAATTATCACCTGCACTAGAAGCCACCATTCTTATTTCTTCTCGAAGCTTTCCATTCGCATCGCACCAAGCTTGGGCTTGGAAGAATCTGCGATTAGCCGCGATTACCTTATTGGTTGGAATACCAAAATGGCGGTCGAACTCGGCACTAAATGGTCACTAACTAGCAGTCACAAGGCTGCTAATTTAGAATCGTTTTATAACAGCACGTCTTGGGTAGGTATTTATTGTTTCTCAAAACACAACAAATACCTTAAAATCTTACGCCACTGGATAAGTTGACTGTGGTAAAAAAATCACAACATATTCACAATTCAATTATATTTCAATTGCGAAATAGGTAGCTAGTTTCAATATGGTTGGACGAAAACTATAACTCGAACTCGAAACGGAAGTTAAAACAAAAACATACTTACAAATCAAAAGAAATATCTTCACTTTCAGATTTTGCTTTTATCAAACATTCATTACAAAATACTTGATCAACGGAAATTTTTCTTTTCTTGTTATTGTCTTCAATTGCTAGCTCTCCAAAATGCCTCCAACAAAAGCTACTTTTGTTTTTTAAATTAAAGAGCATGTTGATAGAATAATCTCGTATTTTATGCTTTCCCAATCCAACATTTGCCATTTTTTCTACACGTAATTTCAATCCACAAGCACAGCACACACAGACGACCGAATAGATGGTAATGATGAAACTGAATGACAGAATGGCGGCGCGTGTTTCAAAAATCTAACACCCAAAATCGGCGCGCCGATTGGCCTGACTCGGCGGCGGCGGCGTGGCCAAAGAGTGGCGCGGCGCAGCGGCGCCGGCGCGGCGCGCATGTCTAGTGTGTATATATGTATGTATATGTGTATGTATGTATATATATGTGTATAAATTCATAATATGTATGCATTAAACATAAAGTTTGTAATGTACATATTATGTAATAAATAAAAATTGAATTGAATTGAATATATAAAACCAAAATAAATTAAATCATAATCCAATATCAAGTGACTAGTGACGGTTAAACCGTTATTTTAACCGGTCATTTTCGGTACAGTTATTTGGGTTTTGTATGTAATTGTATCAATGATTTATAACTATGATATAATTGTTGTCTAGTACTGATGGTTGCCTGTCGAATTGCAAAAAATGAGTTGTCAATCATCAACGCAATAAGATATAAATCTCCAATAACGCTTAGTATGTCACAGTTAAATTATCGTCAGAACAAGTGACATTCATGTTTGTTATGTGTTATGTTTTAAATGGTTTAGTGGTTTCAATATTCAATATTTATTTCAATATTTTTTGCTTTATGTACGTGCGGTATAAGACTTCTATAAACAAAACATTCTTAAAAACGATTGAAAAATTTGTGAACAAAATCTGACAGCTGCTAAGAATTCAATACGGCATCGTTAGTTCTGGTACATGTAAGAAAAATGGTTGTTTACTATTTTTTTACAATACATAAATTATTGGGAGGAATATAAGTACGCTTTTTTTTTTAAATTCTAGACTTAAAACATCCAGAATTCGGATGATAATAGGTACACGGCACGAGCAGGTTCCTTATATTGTATATATTTTAAGCGTCAGCACTCCATATGGCTGTCTTGTTTCCTCGCAGCCTTTCTGTCTTGCAAGGAATACATAAATATGTATATACGCTCATGCAATGTTTTTCTGATATGAAGTTTGTTCATGTCTTATTCTCGTATTGAAATAGCATGATTTATCGTAGCAATAGTGGCGCCACACTAATCGCCAAATATAATGTCCTCTTAGAATAAAGTACATTTACAAGTAGTAAATTTTAAAAGAGATGTAAGTACGGAATGCGTGTCGCATAAATATTCTTACTATTTTCTAAATGAGCTAAACGCTTGTTACTGTGAAAATAGGACTAATTTGCTGGTGTCCTAGAACCACCGACACCGAATCCCTAGGCGACCGTCATGACCATGATGTGTACAACAACAAGCTACTCAATTTATTAATATTATCTTTCTAAAAATGCTCATCAAAAAAAATTCTGCAGGTTTACAATGTCCGTAATTCCTTACATCTGATCCCTGTTTATTTACACACTTGAAAGGAAGCATCCATAAACTACGTGACCTAATCAAGGGGGGGGTTAGGTAGAATGCTACGCTGGATTACCTGGGGAGGCAGGGGTCAGATTCGAGCTATATAATTCTTTAATTTATTTGGCATAATGAAAACGGTGCAGAATATGCGATCGATAAATCTCCGCAGATAAGATTTGAGCCAGAATTTTTATAATTATAATAAATTAAATAATCCTAGAATTATATTTTTTTTTATTATTAATTATGAAAATGTCTCGTTAATTTTATACTCAAATAATTCAATAATAGTTTTGTATAAAAAAACAGCACTAAATGTCTTCTGGAAATAATAGGAAAAAACTATGTTCCACTTAGGAGGGGGGGGTCAAAGCAAAAAGCACGTTAGAGCTACATGGGAGGAGGGAGGTTCAAAATAAAACCACATAGTTTATGGACACTTCCTAAGAGAAGTAATATTGTCACAAAAGGTGCAGTAATATTATTTGTAATAAATTAAAAATTTTGTATTTTTAGGAAAATAGTGCTCTTTGGGGTGAATGAAGTTGGCAGATGTCTGAAAAACAATGAATGCTCAGCACTAATATTTGATGCGGATGTACCTCGAATCTTAGTGCAACATTTGATTTACATGGCAACATCAAAACGGGTTCCATTTGCCGGTGTATCGGGCCTAAACAATATAATACAAACAAATTATGGATTCAAAAGTAGTACAGCTTGTTTCAAAGCGGAACCAAGCAACAAGTTTTCAAAAATAATTGATACAATTAGAATAAATTTTCCCTTGGAATATGTTTCTGAACCTCGTGAAATTATATCAGTTTCTAAAAGTAAAGGGCAAGATGCAATTTGTTCAGAACCAGAAACAAATGTTATTTATCTACAAAGAAAGAACAAAAAAGAACGAACTTTCATTCCACCAGTTTCAGTCGTAATGCCCACACTTGATCCAGATGAGCAGAAAGACACTAAATCAACATATATAAAAATAGAAGACAATTTAAACAACAGGGTAAATAAGCACGAAAAAAGTAAATCATTGAATTTAAAAATTATCAAAACCAATTTTAAACCACTTTTGGTTCATAAAGTTCAAAGTAATGTAAATAGGAAAAAAAATAAAACTTAAATAAAAGTTGTAGATTTTTTTATTGTTTAATTTAAGATACATTAGACAGTCAACATTAATAGATGGTCACCATACATTTAAGATAAACCTGTCGGAAAGAATTGATCTATATTTTTTCTGTAAAAATAAACTCTGACTTGAAAAGATCACTTTTTCAATAGTTTCACTTATACACAGTAAAATATCAAACCCTCTGGAAAAATTCACAAAATTCACACTTTTGGAGAGCTGAACGAGTTCAGATATTACATTAGAAGTCTCAGAACGATATACCTAAACTTTTGGATTTTTTCCCACATTTCAGAAAATTCAAACCCATGAAACATTATTCATTGTGTTAATCATTTATTGAGTTAGAAAAGTCATCAGTTATGTGATGATTACAAATAAAATATAAAGTATGAGTTATATGTATGAAAATGTTGTTAACTTTGTATTTACTTCATGTTTCGTTAATTACATATTTGCAGGCATATTTTTTAAACTACTTATTATATCTTTAAATTATACTTATATTACATTAGTCTCCAAAAAAATGATAACAGTTTTTTTTTATTGTGTCACTAGCTAGCTGTCAAAAACGATGGTACTTTTACATGTCGTTTCCTAATTTATTAAAAAATAAAAATAAATAAAAGTTTTTATAATAAAGTTGCAAACGTTACAGGAAGTTACGGGCAGACACCACAAAATTATTGGGATTAAAATACCAAAAGTCGAATTGTACTTAAAACTATTTTCAATTACCAATCAACAAATTAAGTGTTTCCTAAATAAACATTTTGAAAAAATACACCTTTCATTTAAATACGTGGCTATCTTCCTAGGACAATAGCATTGCCCCCTATGTGGTCCAAAAGTATTATTAAAAAAGGGTCTTCCGAAGTTCGATAGCCAACTGCTTCAAAGGCAAATTGACAATATTGTGATTTATTGTAAAAATTATTTTTATTGAAAGACATTTGATCGTGTACGACTGGATTCTGAGTGCACTAAAAAAGCTACCAATTTGAAATGATTTTATTTTCCAGGAGGGTGTGATATATTTATTGAACATTTAAATAAATCGTTCTTATTACATAATAACAATAATAAAAAATCACTAACACCGTACAACATGCATTCAATTGCATTCTTACCCTCACATTTTTCACATTCTACAAAAGATTTTAGAATTATTATTCTTGTCGGATTACACAGTTCAGTTTAAGGTGTAATAATATGTACAACTCAATAACGATTATATCTCCATCATCATACCGTCACACTGTGACTTGGAAAGGTCAGGCTCAACAAAGTGTTAAAATTTCCTGGGGTAAATAAATCAGTAGTAAATTTGTTGCGCAACCGATTTATTATTTTTATTGTAAACTTTAGATAATACATTATCCAGAGTAAATACAGTTTGCCCTATTTTTAACAAATAGGCACAAATAATAATTAGATATTTATTATCTTACTAATAATTTTGCATGGCAACTTCCTATTACAGTTCAACTCTAGAAAAACTAAACAAGGATTATGTTTGTAATACGATTTGATTGTGTTTGTATGAATATGATATAACAATTTGTACACTACATCACACTTTGGAAGTGTGATTAAAATACAAATAAAAATTTAGTACACAGTACCAAAAGAACTTTTGTATATAATACATTTCATTAGACAAGTCATCTTCGTCTCATTCAATACAAGTTTAACTGTCAGCTTCAATGTGAAGTTAACAGTACAGCACAAAGCTCAATAAGCATCTCAAACAAATACTCTAGACAATATTCTAGGGCGAAGAGCACTTGTGCAGTGCACTGGTTAATAAGATTTAAATACAAATCTACAATATATAAATGCTTGTCTCGCGTTTATTATACAATATTATTGTATATAAATATCATGTAAGAATAAAAAATTTACTAATGAATATACATAATCGATCATTTTTTTAAATGTAATGTGGGCTACTTTTCTAAAACACTAAATTAAAAACTGATAACTTTTATCGTAAGGTATGTAATTTTTTTTTAATAATTGTAATTTTAAAATATTTGTGTTTTCGAAGAATAATAAAGGGATTCATTAAATTATTTTTTCTTAGCATTTGGAATGGATCAGAAAAAATTGAAACTGGTTCAGTTCAATTTCATCAGTCATTGAATGCACATATATATCGCAAGTATTGTTTCATTTCTTACAAATGCAGTCTTCTATTTCATTTCAAAACTTTACCTTCTGTAAAACGTTTTCCATTTTGATCACTGGAATACCTATTAAATTGTGATAACAAACATTTAATTTGACAGAGAAAAAATAATGCATCCACAGTTAACAGTTATCATCTGCATAAGATTTTGTATTGACTATTACATTTTTATTATCAATCAATAGATGAGTTAAACTAAGATTGTTTTCAAAAGATAAATGTATTGACTTTTAACCTTTTTTTATTATCAATCTCAATAGAGGAGTTAAACTAAAATTGTTTTCAATAGATAAATGTATTGACTTTTAAGCTTTTTAATTATCAATAATACAGTGGTTAAACTAAAAGTGTTTTCAAAAGATAAATAGGTAAGATATTTTAAACTCTATGTAGAAATTATATTTACATCCCAAAAAGTCAAAATTTTGCCTAAAAATTAACTTATTTAAAATATTTATTTGGGAAAATGGGAGTACTCACACTGCACTTTTCAGAAAGTCACGACTTCCAGAGAGAAATTTTCTGGAATATAAGTAGCAACACACAAAAGTTAGTCTCAATTTTATAGATCTATCAATGGCAAAAGAATATCAATTGAATAAGCAATATTTTGCTTACATTATTATGTTGCAAACATGTCGCTTTTGCAATATAAAAGAAAAGAGTGGTAATGGCAGAAATGGTATATTAATCACCCCGAAGAATAGTGCTGCTACACCTAAAGAATCCGTGCTTATCTAAAAAATAAATAGCAAACTCCCCTATTGAAAGTCAATCGATATTAAATAATTCAATTAATACATTTTAATACTGTAGTATTAGTTAAAATATTTGTATGAATATATTGTTGATAATGGTAAATAACATAATATTTCTGTATTCGCAAGTTAATTGAAATGGTTACAATATAAAGGAGGGATTAAAAAATTATTCTCTCATAGATAGATACAGTAAAAGAAATTAAAACCTAGATATATATTTCCTTAATTACTGTGGCTAATAGCCATACACTGAAGTTCCAATGAACATTAAAGAAAAATTATCTGTAACTTTTAAGTCAAGATCTATCTTACTACACAACAGGTTCAGCGAGTGCTCTCGCATTCTGCTCAATATACAGTCCTTTGCCCCTAAGATGACTATGTCATCTATAATTCATGAAAGAGTGGACTTTAGCTTACATGGGTTTGGAAAGGCACTGCAAAAATGATCATTATAAACTACTACTTACGTCTATTAATGTTTAGACACACTCTGGCAAATATTGGCAGTGTATATTTAAAGGGTTATTTCCAAAGCTCTGCAGACTAAATCTACAAGCTTGCTGTTTGGCAAATAAAATTCTCCAACAGATAATAAGTTTTGTATAACATTTTGCATTGTTTGACTTTATCAGTCAGATATCATATGAATGATTACCAATATGGCCATTGTAAAGAGAGTGTGATGTGTTTGTCACTGTATTATAATTTAAGAAAATTAAATTTAGAACCTGTCATGAATTATTAAGACCAAAAAGTTGCTGAAAATATTTAAAAACTGGCCTGATTATTCATGGTATTAGAAATCCGAAAATTACTTCTGATTTATAATAGCCGCACATATGTTCTGAGGGTTAATCTCATCGGGATAGAGAGCCATGGCCTTCTGCACTTTGTCTTCAGGAAAAAGGCTGGCCAGGTGATAGTGGATGTGTGTGCGGGCCTCATGATGCGGGTTATGCTGCTGGGGCTGCTGCGAGGGTTGCTGCGAAGGCGGAGCTGGACTCCAGGGCCATGAAGGCTCAGGTGCCCAAGATGGGCAGGCGGCGGGAGCGGAGGCTATCCGGCCTACGGATTGATGCCCGCCCCACATACCTTGTACATTGCAGGCCGGATTGATATGATTACATCCATGCATGCGGTAAAGCCTGGGATCGTAAGAGGGATTGAGAGTGAGTTGACGTTGTAGTTTTCTATGCATGTTCACACTATCGGTAGACTCCTGATTCTCAACATACATGTTCCACGTAGAGGTATCTCTAGGAGGCATCATTCCACTGCCCCAAGCGTTCTGTTGCGGATAACCCATTCCTTGATTTCCAATATTGATGTCTTTCAAACCAGAGGAAATATTTTCTATACTGTGACTTTTTGGAGGGACCTCCATTTTTCGACTAATGGAGTGATAGTCGCTCGACATAGCTTGATGATATTCCTGCTGAGCTCGATTGAAGTTGGAGATGACAGACGCATGGGATAAAGGGTCAGGAGGAGGAGGGGGAGGCAGGGATGGGGCAGCGGAGCGAGTCCTACTGAGTGGCATCTTGCGAGGAACTGCCCCGTGATTGTCATAGGACAACGGTAAACTGTTAGTTTTTAAATCATTCCTCGGACTCATTTCCCTTAAATTTCCTTTTGTAGGAATATGCTTCTGTGCATGCTCTGATAAACATTCAGTAACAGATTTATGTGGCATGTTACCACGCTCGGGATGGTTATATTTACATTTGTTACCGTAAGTACATTTTTTGCCATATGGACATGTTGATAATGATTCACTCTTTTTTACCATACGCAGGAAGTTATCTAGTTTTGGTCCAGATCTACCCATTGGATCGTCAGGTGGCATAAAACGATCATTAACAAAAGAGAACATGAGTATTCTTTCCTCAACCACTTTTCTAAAATCAGAATTTTCTTGTGCCAAATCTCGATAATTATCATTGGACACCACAATTCCATCGACTTCGAAGGCAAGTTTTAAAATATATCTATCATCATAGCACACCATTCTCTTGCCTCCTACATGTCGGCTGGGGGTAAACACCAGCAGTCGGTCTCTTTCTAGTTCATCTAGAATATCTTTATCCGTGATAGGATTGTCAGGTCTGTAAAAAAATAGATAATATATAAAACCAGTTAAAATATTAAAAAGATGATTTGGTGTTTTTATATCATCACTAATAAAATATCCAAAAATGTTAAATTATCCTAGAGCTGTGAAGGGAGATCTAGTAATAGCTTTCCTTTAAATCAATGTTATGACCATGTGGCTCACTATTGTAGTGGTCACAAGTAGTCCGGTGTATCACAGCACTAAAAACTGTTTTGATTGTCTTTACTGACACCGTTAGATGAAATAGTATAAAAAAGTGTCTGGCAAATTGCTAGACCCTTAGATTTAATTCATGAAAAATATTAAAGAAAATATTTATAACCTGCTAGCTTCTTTTCTCCATTTTGGTACAAATACTGTTATTTCTTTATGTCCTCTTGCTTTGAACCAGTCTACACAAATTTTAATGCCGCGACAGGAGAACACTTCTTTATTTCCATGACTGAAAACATTAAAAATAAAACATTCTTTAAATGTATATAAAATATTTATATGATTTAAAGATAATATTTAATTTAATAATGTACTTTATAATTTTTTCCCATAAGTATTTATAATTATTTTTAATATAACATAGTGGATAGTATATATTATATATGCAAAGTTAATTATTATATTGATTTATAAGGAAAATTTTTGCTGCATTTTATTTAATATTATATTCTTATATATATATATTCCGTTTTTTATATTTTATAATTATTCAATCAATTACAATGATCAAAAAATATCATCAATTCGCAGCATGCCACAAACACGTGACATCATATTCTCTTATAGTAAACTTTATTACATTTTTAGTGAAGGAAAATCCCAACAAAATATGGTGCATTTAATTTCTTCGCTTTATAATAATTCAACATACTCAGGGCTAAACATCTCTGTCACTTGTGACAATGGGAACGGAAAGTTGAATTTGAATTTCCAAAGTATATTACAAAATCACACAAATTGTAACCAGTATTGCAAATAGTTGTTATTGCATGTGTGTAGCAGGGGCGTGCAGTGGGAACATCGCAGCATGACTTTTACGTAACCAATTTGGAAAAAAAAATCGGAATACAACATATATTTCGTAATATTTCTATCAAAATTGTTATCATAGCATTCATATTTTGATATATCATAAAAATCTGTAGCATAAATATTTGATTTCTATTTTTTCCCCAAAATATACGTTTAAAAAAGTCATGCTTCAATGTTCCCACTGCAGGCGCCTGGTATGTAGATGAATACTGTTAATAATTATGAATACATAAATACATAAGCCACTAAATTATGGTTTGGTTTTTCAGAGATTTTGTCAGAATAATAATTACCTCATAGCAACATTACTTCCATCTACGACGATTGGCCTCAGATGTGAAGTGGCGTGTACATTTGTATCATTACAGCAATTTGTTGAAGATTCCGGCACCCTGGAGGTTTGTGCACCCAGTTTTATAAGTTCTGCTAAGAGCTCATTATTACTTGGGCAAGGACCAAGTTTCTGCAATGCGGACTGGACAAGTCTTTCTGTATAACCCAGCTTCACGGCAAACTCAACTCGAGTCGCATAACCTGGAAGCTTTTTAGTTTGCGCGATTACTTCATCAGTGATGTTGTGGTGCTCTGAATTTACATACTCTGCAAATTCAGCACCGAGCGTGTCGCTCACAGTCCTTGACACATCGTGGTGACCCGCAGAGAGGCCTGCGGACGAACTCCTCGACACGCTGTGGTGGGTCAGACCAGTGCTGGCTGTGCGAGAAACATCGGCGTGAGAGGTGCAGGTATCATCCGTTTCGAAGTCCGAGTCATAGCTAGAATCTTCATTGGTCTCCAGAGCCATTTCACCACTTGACTTCTCACTGGCAGCTTCACCAATGTAGTCAACATTACTCTGGAACAATGAGAAAGATTCATTAGATATATCAAAATAATGTTTAAGAGAGTTGCGCTGTGCAATTTAAAAACATAATACATACTCCCAATTACTCCTGAGATACACTTAAAATAAGACACTCAAAGATTTTATAAATAAAATTTAACTGGATTTCTCTTCCGCACATGTTACATTAAGTAGGTAGGAATAGTTTTACCTATAGTTTCTCCATGTAAAGGTCAACGCCGAGAGGTTTTTTATGACTGAAAAAATATATTTCCCTCTCATTTGTACTACCATTGGCTCCATATAAGAGAAGACAGATGATAACAGAATGAGATGATCATACCAAAGTCAATCCCGGTTATACTATAAAATACATTTAGTTGTTGCGGCGTTTCTAAAGATCTTTATAAGAATATATGCTCCTAATGCAATCATGTATTTTAAAAATTGATATTTTTTTAATATAAATTTGGGAATAATCCAAGATGATGGTCCCGGTGTGCATATAATAAAAATAATTATTTCACTGTATAATTGAATGTCCTGATTACGATATTAAAAATAATTCATACTTAAATAATAAGTATTAAATAAAATATTGCATTTTAAAATTTCGATAATTATACCGTACATTTTGAATGACAATTATTACTTTCTTAACCATAGAAAAATGAATACAGAAGAAAAAACTCAAGCCATAAACAATAATAAATATAATGCAATATAAATTTAATTTTTCACGGCAGCACTAATTATTTACGCAGTCAAATATAGAAAAATAAATAAAAGTCCATAAATTATTTGATATCTTTTAAAAAATATTTATAAAAAATCATTTATTAATAAAAACAAAGAGTGAGGTATCCGGTAGGGAAAAAGCCAAATTTTTGTAAAAAACGGAGATAAGTCTGGATGACTTCTCCGATAGGAAAAGGCCAATTTTGTGATAAAAACGGAAACTAAAAAAACCTAATAACCTAACCTAACCAAACCTAATAACCATATACATATAATAATTAATTAAAATAACAACAATCCCAAAAAATCTCAAACAAAAAACATTATAAGACACTCACCAATTCAAAATGAAATTAATCACTTTCATCTTCTTAATTAACTTTTGATAGTCTTAAAAATCAGGCCTATTAATAAAATACAAAAAGTATCTACGTTCAATATTCATAATATTTCTTTCGCCTATAAATAATATTTTGTCATGCAAACTTATACATTGTCTATGATTTTCACATTTTTCCTCAGATATTACCTATGAAATGTCAAAATATACGGTACATTTTTCGAAACTCTAAATTGTAATATCTTATTTAATACTTGTTATATAAACATAAATTATCTTTCATTTTATTAATAACACGTTCAATAATATAGTGTAATACTCATTTTTATTATATATGCGGTGGGACCGGAAACTTGGATTTAGCCGCGAAAACCATATATGTACATTAAAATGTTCTTAGGTTTTCACAACTGTTCAGAATCTTCTGGTTTGTGATGTGGTCCAATGATCTGGAGTAATGTGCCAAATACACAAACCACCAGTCCACTTACTAGCAGCGTTATATCCGTGTTCGGAAATTATTTTTAAAAAATACGTTAAACAAGCAATTTCAGAATCAACAGAAGCAAAGAACGAATGAAAAATAGCAAAAAGAAATATCCAAGTTGTATTGAAACATGTTTATAAAAAAGAGCATAAAGAAATATCGAAAACGATTGAAATGCGTTTATTATTTATTAAAAGGTTTAATATTTTAACACAACCTCAAAAAACGACATACAATCATAATCAGCAGGACCCAGCAGCGAAATCCTTCGATAGCCGGTTGTTCTCCGTTTATATTTAACGAAAGTGTCATTAGATTAAATATAATTTACCCAGTGTGTTTGCCTGTTGCGAGAATTATCGTACAGCGACATTTCAACGAGGCCGACTAAAAAATAAATAAACACAACGTCACACGTTTTTAAACGTCACTGAAACGTAACTCCGGAGAAAGTTAGGAGGAAAACTTGTGGCGCAACGTAAATTCGAACGAGCCTCGCGGACCAGCGAGCAGCGCGGCCGCCGCGCGCGGGATTGGGAAATCAAACGTGAAATGCACTTCCGACAGCTTTCCAAAAGTCGGGGCGCTCCGCGAGAGCACCGGCAGCGGCGGAGCAGCGGGGGCCGCCTGTCGCCCGCACCTGACTGCTGACTGCGGCCGCCGGGCCCGAGCGCCGAGCGCCGAGCGGCCCGCCAGATGCTGATAAGGACTCGGCGCGCGGAGGATCGTACGATGCATCCGTGCGAAAGGTCAATCGCCTTACGTCAAGCCGATTTCACGTGCCGACCTTACCTGGCTGTTCCCAATGACGAACATAGGTCCGGTTCGGCTCGCGGGCCGTCGGCTGCTGGCTCCGTCCCCGGCGGTCGGCCGGAGCGCTGCGCGGTGCGGGGCCCCCTGCGGGCAGCGGGCGGGGGGCAGGTCCGGGTCCGCGCGCGCAGGTGCCCCGCTCATTAGCCGGTCGCGCTCGCGCTCGAGACGACGTCGAGGCTGCCCGGAAGGGAAAAAAGTTTTCCTCGACGTTTTCCACTTCGGTTCGGAGAATCGCATCTGCGTCTTCGAGGAGATCGAACTTCCATCGCGTGACTCGTTGACGAATGCGAAACACTCGAAACTGAAAACGTCACACCGCGATAATATTACGCGCGATATAAACAATAAATGTCAAATAACGCTGACTCGTCGGACGGCACATTGTTATCTCCCCCTCGCGACGACCCTCCGAGGTCGCGGCCGCGGAGGCGGAGATCGCCTCCTCGCCGGAATGACGTCGAGAAATGTCATTTCATGTCACGGATGGACGAGCGGTGTCTTATTATAAAGATTTTTCAACTGACCTCCACTTTTTGGCACCTCGGTAATCTGATGACGAGTTATGTAAATGATGTTTTTATTTAAATATCTTAATCAGTTCCGCCGGCAGCGTGTTCCCTGGCCCGCCGGGTCCGCCGAACAATCGTCCGAAGATTGAATTTTGAAAATTTGAGAACAATGTCATCATCACCTCGAGGTCAGCGTGCGCTTCACTCATGCGCCGAGTCAACGGACAAATCGCATTTCTATCGACAGATTCGACCGATACACGTAAATTCTTACAATATTAATATACGAACGCCCGAAATGCCTTAAGGCTAGCGAGCAAATAAAAATATTTTTTCAATGAAACAAAAAAATCTGACGATTTACATTACGAGCACGCGTTTTCATTTTTCAAGGCGAAAATATTTACGAAATCGATTGTAGTAGGTACGCGAAGCGGATCTAGAAGTATAAATATATTATATTTGAATCTATACGCGCAGTTTAAATTTTAAAACATTCTATCACATTAATCACGTTTTCCTCCAATCAAACTACTCGTTTTTGCAAAAATCTACGCTTTTCCTATTACTACTGATCAAACCGGCCCTTAGTACGTCAATTTTCCGGAAGTTTTTCCATTGACATTGCATTTCCATCGAAAATTTACCTTGTTTAAAAGATATTTACCAGAATAAAAAATATTTACTAAACATCTGACAACTGACGGAAAGCGAACAATAGACGAATCGGTATCTAGTTTCATTACAAAAAATAGGAAATGATTTAATCATAAGTTTAAATTTACTCATACATTTCATTTGTCAAGACACTCAAGCCCCGCCTGGTAGCATTCAGTTGGAAGTAGTCGCAAGTAGACTTAATTCAGGTTACAGCCGTGCTTTTCAGAGAACTCGAGAAAAAAAATCCAAAACTCGCAGTTGCACGTTGTTTGAGAAGACCCGGTGGCACATTTGTTGAAAACTCGTAGAGACAAAATAAATTTTGAAAATTATGAAAGAGAATGGTTTGAAAATTTCCGTTTAGAACTTCAAGAGTTAGAAACGTACGAAGGGCCGGTTGTTTGATCAGTAGTTCTTCGGTAGTTAGGCGTGACTTTTAGTCGAAGGCGATAAAAATGTTGAGGATTTGGCTGAACCTGCCCCATCGTCTTTTTCATGACTGGTTGCAGATACGGCAAATTTTTATTTCAAAATATTTTATCACCAAGCGTTTTGGCTATTCATATTCTTAGGGCCGGTTGTTTGATCAGTATTTAGAGTAATAGTTAAACAAAAAGCATAAATTTTTACGAAAACGGATGTTTTGATTGGTGGAAAAACAAAAATCTATACGTTTTTCTTAACCCTTACTGAGAACACAATGGCTGTATATGTGCTGTAATTTAAATTGTTGGTTGCCCCCACTTCAGTACGTTTAGTTGTCATCCCCGTGAGTCATGAGGGCGTTTCGAGCCCCCCGAGAGGGTGGCTGTGCATCGCAACAAAATAAATAAATTACGTCGCGGTCCCTATGACCGCGTGTCAGTAATCACTGAACTTTTTGTGAATTATTGAAAAAAGTATGAATTATAGATTTATATCTTTAAAATAATACTTCTTACAGTTATGAAAGTAAATAATCGTTTACGAAATTATCGAAATTACGAAAAAAATCGACGTCGAAATTAACTACAATGAAATGGATATCGACATAGGATATCAGTGAACATAAGAGTAGGTACATAGTTCATATCCTGAAGATGAGGAAATTGATGAATAGGTATCTCTTAGAATTTTCTTCTTCTTCTTAAGGAAAATTCTTAAGGAATCTCATTGGAATTATTTCTGTGGCAAGAATAGACTCGAATGGGCTATCAAAGAACCCGATAAAACGGTTCTAACTGATATTATTATGCAATTTTCTGATCTTCGACCACCTGCAAAAATAAATGCATGCCCCGAACCGGATGTTGTGTGGATTTTTTGAATGAAGAAATTATGTAATTAAATGGACTAGTTGTAGAATACAATTATACAAAATCTAATTTTCTGAATCACACCGACTAGAATTATCAAAAGGTAGACATGGTGGAATTAAAAGCATTTTTCCTGGCCTTTTGCTATAGTACGAAGCCGATGATGAAAATTTTTAAAAACGTAAGATTTTACCATTTTCCTGCAAAAAAGAAAAATTCAATGCAAAATTCGTAAAAAAAATCCATATGTTTAGACTGTTTGAAAAGGTTATGTCGAGAATACTACGAGAAGTTTTAAGATAATTTAACTTTCTTGAGGCATTGCGCGTATTTTTATTTGTTACTTTACATTTTTTACATGTAAATTATATAAAGCGTATTGTTTAATTTGATAATATATAAATATTATATACACTTTATTTTTCTATACAAAATATTTTTACGAATATTGCTGTTTTTACTCTATTTTGTTTGGAATTACGCAAAATAAGAAAATAAAATCGTAAACAATAATTTATTATTTTATTTATAATAATATTTATTGTGTTAAAAAATGTCCTAAATAAAATACCACTAACCAAAATAACGAGATCGGGATCCCGCGAGATCTCGAGACATTTTACGAGATCAATCCCGAACCGAAAAATCGGACGAGATTATCGAGATTGATCAGCATTTTTTATGTTTTGTATGTTTAATTTTATATTTCTATAGAGCTTTAAGTAAGTGCTTAAAATTTTTGTTCATGTTACATTCAAATGATGAAAATAGCTTTGAATAATATTTGATGTATTTTATCAACCTAAGAACATAGTAATAAAAGCTACTACTAGTTAGTAATTTTTTCTCTACTACATTGACTGATGGATGCTTGGAAAAACGCCTACAAAAAATTTAATGCAATGATTAATAATAAGCATTTTATTAAAATTGCTGATATAAAAATGCAAGGCATTGTCGTTAATTGCTATTCATCTCTATAAACAAAAAAGACAAAAGTATTCGGGATCCCGCGGGATTGGAAATTCTAATCTCGAGGGATCCCGAAAAGGCAATCCCGACTCGGGATTGCATTCCCTACTCCTGATCAAACAACCGGCTCTAAGAAACGACAAAGATTAAAAGAAGATGGTGCTTGTGACATGAGAATTTAGTTTTACGTTTAAATTAAACAAATTGAACATACTCAAACAGATTGGCATTTGTAGTTTCAAAAATTGTGCTTTTGCATAATACAAGGTATTTCAGAGCTAGTCCTCAACAAAAACCCTGCAGAAATTCCATTTGGATTTTTTCCAATTGGATTTAGGAGGTTTTCATCATTTTATTTGACTTCTATTAAAAGGAATGAATTTTTTATATTTGATACAAGTTACTGTAATACTATTGCTTGACCAACGTAAATTAGCGTGCGGCGACTTTGGAACTAAAACCCGCCCGCCCGAACCCGGCGGTAACCCCTCGCCCTGTTATTCAGTACAATTTTGTATTTGCTCGGGAGCTGTGACATCTTGATTACCAATATACACTGAATTATTGTGTCCAAAACATCCTAAGCAGTCCGGGATGATGCAAGAACAATTGCCAATGAAGTAGTAAAGTTTTGCGAAGCTGAAAAAGCAAATAATGGACCGATATTACCGTCTGACAGTTTGACAGATAGAACGGCCGCCATTACTGCGTGGTTTCTATAGTGCTGTACGACCAAATTTCTGTTAAAGGCTACGACACCGGTCTCCGGACATTCTGTACACTATATATTGTGTAATAAATTTACACCCTGGTAACTTCTGTTACGCGACAGGGACGCCCTCCCTCGCACGCCAATTTATAGTGGTCGCATTCTTGTCCAACGTTTTACAAAAAATAAATTAGAAATATTGAAAAAAAATGCATTCTTTTATATCGCACATCTCCATAAGTACTGATATTAGGTCATGGTTGCTTGAACATTTTCGACTCATAATTAAAGCAGGAACCTTTCTGTAAGTATTGTGGACTAGCCCTGTCACACCTTGTATACATAAACTGATAAATCGTAGGTATTTTACATTCTAAATTATCGCCTTTTTTCGAATGCGGTTAAAGATTCTTAAAAAGTCTTCTGCCAGAAATTATCTGATCTTTACTCGCTTTCAGGTCTTCATCGTTGACAATTTACCTAAGTTCTTCGGCAATATTTAATATTTTTTGTTCATTTTCCTCTGCAGTAAATTACTACTCACACAATACTTCATCAGCGGTACATTTAATTTTGTCACACAATCTTTGAGTCGATTTTATCAATGTCGCGCAATCTGTGAACAAATTTTACCACCAGTAGCGTTTGCAAGGTCTTGCATTTAGATTTGAGTTAGATTTCTTCATGATGATCGTAGACACTTTTTTAATAAACGTATTTCACAATAACATTTTTTAATTTCCGAGCGATGTGATAGCCTCGGATTTTTTTCGCACAAATTTCTCTTACTGATAAAATTGTGTTGATCTTTTAGGTTTATTTTAACAATTTTAAATGTTTTCTTCAAATGCTAGCGGAAGATTAAAACATTTATTAAAAACCAATATTCGCAGAATTTTTTTTCCAAAACAACATAAAAAATATTATGTTTCTTGGGAATATCAATCACGGGGATTATAAGAAAATCTTCTTGCAACCTTTTTCTTGAGAAAGAAAATCTTCTTGCAACCTTTTTCTTGCGAAAGAAAATCTTCTCGCGACCTTCTCGCAACCGAGTAGTTTTCAATTCACACTATAAATAGGTATCACAAAAATCCTAAACATCTTGTTGACATTTCGCCTTTAATATTTTAATAATAATTTGTCTTTAAGGACCAGTTGTTTGATCAATAGTAATGGGAGTAATACTTAAGAAAAAAATTATAAAAACGTTGAAAATAGAATTTTTTACAAGGTTTCATCATTTTATTTGCGTTTTATAGAAGCGAATGAATTTTTGAAAAAATGCAAACTTTGATATTGCATGTGTCCATAACTAGTACTGATATTAGGTCATGGATGCTTAAACATTTTTTAAGATTTTGTTACTAGCTATGAGACACCTGTATATGTACATAATATAATTTAGGTATATGGGTTTTTTGTTAACAAAATATTTTATGAATAAAAACTATTTAATTTATTAACACGTGTCTGACTACAACTGCGTTGTTTCTGATTGCATTATGCACAAAATAACAATGAACGCAATTTTTGAAATGAAGCAATGTGGTAGCTACTATGTTATTATGAGTTTTAACAGATAACAACGGACTTTTTATTAACTATGTTGACTACTTTAATGTCGACCATTTTCGATACCACTGTTTTCTTCAAGAAAGACTATACTCATAAAATAAATGACCAAGGCATGGTCGTAGTCATATTGGAGGTGAAGCGGGCGGGGGGAGGAGAAATGAAGACATTGAAGTGTTGAATATATTAAATACAGGATCATTTGTTACACTTAATTGATTATTAAATTAGTATTGAGTGATTTTTAATTTCTAAATTATCTGATCTAACACCATTATTATTTACGTATAAAATTTTAATGGCGTTTTATTTATCAAAAACCTGACCTATCTCTAAAAGTTGATAAGAAAACTCTGAAATTATCTTAATACCGACGCATCTTAAATGCTATTTTATTCTAATATTGAAACTACGTGCCGACTAACATTTATAAGACGAGGAACAGTTTATGCAATTGTTTATAAATGTACATGTATAGCAGAGTGGTTAAATCGGTATTTATGTTTTTTTTTACTAAATAAATTTACCTAAATTATTATTATTGGTAGTAGATAAATGTACAGTGGGATCGAGATCGGTCGACGTAAAGGTAACCAAAAAATCAAAATATTCTTACTTTAATTAATAATTATGTCCAAGCACAAATTTAACGTTTTATTGAAAATAATGCCTTAATATATAGTTATGAATGCACAGTGCACAATAGAATCACAATACAACAACAATAATTAGAAAACGTCTTACTCGAAATACGTAAACTAGTAGAAAATTGTTTTATTAAAATGAATCAATTAAATCCTGTTACCTATTTATTTACCTATAGTAAAAATGCGTCTAATCTCATGCGTCTCTTGTACCAGTGCCAATATATAAATACTAAAAGAAAAGTAATGCAACTTAATGATCGTTTGACATTGTTTGGGACATATTATGGGACATACTATATAATACACATATTTTTATTATACTAATACTCGCTGACTAGGCGAAACCCCGTCAATACGACAAGAAAAAAATATTTCAAAATTTAAAGTTGTTCAAAGTTAAAAAAAATATTTCAAAGTTGGCGGGTACTTACTGCCTTCTGCTTTAGCCAAGAATTAAATTATAATTGAACAAGTGAGAAGCAGGTACCTATCTATACGGATACGCAAAACTCGGAAGATTTTTTAAAAATATACATTCACCACGGCGAACAACATTTTTTCATATCCAAAAGTGCCAGGCGATTATAGAATTATTTTTGTAGAAATATGCGTGCATATGAATAGGCCATTATTAAATGTGACGGCGAGGATGATACGCTGAAAATGACTGCGATTCTTGAGTGCGTCAGAAGACCACTCATATCTAAATTAGAAAATCTAATGTATTGTGAATGCTGATTGTTGAAAAGCATCGAGATGAGATTAGAATTCTGTATCTGAGAACTAACACGTCCTAAATCCATTTTTGGTTAAAGTGACCTAAATACATTTTTGTTCATAGAGCATTATATTAAAATCAATTGCAACACCATATTCATTTCACCAAAGTCTTTTGTACTCATATTCTTTATATTAACAAAAATATTGCCACAATATCTTAAGTATAAATAATAATTTTAAGCCAAATACATATTCCCAACTTTTATTAACACAATTTGACTTGGCATTAGGAAATTATATTCAAGGGGTACTATTTCATCCCGGGATTACGGGATTAAGGAAGGCCAATCCCGGGATCACGGGACCACCCCCGAGATTGACCAAGACAACTATAGGTGACTAGGAAATAAGAATAAACATAATTCAAATTATGCAGTTTAAAGTACAATACAAGTCATTTATTTAAATTTTGGCACTTATTAAACTAGATAAATATATTATTATTCATCTGCCTGAATTTTACGTTATATTATAGTAATGCACCTTGTGTTGCAAATATTTTTAATTTTAATCGTATACCCGCTGACGCGGACACGACTAATAAATCGACCGACCAATGACGTATCGACTGGAGCCGCGCTTTATTACACTCACGGCTGTGTGCGAGTGAAACAGAGCGCGGCCGGACCGGCACACAAAGCGCCAACACTTTCTAGGACGCACGGGTCGCAATTCTGTTTTTTTTTTGTATCGATCTCACAACTAAAAACTCGGGATTTAGGTTTTTCAATTCCGAGCTTGCGGGACCAGAAAAACGTTCCGGATCCCGGAATCTCAAATCCCTACTTGGCATATTATTGTCCAGTCAGCCGCTGTATACCAATCTTCTTACTTATATATCAAATTTTATCAGTAAAATTTTGAGCCACTATCGAACTAACTATCATACCGTGTCTCCGCAGGGGTAGGTATAGATAATAGAATGTCAACTATGCTATCTTGGTACACCAATTTTGCTTCAGCTATATTCTTATAGATAGATCTAATAGATCTTCTCATGGACGCTCTACGGTTGTTAAAGCTTTTATAAACAGAGCCATCCTCCAATATTCATTGTATCTGATCGTGCCAGTTCTTTCGCGTATACCCGCTGTTGCCCTGCCTTGCTTTTAACACTCGCCTTTCTCGCTCGCCGCCTTTGAGAGCCAAAACAATCTGAACAATTCAAATGAAAAAATACCTAATATTTAACCAAGCAAAGAAAACCCCCAAAAAAATCTTAATCAACGAGTACAATGTGAAAACTGGTCTTTCACTAAATTGTGTGGTAGGCTGGAAGAAATTGCCAACCGACAATTACCCGCCATTGTAATAATATGCACACAAAAAGTGAATACATAAATAAAAATCTTAAAATGAGTTTTGTGTATAATCAGCGTCTCGGACTTGAAGACGTGTCGGCTCTCGGGTACAGAAATAAATATCGTTCGCATACATTCTCGCCACCACCGAGATTACCGTTCACGTAGTAATAGTAAGAGTAGTTACAAGAAGATTTGTGTCGGTCCACTTCTTACAGAATTAGCCGGCCGGATTTTGGACGAGGCCACCGGGTGAGCGACGATCCGTCGGCGTCACGCCGCGGATGAGGCCGTTCGGACGAGACGGCTCTCTTTCGCGAGGTGCCCCGCCGGTCTCGCTGGAGATTCGGTGCAGCGCCGAACAGGATGTCCCCTCGTCGCCGCCCACTGGACCACTTACCTCCCCGCCCGCCCCGCCGGCCGGATCTACAGACTACAGATGTGCTTTCCTTCTTCGTCTGACAATCGCCGTATTTTCTCGGCGCGGCACACTGCCGAGCCGCGGATCGTGGACGCTGATAAACCGGAGGAGTTACCTCATCTCGGGTCTCGAGAGGCTCCACTCGGCAGTTTGGCAAACACGTGACCGACAAAGGAAAAAACGACACATTACAAATGTGGTCAAATTTAACAATGCCCTTTTTAAGAATGAGGTCGCAAACTATTGCAACCGTAGACGTACTATAGATATAGACTAGTTACAAACCAAAATATCTGCTACACAGAACGACCGCACGAATTACTGTGAACATAGACGCACATTGCGGGAGTTGGTCTAGGGGTGTCCGAAATGTATAAATGTCCGCGCGATATATATTATTATATATATTAAAATATTAATACAATACACAATTCTGTTTATATTTGTATCTCTTTTACACGTATGCTGCGCTATAAGAAAGAAAGAGAAAATACCATTGAATAAATACCGCAATTCCCTACAATTTCATATGCATTCGTTCTTAAAAATTATGTTTTATTGTCTCTTATCTGTGGTATCTTATAGGTGGTTATGAAAATAATTTCTATGACTTTCTGACTGATTTAGTACGTAATAGAAGAGAGCAGAAACCAGATGTCTCAGATTTGTTTTTTTAGTGACTAGTCTATATTTATAGTAGGTAGGTCTATGATTGCAACACTAACTTTTGTGGACTGTTATGAGGCAATACAACCATATTACCACTGCTCCTCACGCTGCTATATTTACTCCCAAAATATTAGTGTGGCAGCGTCAAAGGTGGTAAATGTTTACAGTGCCGCTTTATACTTTTCTACATTCGCATTACTTATGAAATAATAAATTAAATAAATTGACTGAAATTGGTGTAGATTAAACAACTGTTTGTCTCTTGAATCTCATCTCTCGATCGAATCTCTCTCACCCGAATAAAGTTCTAAAAATCCGTCCAATGCGTCTGCACGTCGAAAGCTGTCAAAGCTCGCGCTTAAAATTAAAATTTGAAATACCGACAACGAAGGGAGCGACAATGGCGAGTGACGTGTTTACATTACTCGCGTTGCCTGCATGCATACTCGCTTCCCTGCTCGCCGCCACGGAAGTGTGCTGAGTGTAAAGCCCGCTTTACATTATCTGACCCCAGGCCGACCTGAAAATCTAGTCTTGGGCGAGACTTCTTGTAAAAATGCCACGAAGCCAAATGTCACCCAAGTGCCATTTTGAAAAATATGAAGTCCCATCTCACTCACAATAATTCAAAATATGTACTTCTAAAAGATAGTGCTAGTTGTGTGTCATAATATTATCTCAGTTATCATTCAAATGTGTATGTCTAGTACCACCGATGGTTACCCGTCCAGTTACGAATAATCATCGACACAATCTGATACAAATCTCAAATAACGATTAGTGCGTCACCGGATGAAATACAATGACAAGTTTACATACAAATAAACGACAAAAATTTGTTATACATAGACATTCAAATTTTTGTATGACTATCTGAAAATTGCTACACGAATAGTTTCTCTTATCCTCAAGATAGCAATAAAGCAGAACAATCGTATATTTATTATATAAAATTGTAAGCTTCGTCAATTTTGACGTTTGACAGACGTCTTTACATTTCCCATAGAAACATTTCGCGTACAATCTGTGTATTTTGTATCTTACTAAATATAACAACATTGTTATCCTGATAATCAGGGTAAATGTCTGAGTTCCACTCTATGATTGTAAAAAATTAAGATTAAAAACAAAATCTACCCAAAATTAAATTAGTAAAAAGTGGTATTTTAACAGAGATTACTAAATTATTTACAAAGTAAAGTTAGATAAGTGTGTTTTGTAATATTGTGCAGAATCTTATTTTTTTAATAATATATACATAACATACCTACTCACATCTCCAAATTTATGTAATCAGTAATATAAAATAAACAATACTATGTTTGACTATGCCTGCTGCTTGTCAATAAATTAATCTGCAAAAAAACAACCTTCTGATAAATCAGAATGGATCGAAAAAGTATTCACCAGTGCTCGCCCATTAGAGGTAATGGGCGAGTCTAAAAATATGTTTTGTAAATTTTTCATCCATTTAGTCTTTTCACAAAAATAGTACCAATACAATATTACATAATTTATCTGCCCATACTTGAACCATAATACCAACATAATAATCGACATTAAAATAATTCTCGCTGGTTGTGCGTCTGTCATACGTTTAATAATATCTTATGCCTTATGCACGCATATTTCAAATAAAATAATTCAATAATCGTCTGGCAAGTGTCATATGACTGGATATGAAAAGCATTGCTCTGCAGACGTTCCATTATTTCCAAATGAATCAACTGAGCTTTGCATACCCCTTCTTCCCATGTGTGCTAAGTAATAATTTTGGTGGATATAAGAAGGCAGGTAGGTACCTAAAAGACTTTTTTGTCAAAATACTTAAAATTCATATACTTTTGTGAAAACATTACGTGAACAATAACGTGCCTAATGAAATATGACACCTTTGTACTTTGATAAAATGAGACAAATATACAATTAGTTACAATTTTATATTGTTTTGTATGTACCTTATATCTTTGTCATAGTTTATCAATCTTTATTAAGAAACGGTTTGAGAAAGATTATGAATAGAAGCCATTATTTTTCGATACTTTCATGTTTTGTCTAATCTTAAGTTTATCTTTATAAGTTATAAGTTAATGTTTATCTAAAGTGTACCCAGATTTCTTTATCCTATTCATTTATGTTCACTGCAACCACATGCGAGTCGAAATATCACTCGATATCCTTAAAATGATTTTTTCGTTTCACCCATAATTAAAAATAATTGCAGAAAAATCTGGTTCAAATTTCTGCAAAGTTTTAATAATTTTATTTGACTTGTATTACAGCGCATGAATTTTTAATATTACATATATGCTACTTTATTGATAGCCTAACGTTTAACAGAAGATATTAGAAGCATTGAAAAAAATGCAAACTTCGAAGTAGCTTATCTCCATAACTATTGATATTCACCGCAAATGCATATTTCAGCGTTTTTTCAGAATGTATATGCTAGTAGACTACATTTTTAGGACGAGAACCTAGAATCTATATTCTTATATAAAAGTAACAAAATTAACATTATTTACAATAATCAAGAAAAAAAAGCACTAATCGACAGGCCGCAGTCAAAAAATTAGTTTTCAATGACTTAGATACGGAATATTTATATGTAGCTTTATACATCGCGATGGAAGCTTTTTACTTGTAAAAAACACATTCAGCGCACATATAAATATTCCGTAACTAATAGTGATTTCAAGAATTCTTTTGGCCACGACCAGTCAATTAATGCTTACATTTTCTTATTACTGTAAATAATATTTAGTTTATTACTTTTGTATGTCTAAATTCTATCTAAATTATTTACAAAAAAAATGTAGTCTAGAATATACATTCAGATATAAATGAATAAAAAGCCTCATTTTCGAAAAAAACGCCGCAATGTGCATTTGCAGTGAATGTCCAGCCTTAACACATTGTTAATTTAACTATTTTGGCTCGTAATTTAGACACGAAACTACCAGTAAATTGTTGTTGACACTCTGCATAACATGAATGCTTAGCGTTATAATTCGAATTATAAATGTGTAATAGAATTGAAATAATATAAATAAATAAAAAATCTACCAACTATTCGGCATAAATTTGAAAATATGTAATTTTTTCTGTCATTGCCGACAGACTTTCACCGCGTGGTAATTAAACACAAACAACAACAAAATGATGATGATTTAATTGAAATACGAATAAAAATGATTGTTAATCAACATGGCAACTCACGGTCATCATTCTCGGGAGGCGAGGACAATAAACATAATGGTGTGTGTGTGTTGCCCTAGCCGGGCTAACCTCGTCGCTGGTAGATCTTCTAGGTTACATCCGGTTGTGGCCGTGTAGTACTCTGAAACGTACGTAGTGAATAAATACGAAGACTGGCTCGGAGACGAGAACGAGCCGGAAGTATCCCAGCAGGCAGGTACTGCCGATGTAAAAAAACGAACAAATCTAGAAAGTGGGCGTTCGTTTCATCATTGTGCTCCGCGAGACGGGCGCCCACGTCACTAACGAGTACGTTCACGGCACGAAACCTTGGATATCAATCACCATTTGATTATCTTCAAAATTCTATGTTTTTATAATATACCAATTATAATAATTTCGTTGTCTGTCCTTCCATCGTAACTTCGCGTAACGTAACTTCTTTATAGTATTTTTTTCTTATCTTTTTTTTATATAAATAAATACTTATTCCTTAGGAACCGACATTTTTGACGGGTGGAACCGACATTTTTGACAGGTTACAGCTAGTAAACGTATAAAAATATTAATAAATCAATTTACTCGATATGTAAAATATTAGGAACAATAATGAATGTACTACTAAATCATCACGCATCACGCGTATAGTAATACCTACATCAATTTAAATTAATCATACAGGTGCCTCGCATCTAATAGCAAAAACTTATTCAAATTTGAATAGAAAATTTTGTTTACACTTTTAGGTGAAATGTCGACAGTTACGGAGATAAGTGACATCAAAATTTGCATTTTGTTTTCATTATTTCTGATTTATTTACTGATTGATTATTGATTATATGTATATACCCTGATGAAGCTACAAATGTTATTATTTATCAATGTTATCAAAAATAATAAATAAAGTTAAAGAAAAAAGTAACCCATAAAGTAACCCAAGTTTTTACAACACTCCCTTTCTCATTTTCGGGTTTCGTGTCTACCATATGCGTCGGAATCTCCATGTAACTTACTTAATTGTATAAAAGACCATTAAAAATCCAAAATTATACTATAATTATTATTTTTTTACGAAAATTTGATAGATCTTCTTGATCGTCGCCACGAATCTGCTTGCAAAGTTTCAGCTCGATTGGATCACGGGAAAAGGGTTAAAAATCGATCCAAAGTTTTTTCGACGGCAAGCAAGCGGACGCCATGAGTTAATATAAAGGGAGTAAAAAATATCACATTCGTTAACTAACCCCACTGAATGTATTTTGTCAACTTGGTTTATAGTAATATCGTAAAAATCTATGACTTTATGATTGGTGGAAAACGTAAAACGTCAATGATTTAAACGAAAGTTCATACAACCAGCATTAAAACAAAACGTTCGCAGAGCCGGTCGTATCAGGGATTTATAAATGTGGAAATTGTTGTCCATAAAGTTGAAAATATAGTAGAGTGCCTATAATCCGTGGTTATTGATGAATCTCCAAATTATATTCATCATTGAGTTAAACATTTGTACATTGAGTACAAAAAATAAGTATAAAACACAAAACCGAAATTCTGGTAGAATTATAAAAATAAACACTCATAGTTACTTTTTAAGAAGCATTATTTTTTGTTCACGCCCGCGAATTTGCAACACTTCAATGTAATCAACATTGCCTTGGCTTTCACAGGATTCATGTATTTTCATTACAACTTTCTTTGCAATCGTCGTTCACCATCGTCGTCTTCTTCTTGGTTCTCGCACGCTTCCAATTTATTCATCCGATTTGTATCTCCGGATTTATTTTAGTATATTCAACCAATCATTAATATTTATCCAGCGTTAGAACAAAAACTTTGCAGGTGGGCTCACGCCTAGATAATGAGTCGAAAATGTTCAACCAATCGTGACCTAATTTCAATAGTTATGAAGATATGCAATATCAATGTTTGCCTTTTTTCCATTTGTCCGGATTTATTTTAGTATATTCAACCACTCATTAATATTTATCCAGCGTTAGAACAAAAACTTTACAGGTGGGCTCACGCCTAGATAATGAGTCGAAAATGTTCAACCAATCATGACCTAATTTCAATAGTTATGAAGATATGCAATATCAATGTTTGCCTTATTTTTTGAAAAAGTTGGACATCATTACAGTGACAGTTATATGGATTATGAAACATTCATTCGCTTCAATACAACTCAAATAAAATGATAAAAACCTTGTAAAAAATTACATTTTCAACTTTTGCAACGTTTATTCGACTTGTATTGAACCGAATAAATTTTTCATAATCTAAGTTACTGTAATGGTAGTTCGATTTTTTCAAAGAAGAAGTCAGAAATATTGAAAAAAAATGCAAACATTGATATTGCATATCTATTGATGTTAGATCATGGTTGCTTGAACATTTTCGAGTCGTTATCAAAGCATGAATCCACCTGTAAAATTTTTACTACTAGCTATGAGACACCCTGTATATCTATGTATAACTAATTTATTATCTGTATTTTGTTAGAATCATAAAATTGTATCGCCTTCGGCATTGCCTTGGTACGACAAAAATAACATTTTTTTCTTTAATTATAATGTACTATATTTGTATCATGAATTTGGTCTGGAAGAGCAAAAATATGCATATTGAAAGCAAGGTCAAGATATGCGTGCGACCTATCATGACATATGCTGTAGCGACGCGGGCTGACACTGTCCGCACCAAAGGACTCCTCGAACATCTGAAATGAAGGTGCTGAGATCCATTACTGGAAAAACTACGTGATCGTGTAAAATAGAGGATATAGCACGATGGACTCTGATGGAGCAGATCCAGAAGGAAATTTTGGAGGGGTCAGCAGAATGGACAGTGACAGACTCACTCGTGCACACGCAGCGAATAAAATCCCCTCTGGACGACCCCCACCGGGAAGACCACCGAAAAGATGGAGGGATAGCTGGACCTCGTCATTCCAGGAGGCGTAGTTTTCTGAACCACAGATCAACAGATCTATTTATTAACGGATTTGTTGATTTATTAAAAAATTAATCTATTTGACCTATTTCTATTGAAAAAGAAGAAAGATAATGTACTATAAATAGATCACTGCAAGCGTGCATTAAGACGAAAGAAATTGGAAGACGATGTACTCGTGCACGCGCGGTAGAAGTTATTTTTCTTCGGCGTGATTGTGATAGTTGATATTTACACATTGGTTAAAAATGTACAAAATATCAATACAATAATAATACTATATCTAGGGAGATGATAAATATAATTAATAACACTTTAATGTAGTTAAATTATTCATATTTGTTTTTGAAGTGGTACAAATGTAACTATTAGTTAGTCTTCGAATCGACGTCTCACGACGGTTCAAAGACATTTAAAAAATGTGTGCATTTAAAAAAAAATCAAGTGCCTACCCACTTTCATGTTTTATCGATTTTCGGTTCCGTATTCAAAAGTTTCGAAACCATACAAATTCGACAGCCGCATTGAATGTCGAATGAATTAATGTGTTTTTTGTTTTGAAAATGAATACCTGACAATAACGTCGTTTTTGCAAAAACATCGACAATAACATATACACCTAAGATCGTAATCGAATAAACAATTCTAATTTTCAATTCAATAACCAACCATTCGTCAGCTTTCGAATCGAGCATCTTTATGATTGGTACTCAATTAAAGGTGGTCAACAATACCTACATTATTTATATTACTGGAACATTAATTTCAGTTGAATGAATTTTTGAAAGTTTAATAGATGTGCGCGAATTTTCCGTTACAATGAAAAATTTATCCTTAATGCGCTAAAAGAAATAACTTCAAAAATTTTAATAAACTTCCATTAACTTAAAGAACGCACAAAATTTTGTCAATTTACGCAGCTACGTATGTGGGGTATAAAAGCGAAAGCAGCAATATCCAAAAAATGTTTTGAATGGAGTCACCAAGGATTACTAACTAATTTAAAACAAACTTCTAGATTATATATGTATCTATCCCTTCCAAAATCATGTTTCCTATAAATTTATAGGCATTGTTTCCTATAAAACCTCGAATTTAGTACATTATAAATTAGTAATCCTCAATGACTGCGTCAATTTTTTTTGGATATTGCTGCCTTTGGTTTTATACTTCACATGCGTCAAAATTTTGAGCCATAACCAATCACAATTCGTGATTAATATAAATATGGATTTTTTATATATACGAATTCAACAATATGTATATGATTGATTAATGGTTACTGATGGGACTAGGCAGATGCCAGTATTTCTTACTGGAATAAGATTCTCTCTGGGAGTGTAGGTTCGAATTATATCGGCTGCAAGGTTTTTTTTTACCTTTACTGCTTTATATTCTATATTTACATTCAATCGTTTTTAAATTTAACTTGAATATTAAATTTTTATTTTATTTATAAAACAAAAAAATAATGATTAAATCACATGTATCGACGGCTCCTACGTATAATATCGTAACCCACAAATCAATGATTTTGAGTTGTTTGTGTATTTCGTATATATTTAATTATATCTTCAATTACAAGAAAGGAAAAAAGTATATATATTTATTGCAGATATTTTTTTTTCTTTCTTGGAATTAAAGGTATAATTAAATACACAAAAAACTCAAAATCGTCGATTTGTGGATTACAATATTATACGTAGGAGCCGTCGATATATTAATAAACATCAACCAAAACGAATATTCCCATAGCAATTATCAAAGATCAAAATATTTAATTTACTCACATCTTAATTATTTTTCTTTGTATAGAAAACGAGGATTTAAAAAAAATACTCAGGCAAATAACAAAAATATAAAATGAGTTTCAGTGTCATTACATTACACATGTTAGTTTATACCTACCATAATTATGTATTTTTTATGTTTTGTTTATATTTTCAACGTTGAAAAATAGAAGTGTTCTCAGGTTTTCACGGCCGGTCAGAATCTTGCGTGTTGTTTGTTTTATGGGATATTCTGCTTGGAATGATGTACCCTGCAATGGGATCCGAAACAGAAAAAGAGATTTGTGGAAATACTAGCCGTAGACACAGCGACCACTACCTAACAAAAAGCAATTGACGATAGCCGATTAATAAATGCTCAAGTTAATATAGAAAATTATTTCTAAGTTTCTGCAAGCCCCGATACGGAATGCTCGGTTAAAAAATTAGAGCAAAAAAAAAACTCGAACGCCGAATGGCTGAAACTGGGTCATTCGGCGTAAACAGTGAACAATTCGGAATAAATAGACAACTGTGTGGCAAGTAGACTTCTACGGAATCTCTTAGAAGTGTTTTTTTTTGGTTTTGGAGATGCTCGCAGCATGTACTGTTAACAACTACTGCCGTGTAAAACACACTACCACTCATGAGCCACAATTATTCGCCAAGGTAAGAGCTGGGATACTACGAAGAATTTTGCGAATGGTTTTTGGTTCCAAATCATAGAAACATTTATCTTTTGATCTTTGAAGAGCTGAACATTACTATTTTTTGGCAATACCCAACAATATCATCAGAATCTGACACTCGCCTGACCTAGTTGCTAGCTCGTGAAGGACGCCCAAATTGAAGTAATGAAGCCCGTCAGTCCTACTTACAAAGTGACCCAGTCTCGAAAGCCGTATCCTGCACCTTTCTGAGTCATCTCAGCTCACGTGCGGGTTATTATCTCGAGTTATGTGAAAGGTTCTCCACCCACCGCGGCCCGCTGCATTCTTATTTCTAATATCCGCCTTCCCGACCAGTACGGTATTTTCACAAATTATTTAATAATTTATCAATTATTGATTGAAGTCGAAATTAATTCGTGTATCGCCGAATTCACTTAATAATAATGACGTCGTCTTTAGTGGCCTCATCAGACTTCCATGACCGCGGTCATAATAGATGGCTGGCTCCCCATCCCTTAACCGGTCGGATGCCGGCCGTACGTAACGCGGAATGTACCCTGTCTACCGTGCAATTTCGCGCACGATTGCTGTTTTTAGACACTTTTTTTATATTCATGTAAAAATCAACAATAATCGCTAAGTTGCAGTTTCGGGTTTCTCAATATACAGACTTCAATAATTTCTTATATTTCAATAATTACTTGTAAAATAATTACTTATTCATTAATTATGAAAATAAGTAACGAAATTTACTGTCAGAAATGTTCGTATATGTTTATCGAATAAAACCATGGAAGCAATAACATTAAAGATTAAAGATATTGAATTTCAATATTTTCTTTCAAATATATCAAAAATATAAAAATACTTAATTTTAACACTATTTTAAAAAGCACTTTTTTAACAGATAAATAACACAACTTATATAATAATGCGCGGTTCGAAGACGACATTTAGAATGATTTTTTATCCGGTTTGAGCGGCAAATGAGGTTACCTGACAAATATAACTCGTTCATTCATTCAAAAACTTGAGATACAACTAATGATAAGCTTTAAAAACCCATAAACGCAGGTAAAATAGACCGAATTCGCATACGTGTCTAGGGAGCGCAGATCTGCGCTCCGGCACATAGAGGGTAAAAAAGGCGCTCCGGCACCAGACCGGTTAATATTGCCTTTGCTGTCCAGCCTGACAGGCACTCACTGCCTCTTGCAGGGCTGCCTTGTGCCCATACCCGGCTTGGTCCTCTCTCGGTCTCGATCCTGTCACCTTGTGTATGAGGTGCGTGCTACGGGACCCTCGCTGCGCGTCCCGCCCATCCCTTGGGATATCTGGGGCTATATAAATATATTCTTCCCAATGTTCCGGGTTTTTTAACCTCCTCCAGACTTCAATTAGGGTATTTTGTATTGGATTGGGCTGTAAATTACAATAGACGATTTTATACAACGCCATTTTCGTAAAACTTTTACCAGAGGGCGCTTTGTACGCAAACTGTTTAGTCCGACACTGATATTTAAAATTTAAAAACGTTTCGCGAACAGGTGAAATCTCCGGGTTTTCAGTATTTTTTCATATTTCAGCAAGTTTTTAATAAGGGCTCTAATGCGCTATTCCTTATTATTTATTGCGGGGGGCAAAGTTCCACGCATTTGGGCCTGCCACCGCAAATGAGTAGTTGAATATCAAAACCTACCTAACTCCATGAACTATTTTTTTGACAAATTAAAGAAAAAAGCTTAACATCCTGTTATAACTTGAATGAGCTAATTTTCATCAATCAATAATTTCAGCTTGATACATAATTAAGTAATATTTAAAATGTAGGAATAAGATTAGAGAATATATTGACATTAAAATAAAAATTGTGATTGGGTGTATATTTGATACTCAACGACTCAAACGTCCATTTACTGCAACTTAATCTTCTGGCAATGGCTGATAGTTTCTACAACCTCTCCGAGGCTACCCTATGAGAGTCTAACGTCTACTATCGAGTTGTCTGGGATGCAGAGAAGATACATCAGACACAATTTAAATTGTAGACGTTTAAACGACATTTGAAATTAACGCAAAAAAGATTTATATTCGAACAATCCTAGGTGTTAATTTTTGACGCACAGCGTTTCTCGGTTTCATTTAAACTAGCGCAAATCGCAGGCGCATTCGTCAATGTGACGTCACAATTTCACCAGCCAGTAAAAATCCGTTTTCAATACTGGATTTTTGGCATGATTTTAAAAATGAAAATTTTGCCTCAATTCGCTCATGCGTTTACTCGGAATAAAAAAAATATACTTCTAAATATTCTTCTTCTAAAAATAAAACACCTTATCTAGTATCTGTAGGCAAAAACATTTTTAATCTTGTAAACAACAAGTAACAGGATACCACTAACAAAGAAGAAGAACCGATTTTGCTGGGAAGCAAAAACCAAACATACGAAAAAAATATTCAAATAAACAAACCAACCGGGCAACACGACCGTATGCATTGACATTAAAAATATGTGAAAGTATAGCCTTCATATTGGATCCTTCCATGGCGGATACAAAAATTCAAGTCTCTACAAAAAGTATACCGTAGTCGATACCAGTTAACCCCTTGCGGCCGCGCGTCCCAAACGGTGCGCACGCAATGCATACAAAAACATTTAAAGGCCGAACACTATCAATATGACAGATAAATAAAACGCCTTTAATATTATTGATCAATAATATTGACAGTGTTCGGGAGCCTTAACGCAAATGACATTATAACTCATTCGCTTTGTACAGGAGTAATTATATGATATTTTATGTTTTTCACCTCACATTCAAATAGCTTAATTTTTAAGAAAAAAAATTATCTCAACTTAATACGACAATACCCTTGCATTCTTCCAACTTAAAATAATGCCGATTGACTGCCTATGTACTTTTTTTTACAATATACTGTACAATAACATCGCCTTATCTGAATTTGCTACAAATATGCCTATAAATAGCGCGTCATAAATAGTTTGTATTTGGTACAGAACAGCTTGTATGAGAATTTACTTTAAGGAACGGTATCCCAATACTCAAATATAATATATCGTTAATGTCGATCAAATGAGACTCCCAACTCAAATATAATATTCATTATGTCGAAAAAAAATGAGAATACACCCGATTATTTCATTTTTATTTTGTCAGTTGAGATATGTTTTGAGACGATACTTTGACAGCGTGTGGTGCATGTTATTGGTACATGATAATGTAATTACACTTATGTAAACTAAATAAACTTTGTTATGCATGCACTGCATTGCATTGTACCAACATAATTTTTTTATTATTATTAATTATGAAAATGTCTCATTAATTTTATACCCAATAATTTTAAAATTAGTTTTATTAAAGGAAAACAGCACAAAATGTATTCTGGCATTAATAGGAAAAAATTACGATCCACTAGGGGGGGGGTAGGAGTGGCAAGGACAAAGCCATGTTAGGGCTACATGGAGGGATGCAGGGGTTCAAAAGAGTTCAAAATGGAACCACGTGGTTTATGAACGCTGTGAAGCGAAGCAAACAAATTCTTTGACTCATAAAAAAATAAAATGCAATACCGGTGAATTTATCATCCAAATATAAATATGTACTACTTTAAAAAAATCGCCACTTGACATTACAATAAAACCCTAAAATGTGATTAGTTTGAATGATTTCCGATAAATGAATATCCCTGATATTTAATTAGTAGCCTGCCTATCGTCCCACAAACTAGTAAGAGTTTCACGTCACGCGGCACTGTGACTAACTGACAGAGGTTTTACCCCGGTATTCCCAGCATGATAAAACAGCTTGTCCAAATTCTTTTACGCACACACGTATCAAAATCTGTTTCATTTTTCTTGGAATATCACGACCAAAATTATAAGAAATAAAACTTACGCTAACGGCAGTGCGAGTAATCACCTATGTCTGTGTTTGTGATGATTGTGTTTTATTTATTTTATAACCAGTGGCGTAGCTACCCTCAGGAAGCCAGGGCAAATGCCAGGGAGGCCCTGAATCGCTGAATAATATCAACAATCGCAATAAGTATTTCATAAATTCAGATGTAAAATAATTTCGTGGTACCAATCAGTAGTATCAACAAAGAATTAACTTTTGAACTTCCAATCACATAAAACCGTTTTGGGACAGTTTACTTTCGTTCCTCTTCTACCAGCTCCAGGCTTCAGTTCCATACATTGGTGTTGGTACCAAAATTCCATTGTGTACCGCCAGTCTTGCCTCAGTTGACATAATTCTATTAGAAATTATTATTCAAATCATCGTTCCCAACAGTCACCCTCCTCCCGATATCTTTCTCGGCCTTTCCTCTTCTATCGAACATTTTGCAAATACACAAACTCATCTGCTTGTTTCAAACATTCATTGCTTACTAGTATTTCACACATTGTCTAACATTCCTCATTCTCGAATACCATCATTTTAGATTTGTTCAACATTCATAATAAGACCACACATTTTGTTTAACAGACTCTGCAAGTCTTGTTCGCTATTTGCCATTAATACCGCATCATCAGCGTACAATCAAATCGCTTAATGTCCGTTCATTTTATCTGACTGGCAACCGAAACTGGCGCTGAATTGTCCATTTCCTTTAAAATACGGTGGACGAAATGCGAATTGTACATCATTTATGCAGACGAAACTTCAAAATTAGAATTCGTTTCTGGATTTCACAACTTCATCATCTTTGTGCCTATTGTGAATATAAAATTGTATACTGGTATGATTTTTTTTTAAAACACCGTACCGAAAATTCTAACAATACAAACGATCAAGTTTAGTACGCGTGACAACGTGTAACGTTGAAAGATCGTCAATAGTAACGAAACATTTTTTTGGCAACAACCTTCAAGCACCCACCTTTCGGAATTTATTAAGCTTTATGAATAATATTTCATCATTGAAAGTGGAATCTAACGCTGTAAACTTTTACCTGTTAAGGCGGACATACTACGTTAATTAAAATAATTCTAAAGTAAATTTTCATTTTTTGTCTGCGTTCAGTGTACGTAGTACGTATAGGCCCCATTTTTAATAGTTTTCTTGCAGCTTTTTTGTTCTATAGTTTCAAGTCTCTTGATGACCTGGCGTCGAATAAGCAGATTTTGTAATATTTATGAGGGGGTATAAAACCATAGGCAACAATATCCAAAATTATTTAAAAAAAATGTTTTTTCGGTAAGATTAGAACGGTCGGTAATTTCCTGGCAGATTTTTTACGGACACTAATTATTCCGGACATATATTTTGCGGACATTGAGTATTCCGGACAAAAAAAATTATCACATTTGGATTGCTGAATTTTTAACTACCGAGTTCAACTTAGCAATCAACTAAAATTAAATCCAATGAATCAATATTTTTGCCGCGTGAATAATCAGTTTTTCAGTATAAGCATATAATATTGATTATTTAAAACATTTATAACTAGTTGACGTCTATAAAAACGTACAGTAAATGTTAAATAAAGATCGATTAAGACTATTTGGCGGCGGCCTTTACGAAAATGAATGGCAAATTTCGGAGGTGATAAAAAAATTGCTGTGTACACAGATTCAATGTGGGCTTAATTTTTTTCCCTCTGATTTGTGCATTATTATTCACCAACAAAGTTATTCGCAAATATGCGCCCAAAATGTTTTACTGCATGTTTTATGATGTATTGAATATGCGGATGAACAACAAATTGAATTATAATAAATTAAACAAATAAAATATGATTGGGTGGCCTGGTGGTGGTTTCTGTGGCCGCGAGTTTTTTCAGCATACCTTAATATATCCGATGCGATAAGTCAGAAACTTTATTAAAATTGCATTATATAAAATATAAAATAAAACAGAGATGCGTACGTAGAAAACGTGTCACCTCGATATTCTTACTTCCAAACTGCGCTGAACGCTTGTGTTACGAAAATAGAATTAACTTGGTGGTCTCTTGGGACGAGGCGAACACCACTTTGAGCGCTTCCTAAATCCTTTTTCCATTTTCGAAAGCGGCATTTTTGTCTAAATACGCTCAAAAGGATCCTTATAAAATACAATAGAAGAAAGATGTAAAGAGAGTAGTCTCTCAAGTAACTTGAACAATTTTTCTCTAGTCTTGCCTAAATGGCCTAGTATTATTACATCGTTTTACGTTAGTTTCATCATACATATTTACTTTTTATAAAATTACTTAATCTTTTATTATTTTATTGGTCAACCTATTTTACTATTTCAAGTTAAATACAATTCAAGCTTTACAATAAGAAACACGTAGAATTATCAAATAAAAAAAAATCATTGGAGTCTGGTGTATTTAAATAAATCAACCCAACCCAAGCTAATCGAATCAAAAATGTCGTTTGTCCTGAATAATCCGAATGTCCGAAATAATCAATGTCCACAAAAATCCCCTCCGGAATAATCAGTGTCCGGAAAGATCGTGTCCGCAAAAATCTGTTCGCAAAATTCGTGTCCGGAAAAATCCGGTCACGATTTAGAATATTTAAAAAGGTAACTAAATGTTTGCAAAGTATTTTTATTACCACAGTACTACTTTAAATTTTATGTATCTCGGTGGGAGTAGAGTCCGGCTTAACATTTTGTTGCAGAACGCCATCCATATAATGATTCAGTTTTTACCTAAATGCATGTTCGGGTCTATTCTTATTGGTTTGCGTTACCTTAAGCATAATGTCTTGACAACTGTTATATAACATTGTACACTTCGTCACTTATGACGTGATGACATTTGACACTTCTCATAAAAACTTTTATGAGAAGTGTCAATATTTTATCTTAGGATATTACTGCGTTGTTATTATCCTAAGAATAGGGAAGATTATATTGATGAAATGTAATTTTTGATTATTATACATGTAATAAAAATAACATAAATCTTTCCACGATTCTAAGCATTTTTCGTAATATGATTATCGAAAGACGTCATTTTGAAAGTTAACAATACCATGAATAAGAGATGATGAGCAGGAAAATTTTATACGATTCCTCTGTACTGATAGAGCAGCGAAGAGAGACCCACCGTATATCTAGAGCCCTTTTATGAGCAATAGCTCCCACATTGGCCCTACACTTTCGCCACCCAGTTCGGCATTATTTTAATGCTAAAGCGGTCATCCTCGCTACGTCGCTGATGCTGTGCAAGCGACGCAGCGAGACGACCAATGATGAGGAAATTATAATTTATTAAAAAAGAATACATGAAATGCAGTGATATAAGAAATACGATATACATGCAATGCAGCAAAACAAAAGAGAGTACGCAAGGTGGAAGTAAATCAAACAAAAAAATTGTACATGATATAAAATGAGATATATATATAAAACAAAAGGGGGTACGCAAGATGGAAGTAAAGAAAAATAAAAATTACATGATATAAAGTATGGATTACACGATGTGATAGCCAGTAGAATTCATGTAATACAGTTTCATTAAAGGTAAACAAGGTGAAAATTAAATACAGTAATAAAATAATACATATTATATTATACTATGTATATGATGTGTAGAATACATGAATGGCTATTGAAAAAAATACATAATTGACAACTCAAAACAAAAGGGGGAAAGCATTGGACTAAAAGTACATGTGATAGATACATAGGCAAGTAATATTAAGTGAGAGTACAAAGTTGGTGAATAAAATACAATGTTTGTAGCAAAATAAGGAGAAATCAATATGAGAAGAAGGAGCATGTAACAGTTGAACATGAAGATATGAATAAAGCTAATGTTTCGCATTTAACCACTGAAAGAGCAATATAAAGTACTAGCAGAAAAGAGCGGTTTGGAGCGGGCGTTTCTATAGTGTTGGCCATTTCAGAAATCTAAAAATGAAGACGTTTTTCTTCTACTGGAATTCACTCTCCGCGTTGTATTTCTTCTATCAAGCTTCTTTTCAATCATATGTAGCATTCTCCGAATAGCTTTCTTATTTTGACGTTGGTCTTGTTATATTTGATATTTTTCGCTTGGCATTTCTAAGTCCACGCTATACGACATGCATTCCTCCTCTTCCTTTGCTGTTGAGTTATACTTTGAACTCTTACGGCCGGTTGTCAAGTTGGTAATAGTCAAGCAAAAAGCATCGATTTTTGCGTTTCCCACCAATCAAACACAACCCATTTACGTAAAAGATCTATGCTTTTTGATTAACTATTACCATTACCCACGGTTAAACAAACAGCACTTAGGCTCGTTTCGCTTCACGCTTCTTTTTCGCCTTTCACGTTGCTCTTGGGTCATATTTGGATCTCTTTGGGTCGCATTCTTTCTTGCACGCTGATGTTAAAAAAAGTTCAATTTTTCTTTATTTTTGCTTTTTTTACACGAAAATTTAACTGTTTTTAACATTATTCGAAAATATAGACTAAATTGAATAGTTTAAGACGGTAAAACGAAAATCGAATTCTCGCAGTTTGCACAGTTAACGCAGGGACCGTCGATTTCATGTATAGATGGATACAAAGAAAGGAGCGCCAGTTCAGCACGCCAGCACGCCAGCGGCTCCCGAATGTAACAGCGCCAAGAGAAGTTGACCCGCCGGTCTCTGTAGGTCGACCGGCGACCTGCTTTGTACAGGATACACTCGAACCGCGGCCGGCCGGGCCTCGCGCGGGCGGAGCGCTGTCTGCCGAGCGATCGATTTGTTAATAATAATTGTCTGGCGCGCGAGGCGATGGCTTCGGCACCGCGAGGATGAGTATTGTTGCGGAGATCTCCCGCCCGACCTTCGGCCCGGATCTCGGGCCGCGGGAATAAGTAATTAGGTGTATTTTTTATAGCGAAGATATTCCATAAGTGTAGAGGTGATTGGATATTTGCGGAACAGTCGCTAGACGTACCGTTGTATATCTTCAGTTTCTGTGCTCTTCCGATGACAGTTTTGATGTTACGATTCTTTGCGTTATGATTATTACAATAAACTACATGTATATTTGAAGATAAATATCATAGAGCGGAGATGCGTTTGGATGAACGACCACGCGTTGCCGTGTTGTATTAACCAATCCTGTCCTGAGAGCATTATAACTATGAATGGCCCCGTAGTGTGAAAAACATCAGTACTAAAGGGAATTGAATGATCAGGGAAACACTTAAAAAAAACACCGGTAAAACTTTTCCACACATTTAAATTCTTCCTATTCTACTTTAGGATGCCGAAAAATATCTGAATTTTAAGATTTTTTTAAATAAAATATAAAGCCGATCTTTCTGAAAATTTAGGTATGGTTTATTGTACGTTTTAACAATTAAAATTATTATTTCATTTAAAAATAAAAATGTTGACATAACATACTTTAGACATTAATGTTGTGCCTTTGTAACCGGAGTTGTCAGTTGGCGGGAAAATTTAAAGCATCAATTTTCGTATAAATAAAAATAAAACAAGAGTTTTTATTATTTTTTATATAAATATTATCGTCGATGAACTAAGAAAATATGTAAAATGGTTCGAATCATAGAATTTTATGAAAAGTAACGTTTTTTTCCCAAAAATTTGACTTATTAACGGCAAAAAAATTATTTCAACTATTTTTTGTAGTTCACAGAGAATGGCTAATACTTAATTATTTAACTAAAAACCTTAGACGGAATCGATCGGTCGAATACGAGTAGTTTTCTCTGTATCTGTTGCCGCCAATTTAAAAAAATATGTTTTCGAGAAAATCGCATTTGAAATTTTAAATACAAAAGAGCATTATTTTTGGATAACTTCTATCTATACCAGATCCATAACAACATGCCTTCCTTTCCTCCATTAAATTCATTTGTTGCATTATTTAATTAAGTCTACGAGTTGTACGAATCTGTTTTGTGCACGCAGTAGTCGCCGTTCTTGTTTTTCGTCAAATTCACAACTCATAACACGCTGTGCGTTTTACCCATCCGCGAATATTTTAGCAATGTTTATTTGCAACAACTGCATTATTTGTAAAATGCTAATACACCCTTCATTGTAAACAACTGCAGCAATAAAGGAGGAAATTTTTAGTATTTGTATACCGCAATATAAACCGCAATCCAAATCGTAGAATTAAATATCTCATTACAATTTTGCGTGTCTCCGCCTAAACATTTTGTGCTTCTACGACGGTTCTTATAAATAGGAAGATGTTTTCCAACATCTGGTTCGTAACTTTCGGATGGGAGGAGGATGTTCATAACTTTCTTCTTTGCTTTTGGGTTCAGCTTTGCACTCCTCGCACCAGCTCTCACCTGGTAATTTTCGTGCCTTGGCTGTTAATTTGTAGAACAATAATGATATTAATAGTGTTTCCATTATTGTCTTTTTTTCATATTCGGAATCAACATTTCGTCTTATTGGTAAGTCATAAGCCGGAGGCTCTCGACGCGCGCTCATATCCATTTTCCTAAAGAAATATTTAAAATTTCGCTCTATAACTTAACAACTATATTCTCTGAGAGTAAGTAGTATTGTCGATTAAGGAAACAAGAACAAATAGCGAAGTTTTCAATATGTAAAACGGATTCCTCTTTAAAGCATCTACATATCTTCACTTACAAAAAAGCGACATTTATGCGCGATAATATTAAAAACAAAAAACTGAAATGACACTTATGTACAAACATCAATGTATCGATAGTGTCACGGATACGCGCCGTTTTAATCGTTTATCAGGTGCAGGAAAAAACAATATATTAATTGTACATTCTCCAACTCAATATATCTCTATTTGTCATCTTGTTAACACGTTTTTAATCCATCCATTATCATAACACAGCAAAAAATTATGCAGCTTGCGCCAAGTTTTTTTTGTTATGCATTTTAAATAGATTGTGTAAAAATGGCCCCTATTTGTGGCACCACTATTAGATGAAACAAAAAATACGATGATTTTTTCTGTCTAATCGAATCGGTTCACAATCGACACTCGTCTCATTCTTTTTATATTATTCTGATAATGCCGTATAAGAGGATATAAAACGGACGTCATAAAGTAATACGTTTATACCTGCACCGATTGTTTGTTAATGATTTTCGATATTAAAATAGCAAACGGAGAGGAGACGGAGTGTGTCCAGTAATAATATGCAGCCGATTAGAGAACCGGCAAGCCGGATCTGCGCGGCCGCTCTCGGCTCTCCGCAGCCAGCCTGATATGTCAAGTCTCGGAATACAGACACATATTCCACTAACCTTAATTCTTCATATTTTTAACTATCTCTTCCGGTACGGCGTAGAACGCGGACGAGCAGAATGTAATCTAAAATAAATCATCGCCGATACTATTCTTCTTCTACCTAATCAAGATAATAAAATTCCAACAATTCAGTTTATGATAGATAAACCAGTGTGAATCGAGATATGCCTACATATAATGTACAATTTATGTCGAATCAAATTCCGAATGGTAAAAATAATTATAATACGAAATGAAATTGAGGTTAACACAAATATCAGATGGCGGCTCAAATCTTCTGTAATGTAATGCTTAGTCGAACTCGGTTACAACGAGCTCGGATATAAGGAGATCTCGGATATAATGAGCAAAACTGTGAATTCATTTTGATTTGTGCATATTCCCATACAATCGTTCTCGGTTATAAGGAGCGCGATTCCCGGATTTACGGAGAAAATTTTAGAAACTGTATACATATTTGCTTGGGTTACAGAAAAAAAAAATACGTACTCATAACATTGAACTTTGCTTTTAAAGCGGCCCGCGCTTAATTAGGGTTCATTTTATGATGTACACAAACTTGTGTGTCCGAAAATACCACGTGCGCAGGCAAACAATAGTTATTATTATTCCTTATTAAAGGAATGCCGACGAACTGAAGGTTGAGAGTATTGGTCATATAACTACGATTATTGGGGGTTTCCAAAATGTTTGAAGCGACAGTTTATTTTATGCAGTTTACTGTATTAGCAATTAAAAGCCTAATAGTTAAACGCGAATTGTTCTATCGGAACATGTCCGCTAACAAAAGAAAGTGTCTCTCGGTTCGCGAAAAAGTCGAAATTATTCGTGAAATAGTACGCGGCGCCAAAAATGTAGTATTCGGATTATCAGTCTAAAAAACTACGCACAAAATTTACCTGTCCCGGATATAAGGAGTCCCGGCTACAAGGAGCAAATTTAGTCGGTCCCATCGCGCTCTCTTATAACCGAGTTCGACTACTTAGTGTTAGTTAAGTTAATAGAAGTAATAATTCATTGAATGATAGAAAGTTGAAAATAAATAAATCTTTTTTTTTCTGCATTAACTTTTTGTTTACCTTACTTAATTTGTTGCATTATAAAATATATTCACGGACCTTGCAAAAGCATCGGGATACAACATAAATAGCGTTCTTATTATTTTTATTTTTCTCTTAATTCTAACGTAACTGGTCGTAGTTGATTTAATGATAATCATATTTTTCAAAAATCACAATAACTAAATGACTTAAACAATCGAAATGTAAATAAAATTGATACTAGCGTACACGTTGCACGCCGTTGGGTGCAAATTTAGCCTGGCAACAGACTCACTGTTATTATGTTATTAGATTTAATTTGAAATTATTTTATAAGAGTTAACACCTTTACACACAACGGAAATAAAATGGAACGAACTATACGTAGTACAAAACAAAAACTACATGAAATGAGCACCTAACATTAATTAATAACCCAACGAAACTAGATGAAAGAACTCATGTTATGCTGTGAAACAAGTAACAATTGACAACATGAGAACTCAACAAATCCATTCATTCAATGTTAAAGGAATTCCCGATAATAAAGTGCGTAGGTGTGTTCGGATACACGGTGCACAGCCGAACCGTAATTTGCGTTGCATTCAGTTATAAATAGTTTATTTTTAATATTCGTGATGATATTCGGCAAATACGAATATTCAGTAAATATATACTAATCGGCGAATACGAATATTCGTATTCGTTGCATCACTAGTCAGAAGTATTGAAAAAAATGCAAACTTTTATAATGCATACCTCTATAATTATTGATATTAGGTTACTTGAACATAACAAGGTTGCTTGAACATTTTCCACTCATTTTCAAGGCAGGAATCCATCTGTAAAGTTCTTGCTACCATCTATGAGACACCCTTTATACATAATTGAGGAGTGATGGTACAAATACATGTCAAATACTGCTAAAATTGTATATTTATTTTTTATATACAATGGTTAAATGGTGTGTAGGTAACATTTGCTTCGAATGTAGAAAAAAAAACAATATGGATTTGGGATAAACTGATCCCAAAATGTTGAATTTAGGAAAAATTGATTCCAAACTATCAAGAACATGAGATATTTTAAATGTCAAGGCGGCTGAATACTGTAACACTATTGGCCGATTGTGGGTTAAAGCAGCTTTGAAACTAAACAAATACAGATTTGGAATAATTTTACTTTGATAAGTAAAATCTGATTAAAAAATCTATAGGAATTTTAAGAGATTTAGGGCCGGTTGAAATATGGATTAATGTAATCTTTTGTAAAAACCGTAGACTTTTACAAAAACGGGTTGTGTGATTAGTGGGAAACGCAATAACGGATGGTGTAAACCAGGTGTGGCGAACCTAGGGCACGCGTGCCAGAGGTGGCACGTTTGAGAATTTGGAAGGCACGCGAACGATATCCAATTTCAAAAATATTTTTTGAAAGTGATCGATTAACGAATATAATTAATAAATATGCAGAAGAAGAAATAATGAAACATTGGAACGCCATTCCAGAAATCTTTAGCGATTTAAAGAAACTAGCGGAGCAATATGATCAATTTTCTCTTCTGCATTGCGTGGAAGTCATTATTTTCAGAAATGAATTTCATAAAATGTAATTCAAGAAAAAGAATGACAGATGAATCCAGTTGGTCGTGTTTATTACTAAAAGTGATGAAATATGAACCAGATATGAAGAATTTGTCATCGAATATACAACAGAAAAAATCTCATTGATAAATAACTAATGTGTATGTTTATTAATTACGACTTTATTTTTAAGAAACTATATTGTAATTTTTAAGCTTGTAAATAAAATTTAAAAAAAAAAACATTTTTTCTATTTTGTTAAATTTTTTTACTGTTTGGGCACGCCACACAATCGAGAAATAATATTTGAGGATTTTTGGCACGCGGACCCAAAAAGGTTCACCACACCTGGTGTAAACCAAAGAACTAAACTGGACAAACGTGATTTAATTTAATTTTTTTAAATCAAAATATTAAGAATCTGATAAAATTATAACAAAATCATTTTTTGTAATACAACATTACATTTTTTATTTAAGGAAATAAAAAGGTTCAGAAACCATAAAATGTTTGAGAACCATCGAATTTGCTGTAGTCAAATTCGACGAAATAAAATATACTGTATCGACGGTCCCTAAGTGAACTCGGACTCTACCAAAAGTTCATTTTTGACTTTGTTGTATAAATACATAGACAATTCTTCACAATACAAAAATAAATAAAAATTTAAGAGAAAAAATTTACGTAAAAGCGGACAAATACGCCCATTTTGTGTGTAAAACCTAATTTCAAATAGCTCTCCTAAAATTCATTTTTTGTAGACCCCTTGGTTTAAGTATATGGAATCCGATATGTGCACATGAATTATAAAAAAGTAACACAACGGTTTGAAAGGATGTAAGGTGATACCGAAAAACACAAATATTTTCATTTGTGAAAAATGTTTGCAATTCTGAATTCATAGGCACAGAAACATTCGAATAGAAGTCCGCGGATGTTGGGGAAGAATGCTAACGCGCTCTGCACACTCTTCACCACTAACCACCAAAACAATAATAACCTCCGTATCTCACGATATGAACTCGATCTTATGTTGTACAAAAGTGAGATTGATTTTTTGGATTAGAATGAAGAAAAATTCGAAAAAAATCCCACACCATTTGTTCAGCCTTGCATATGTCGTATTTATGCATAAACTGGAATAAGCCAACTCTTGGGATAAATTGGGTGCACATTTTTGTTTAAAAATGTGTATCTTTAATAAATTAAACAATAAAACGCATTATTCAAAATGCTGTCCCTGCGTAGATAGTGCGCAAAACAAGGTTACATGGTTGACGTACTCGTTGGTCAAAACAAATGACGTGCCAAGAACAATACCCCACATATTATGTAGGTTCATGTCCGGGTCCGAAATGATTTGCCGCCTAACAGTAAACACAGTTGCAATTATTTAAAAAAAAAAGGTAATTAACAAAAAATATTAATGTTTAGTGACCATTTCTTACCTGGATAGTATTTGCCGATTCCATTTAAAATTGTATAAGAAACAAGTCACATTCCAAAAGGAAAAATAAAACAAATTGCACACACTTCAAAAGTCGTCTTCGTTCACCATATTTACAAACATATAATTAAGCGAAACGAACTGCCATCAAACGTACAGACCCAAACCAGTGTCGATATTATACTGAAGAATATCGCGTAACGAAATTTTAGATTTCTTTTATGTAAAAATAACGTCGACACCCCCCACAAAAATAATTTCCCGACGTCGGCCACAGATCGCAATCACCAGTCACAGAAGTTGACAATTAACTCCATAGATAAACTTATCAACAACTGACCAATCAAAGCGCTTAAAAAGCAGAGTGCGTTCAGCCATATACTCAGCTTTATTTTTCATCGCTCTACCTTTAGCTGTACTCAGGGCCTGCGCACTCTATCCATAAAGTTTCGATTCCGTTATAATGGCATCAATTCTTTTATGGGAATTTTTTTAAATTTCATTTTTCGGCGGTTCTAATTTGGTGTCAGTACTTACCTACCCTTGCCAACTATTTTAACAATTATTGTAGTGGTATTAATGTTGGTTTCGCAAAATGTTCAAATTGGTTACACTGTTCACAATTTGCGACGCCATTTTAATTGTGGCGATCTTGCTTGTTTATTTTTTTACAATCCCGCTACCACGTCACCGCCTCCGACATTGACATCCTCTGATAATATGTTTGTTTCGATATGAAACTGAATATTGACATTTCACAAAGGATATCTGCTACAAAAACGAAATATTTTATCGTCCTTTTGAACTGTCATACTGAAACCGAAAATACACGTGAGTGATTGTATTTTATATTTATATTAATTATATTTGGAATGTTTTATTATAATTGTGTTTGAAAGTTTATTAGAAAAAGTTATTTTACAAAGGAAAACTAATTTACATAGGGTATAAAAGCGAAGGCAGCAATATCCAAAAAATTGTTTTGAATGTAGTCACAGAGGATTACTAATTTAAAATTAACCGAATTCTAGATTTTATGTATTATTTTATCCCTTCCAAAATCTTGTTTCCTATAAATTTACAGGCTATGTTTCCCATAAAATCTCAATACTGTTGACTCATTTGTCCAAGTTTTCCGTATGATTAAAATACAAAAAAAAATTATGGTTAATTATTATTACATCATTATCTTTGTATAACATGCATACAATTATTAATTAAGAGTTATTATTATTTCACTGCTGGTTTTAGAAAGAACAGAACTTCCCACTGACATGTGTAAATGATAAGTAAAATTATTATGTCTACAGATTCAAGTCCAAGGAGATGAATATTGGTGTGACGGATGAATATCTCAATGGAATCCTCAGAACCCAGCTCCAGCAAAGGAGATGAGGGTAAGAATATACAACTATAATCTATAACTAAATATTTTTTAAACAATGATTGCTTGTGTTGTATTTTTTTTAATACACAATACATACATTAATAAATGTTTACAACATGAATAAAATAAATTTACAAAATAAATAATTTAGTTAAAGTATGTTTATGTTAATAAAATTTAATTAAAGATGGACACACTCTCCCACACTTGTTAATTTAATTTAATTGTTAATACCCATTAATTTAATTTAATTGTTAATAAAATTTAGTTAAAAATGGACACACTCATCTGTCATTTTCCAGCGTTGTCAAATTTAACAGATTGTATTATTTTTAAGGTTAAAATCAAGAAGAAGAAGAAAGAAAGCGTTGCTGCCTAACCGGTCTGTAGCAGCATTCTTAAAAATCCATGCAGATGTAAGCATCGACAAAGAGGCTTCACAGACAGTGGACTTTGTAAAATATTATTAGAAATGTAAAAATAATGTGCATAATAATATCGAACCATGAGTACTTTAGTGTATTAAGTGAAAAATGCAGTTTTGAGATATCGGCGTTAGATGTTATAAATTTCTTTATCAAATTGATTTTCAATTATTTGTTTTAGAATTTTTTGAATATTGCAAGGATTTGGATTGCCTCACATGCACCCATCGATAAACCTTATATTTGCTTATAAGGTTTATCAATGGGTACAGCATAATATAACTATTTTATTATATTTTGATTGAGACAAGGTTTTATAAAAGAGATAAATCATTTAGACCTTCCGACAATCTGGTGTTTTTAGTATATCTAAAATTAGTGTTTTGCTTTCCTGAATGGGAACATTAATGAATGATCTTGCAATATCAAATGATACTAACTTTTCATTCAATATCTTTTAAGGTATTGACTACATGAAATTTTAATTGTATACTTTGGTTTAAATACGTTGGAGTTATTTAATATTTTTGTAATGATTGAAGTTATTTTGAATGTTGGGGAATTGCATTACATTGGGATACTGTTGATCTGATGGGGCTGTTTCCTTTGTGAATTTTGAGAAAGCCGTATAATTTTGAGATCATTAACACTGTGTGCCTTTTTTCCTTACAAATTAAACTTATGGAAGTTATTGTCCGATCGTCCTGATGAAGATATAATACAGTATCGAAATCATTAGACGTTTAAAAAAAATATGTGTGGTTTTTAACGCTATAAGCATAAAAAATATTAAATCATTTGTTCTACTTTTTTAGTATCAAACCGCTTGATCTTACTGACCGGTTATATTATTTGCAATGCATTGTAAATGATGTCTTATTGATATCTGTTCTTGTATACGCTTATTTAATTGAAAATAATTATTCTGAACATTGAAGTGTAAAATGACAATTGAAAAGAATACTTCTTTTGTTGTGTATCCAGAATAATTATTATGTATGTGTAATGTATATGTATGTAAGAATCGTTGAAAATACTGTCAACCCATTAGAATGTACTCTGTTTATCATATCTTCACACTTTTGATCATTTAGATGATATTCCTAACCTTTTTTTATTATTTTAAAAATTTATTCTTTTAATAGGAAATATAATAATTTTATATTTCTTTATATATACAGCATTACATATAATTATTTAAAATTTTATTCTAACTAAAGTATCACATATTTTTTTAGTTTCCTCTTAAAGTTGTTATATTATTTACATCTCTAATGTCCCTGGTAGTTTTATGTATAGTTTCGTTGTAGTAGTAATTTTATATATAGCACTGTGCATAATTAAAATTTGTGATTTTTTTAAATGTAATCTTTTCATCTTCTCTTGTGCAGTGGTCATGTTTGTGTTTGTTTTTTCTTAATACTTCAAAGATGTTGTATCCATTATTAATTTTATACATAAGTAGAAATAGAATTAAATTTAATTATTTGTCTATTATTGGTAAACTTTCTAGCACCACTTTAATTCTTGTGTATTGATTTATTTTTAGTATAATTCTTAATGCTTTCTTTTCGAGTATTGTTATTTTTTCAATTCTTCTTCAACCCAGAAATAGTATACTGCCGCAGTAGTTGATGTGGGGGACAATTATTGCGTTATATAATATATTTTTGCTCAATTCTGTTTTGATCTCTTCTGATTCTTTCCAAGGGTGAAATTCATTTTGCTATTTTTTGTTACATATTTTGTGTTCAATGTAAAGTTTAGTTTATGATTTATAATTGCTCCCAAATATTTTACATCGAATTGGGTAGGAATTTATTGCAATGTTTTTTTTAAATCAATATTTGTTGAATTTTTCCAATGTATATTTGTACTTAAAACAATCATTCTGAATCTAAAAAATATATTATTTGAATGTTACATTTTTTATCACATCACTTAAATAATATTAGTAATAATATTAACAGGCAATGAAAATTGACTACCACATGAATACGAAGTGTAATCTTATTTTGTATAATCATCACAAATCATTGATTTCCTTTATCTATTAAAATGGGAGCTTGTGGTGTAAATTATTTACTGATCAATGTTACATTTTATTTTCTAAAATATTAATAATTACAAAATATATAATATTGAATTTTTATTTTCTTTGCGAGTTTTGGTATTTTAAAAAATATTAATTCTATGTTTTTGAATTGAATGAATTTTAAATATGAACATTGTTTTTAAAACAAAATCATCTATTTTAATCTGAAATTATGTTCATTATGTAAACATATTCCTTCTCTAAACATGAGATTTTTCTTTTACAGAGAGGTAGTGTGTAAAATTTAAAAAATATGCTGTAACAATATTGACGAATTTAAAAATAATTGTCAGTTTTCTTTGCCAATTCTTTTTCTGACTCTTATTATAGAATTAGTGGATAATACATTTTTAATTAAATGTACCATCTTTTATTGTTAAACCTTATTTTCATTTTCAGAAACAAACAGCCGTGTTCTGAAAATTGTAATATTGCTATTTCTGTATCTTGACAGTTATTTTATAACATTGTAATGCAGTTAATTTTGACATTTTAAGTTTGACAGATTTGAAATTAATGAATTCAATCAATCAGAAAGCTCTAAAACGTAAATAAACGAAAGTAAAATAAGTTATTCATAATATGTGAATAACTTAGCGTTTGTTTACGTTTTAGAGCTTATCTGATTATTTGAATTCGTTAATTTCAAACCTGTCAAACTTAAAACGTTAAAATTAACAGCATTATAATGTTATACAATAACTGTCAAGATACAGAAATAGCAATATTGCTATTTTCAGAATACGGTCTAAATATTCATTTAATTGAAATAAATAAATAAATAAAGAAAAAAAGGACAAATATATAAATAAATAATAATATCTCCCATAATCGCAAGATGTCACTTTGCAAATAACAGTTGCCATTCTATTTTGGTCTATATTCTGTGCATAACAGTGATCAAGTGATTTACTAAAGAGCTATACATTTTAGAAACATTTTTTCATATTTATAATAATAGCAACAGAAAACGATATAATTACTTTATTTAATATGAATAGGTTATAACCTAAATCCAATAACATATTTGTTTTTTTTTCTAACGTATCAATGGAAAAAGTAGAGTCAAACCTAAATGCCCGCAGAAAAATCTTAAATGTCGCGGTTTCAGCAATTCTTATTGAAGTCGGATTTGATGCTGTAGACAAACAAGCATTAGAAACACTGTGTGAAATGCTTCAAGCCTGTTAGTTTCTGTGAAACATTTTGTTTTTTTTAAGATATCCTTATTTTCTAGTTTTCTTAACAGTAATAATAAAATTTATATTTTAGTTCTGTTTGAAGCCGGCAATTCAACAAAAAGCTACTATGAAGTAGCTGGTCGTTCAGAACCTGTCATTGGAGATGTTATTATGGGCCTTATAAGCATGGGTATTAATCATTGATTTTATATTATATGTATATGTGTGTACCGAGGTATTTCAATTACACATTTAATTTAATAAAGTATCTGTGTTGTCACTCATTGAATGTATTTATAGTTGTGTTTTAGTTTTTATATTCATAATAACTGTATATAGAGTGTAACAGGCTAGTCCACAATACTGTACAGGTGGATTCCTGCCTTGATTTATGGGTCGAAAATGTTCAAGCGACCATAACCTATAATATTTATTTTATTTTTATTTATTTATTCAATGCTTTACTTAACTCTTAAAAGACTGTGCTAAAAAAAAACTTTGGGGACGGTGGAGTACCACAGCGTTACCTGATTAAAAATCGGCATAGTTTTTAATATGTGATAAAATATACATATACACGATACAGGTAAGACTTTTTAAAGGTCCCTTTATATAATTATGTAAGGTAAACATACATATTTGGATTATTTTAGTAAATTATTATAAAATCATGGCAAATCGAATTTGCGTGCGCTTCCGCTGACGTTTCATTAGCAACTGAATACAACGACGCGGTCGCTAGCTTTCTTCAGTCGCATGCACTCCGTCTTTGTCTAACACGCGTTACCCGACTCTACCGTACTCTTTCTATATTATTTTTGCTTTCGCCGAAACCCAAGCAATCGCCATCTCTGTCCAACATGAAATGTATGATATTGTCATGCTCTTTCTTGCTCGATTTAACTGTGATGTACAATATTCTGCTCTCTCTTACATACTGGCCGAAAATACGAGAGTAATGAATAAATATTTTTTAATTAAAAAATCTGTACATTCCTAACAGTTTAATTCAGTAATTTTGGTGTGAAAATGTTTATTCGATGATTACAAAAAATGTGACGTTTTAGTTTTCGTAAATAAGGTAGATATTTCATATTTTGTATGACAGGTAGACCTACGTTACATCACCGACACACAGTAGTTAATATACATTCGTAAGGTTTAATTTGACTATGCCTGTCTCACTCGAAAGGTCTGTGTTAAGACAGGCAAAGTTTACAATAATATAGTAGTTTTACGAGTCACAATAGTTATTTATATAACATTGATTTATTTTATTCATTCAATATAAATAATATCATATTTTTACGAGTCACCTTAGTTATTTACCAATATGACAGGTTATTTTATTATATGTTATTTTATTTTTATTAGTGATGCAACGAATACTACTTTCACGAATACGAATATCTAGCCTACTATTTGGTGAATACGAATGCGAATATTTCCACAAGGTATTAAATAATACACCACTCTTCTTTTTTTACTAAGAGATTTAATAATTAAAATTTACCAACGCCAAATTTTTGTTCAAAAAGCACAACATTTGTAATTCCTCAGGCGTAAGCGATTTCGATTTCGGTTGAAAATAAATATCACTTTTTTCACGCTTACGAGAGGTCATGTTATTAGATTTAATTTAAAATTATTTTATAGGATTTAACACGCTTACGAGAGGTCATGTTATTAGATTTAATTTAAAATTATTTTATAGGATTTAACACGCTTACGAGAGGTCATGTTATTAGATTTAATTTAAAATTATTTTATAGGATTTAACACGCTTACGAGAGGTCATGTTATTAGATTTAATTTAAAATTATTTTATAGGATTTAACACACAATGAAAAGAAAATGTAACGAACAATACGTATAATAAAACAAAAATTACATGAAATGAGCACCTAATCTTATTAATAACCCAACAAAACTAGATGAAAGAACTCATGTTGTGCTGTGAAACAAGTAACAATTGACAACTTGAGAACTCAACAAATTCATTCATTCAACGTTGGGGGAATCCCCGATAATAGAGTGCGTAGGTGTGTTCGGATACACGGTGCACAGCCATACTGTAATTTGCGTTGCGTTCATTTATAAATAGTTTGTTTTTAATATTTGTGATGATATTCGGCGAATACGAATATTCATATTCGTATTCGTTGCGTCATTAGTTTTTATGTCAATAATTATTATACTTTTTTAAAATGAAAACATAAACATCTTTTATATTATTTATAGGAAAAGATTTTAATGAAAATACAATATGTATGTTTATTATTATAAAAAACAAATCATAAAAACACTGATGTTTGAGAATCATTGCGGCGCATGGTAAGAGAAGGGATGTAGACATGTGACTGATCGCATATCACGCCAGCTGCGCGGGGATGACATATTGGTCTGGTCATTGGCTGTGAAATGACGGATTGCAGGAGTAATTTAGAATTACTTAAAAATCCCCAAAATTCCAAAAATTTATGAATTGTTCGATTTTTATGTATGTAATAATGACCCACCTATATGATGATACACTTAAAAATGTGTTTTCGTTTAAAATTAGTCTTTATTAAAGGAAACATTCTTAGGGTCTTTTGGTCCCCCACTTCAGAGCGTGAGAGATTTTTTGAGTTTAGTATGGGAAAGTTTAATCATTATTTGTATGTTTTTCGGATTCCTTAATTTTGCTTTCCAGCAATGTTTTATACAGTTTCAGGCCTACGTGTCCAAAGTTTCTTTGTCCATAAGTAGTTCTCGCTCTTGGGTCTTTTTATTTATTTTTTAACAAATAAAGCTTCAACAGGTCATTAATGACCCTAATAGATGGTCCTGGAGTGACATTATGTATGAATATTTTGTTAATATGGTATTTGAATAGAACCTTTGTTTCTGCGTGTAAGAATTGTGTTTGTATATGTAAGCTAGGACGGTTTTGGTTTATATTTGTCTCACATCGAAAACGTCCAATTTACTCAATATTTCGTCTGTCTTTGTAGTAATTAATGTGTTTAAAATTGTCTCCTGGGCAATTCTTGAAGGGCATTAATAAAAATGAACTTTGTTTATTTTCAATTTTTCATTTGTTTTGTATTATAGTCAAATTTCGAATTCAATAGTTAAATAAATCCCAAATGTTATTCAACCAGCTTTTTATACTAATAATAAATTTAAAAAATACATATTGAATAGTAAGGATTAGGTTAATTTTTTTGATGTGTAACATCTTTCCTCTCGCTTTCCTGCAATCTATGGCAGTGATTTCGTGAGAAAAGACGGAAATACGTAACAGAAAATAAGACGCTCGCAATTTCATTTAACCAATGAGCGCGCGCGGAGCACGCCATGCACAAAAACCATCGTTTATAAACAAATCAATGTCCAGCAAGTGCCATCACAGCGATGACGCTCACTACCAGCCAGTGCTTCTGATTTTGTATATAGGTTGCGAGACTGGTGTCAAGCATGTGGATGTTGTAACTTTGATATATCGTGACTTATATTTTCGAAACTATCCAATAAATACTTATTTTTTTTACATTCATGTAAACAATAACTATCATTAATGATTTACATTCTAAAATTTTATGTAATTTAGGGATGATTTTTTAAATATTTATTCAAAGTTTTCTTACAATATGTATGCTGGTACGCTACCGCCATCTATGAAAATAAATAAAAACATATAATTGACCAAACATGTTTCTAAACAAAATGCGTATGCAGATATACGGTATCTACCTAGTGCGGCAAAATTCAATAATAAATAAATACACATCATCTTCTTTACTTGTATTTACTAATTAATAAATATATAGGTATTAGCTTTTTAAAATTTCGAAGTTAATTTATGTTGCTGCTCAATTGATATTTTTAATTGTTAGATGTCAAATGTTACACATCGTATGCGACTACCGTAAGGCTTGCTCACGTGTTTATAAATTGATTTGTAATGATTGTTTTTTGTAATCATTTTTGTATAGGAAAAACGTGTAGAAAAATTGTTATTTGAGTTAAGGAACACTTGAGGTATTTAAGTAGCAATAATTAATCCGAATTGTCTAACCATATTTTGGCTATGGATCATTCTTCTAATATTAATAAGGGTTTACAAATTTTACATACAAATTATACAGAATCCCTTTTTTATTTTATGTTTATTGGAAGGTTGGGTATTTTATTTTACACTAGAAGTAAGATGTTTGATGGTTTTGTTATCCATACTAGAAATCTTTTGGGTTTTATCTACCTATAATAAATATGTTTATTATCTATCATTAGGTTTCCGCCTGGAAGGTTTAGAGGCGTATGCGGCTCGAGTAAATCGCCACGTGATCGGTGCCCCCGCTGCCGCCGTGGCTCCACGCACTCCTGCCATGCTGTCGGCTGGGCAGAGAGCTAGACTCCCAGTGCACATACCCCCGCATCTACCGCCTCTGCCCGATCCTCATGCGTATGTTCGCACTCCGGTAAAATATATTTGTTTTCAACTTGCAAAGTAAACATTGATAAATTAAGTACATTTTTAAATATTATGAAATGATGCATTGAAGTTGTGACCATACATAGCAGCCAGTGTCTCGTGAAAAGATAAACAAATGTGCGTTTTTAGCAAAGAAATGCTATTTTGGCCAAACTGTATTTTGAATTTCCTAGATCTAACCGTATCAATTATTAATAATAAATTCAATTTAAATATTTATAGAAAATCTACAGTTACGGATACAGTAATTCACAATAGTTGAAACCACCCAATCTCCCACAAACATCAATACTAAAAAATTTCTTTATAATAATGTTCGTATCAATAATATCATTCTAAATAATCAAAACCATGGCTGGCGTCGAATTTTATTTATTAATAATCTGTCATCATTGAGCGTTCTAAAATTTCCACCTGAAATTAAATTTACAAATTTACAAAAAAAAAACAAATAACAACTTAGGGAGACTTTTGATAATTTCTAAAGATAAAGAACATAAACTGAGCTTTTCAGGGATATATAAACTCAAGTGCAATGATTGCCATGCATTTTACGTAGGAAAAACAGCAAGGAATATAAATACAAGAGTCATTGAACACAAAAGATGCTTAAATAGTGTAAGCCCTAGAAATAAAAAATCATTAAAAATAAATAAAAAATATTTACTTAATAAACAACTAGATTTATCGCATAGTCCGATTCTAGATATATTCCCCTTCCAATTAACTACACCCACCTATACCCGCCCTCTTTCACCCAACTCCCACCACAGTTGACGTTCTTTTTCTTTCTTCCCTTAATGCTTCTTGATACTGAATATAATACTGAACCCTGACGAAGACTCAGCTGTAATTTGAAACTAGTTGGTTTAAACTCAATAAAGCGGTGTTAAACAAATAGTTATTTTATTTAAAAATAAAGTCTTCAATAATGAAACATCCATAAGATCTGTGCTCATGTATATACTTCTTGGATAATTAGACAATGATAAAAAACTTCTTGAAATGAAAAAATCTTTAGAATTTATATCCCCATAAATGACAATTTCGTCCGTCAAGATATAAAACATTATATAGGTGTCTCTTAGCTAGTAGAAAAAACTAAGTAAAAAAGGGGGGGGGGGGTCTTCATTGAATTTTGAATATTAAATGAAGAAGACTCCCCTAAAGTTTTTGGTACTAGCTGTATAAGACATAATGAACTAAAGGAGAGATATGCCGCAATTATAAATAGATAGCGACAAATCCTGTAGGCGGCCAAAAATCACCCAGGGTTCTAGCACTGATGATAATAATGATTTTGAACCTGCTACAACAAATAACAATTGAAATAATATTTTTTAAAAACAAAACACGTAAATCAGAAAGCAATCAGCTGTTTACTTTTTATACAATAAAATAATGTGGCAATAAATGGTGATTCAATAAGCAATTTGGTTTTTTTAATATTCATATCATTATAAAAATAGAATTACTTGTAATATTATATTTATTATTGTAATGTTATATTTATTTGGGGGGCGTTGAGTGAAATTTTTGGATGCAATGAAATACGCATGCAACCGAAATCACATCTTGAAGTCATCACTCACCAATCAAAAGCTAAGATGGCAGTTTTCAGAGTGATATTTAACCAATCAAGTTTGAAAATGGTTTTATGAAAATTTCATACGCTCCGGGCACTGTAATTTTTGTTTATTTTATCCACGAATTTATTTAGTATAAATTTGTTATTTTCACTTAATTGCCTCCATAGATTTTTTATCTGTTGATGGAGAACTGTCATTGATGGCAAAAATACAGCACGTGGTTTTTTACGTACGCTAAAGAAGTATAAATTCTAATGCGCTTACATAAGTATGTGCACCAATTTTTACATTTTTAACTGAAGGCTGTTGTAAGATTTGCACATATTACATATATGATTTATGATTGATATTATTAAAAGGGATCCAGAAGGGCACTACTTCAACTGTATACATATATGTATCTGAATTTAAAATTCACAGACTCACAAACAACCCGTGACAGAGTACGAAGCCATCAGGGAAAAAGCTGCCAATCAGAAGAGAGACATTGAGAGGGCGCTGACTAGATTTTTAGCAAAAACTGGTGAAACACACAGCCTATTCAATACTGATGACAATCAAATGTTCCCATGTATGTACATACATCATAAGATCTAAAGCACAAACTTATTAAAAATTATTATATATACATTATGTACACGAGTTATAAAATAAAAACCAATGTTTTGACATTTTATTGTTTCAGTGATTGCTTGTAAACCTACATTTCCAGCTTATCTACCTTGCCTACTCCCGACAGATCAAGTATTTGACTTTGAAGAACTTGAGTATCATTTCCAAGTAGCAAATAGAACGGAAGATTTGCCAGCCACAGAGAAAAAAGGTATGCATGATTTTTGTTTAATCAATAACTTAACCACTTTTGGTATATCTATTTGATCACTTATGTTAAAAATGTAATTTTTAGGTTGAATTTTATTTCTTAAAACGCATAATAGCAATTCGTACAGAGAATTGTTTATATACACCGCTATACACAAATATATTTAAAAATAACTATAAAAAAACATGCATGGAATACACGTCTTCCCAATACTCTTAAAATTTTTTAAACTAAGCCAAGCACATGTGCTTTGAAGAAAACGGCTAATTGTGTGGTATCCTGAAATGAAACAGTAACTAAAATGTGAGGGTGATTAGAGTTTTCGATACAATTTGGTAGTCAAGTGTGACCATCGCAGTCTTAATGTGCTTACGCGACATCGTTTATGAAAATGAGTCTTTTTTTCAAAATTACACATCATTTTTTGATTATTATAATAGATGAAATGATTTAAAAAGAGTTGCAGAAATATATCTTTTAAATTCTAGACAGAAAATAATTAAAATTCAGCACACAAGCATTTTGACATATGCAGCAGATCATTCGGCTGTCATTGGGAATTTCCGTTTATGTCAACTGTTGGCATATCGACAATAAATATATTATCTCTTATAATGTCTTACCCCAGCAATAAATACGTCAAATTGAACACACCATAGGATGTTTATACAATATTGGATAGATACAAGTCTCAGGCTCATCTTGAATCAGCACGCTCTTAATACGGAATACCTCGAGTTTCAAGGTCGCAATGTGGATGTGGACCTTGATATACAAATCACTTTTAAATAAATTTTTTCCTAAATTTTCAAATTATTTTCTTTGTAACTTACGGAATTTGAGCATTTTTATATTTATTATAGAACCTACTTCCGATGGCGAAGGAGAAGGACCCGATGGAGATGGTGGAGAAGGTATTCAAGAACAATCCGGGGGGCAGAGTCCTGTGCACATAGACAATCCTTACTTGAAGCACACCCAAAAATCTTCATGATCTCAGAAATTCTTAAGCAAATACATTGTTATATTAACAGTTGAAATGATTAATTGTCTGTATGTCTAGTATAAATTCTTATTTCAAGATACATTTTATTATTGTAATAAATCAAATTCTTTGTCTCATCACAATATAAGAATCATTGTTTATTAGTAGAACCTTCTCAACTCAACTCAAGGCCCTTTAATACTAAATTGTTTAAATATTAACTATCTAACATATCTGATTACCTAATTTTTTACTGAGACAAAACCATTTTTCAATTTGATAGCCACACTATCTTGTAAATTGAAACTGATTCAGAGTTTTTTATGTCATAAATATAAACCAGTGATGTGTAGACCTCTTTCCATTTAAGAAAGACAATCGAATCAGTATGTATGTGCAAGCCGTGCGTACAAGGCACATTGTTTCATTGTGTTGGTAATTATACCCGTAAACATCAACACGACAAAATAATGTGCATCATACACACGGCTTACACACACTAATTCTATTGTTTTACATGGAAAGATGTCTACTAGGCTTGGTTATACTGTAAATAACAATGCTGTAGAAATATAATGTGCAATGTACTGTACTGCCACTGGCAATTGCATCCATCTGATCTGAAGTGCTTTTCCTGGAATTAAATCTTTTAAAAGCAATTCTTAAGTACTTCTGATTATGGCATACATAAGATTATTGTAAAAAATATTGATTCTATTCACAACATTGTCAGGTAAATTTTTGTATACAAGTATCATGCTTCATTATTATATAATTCTATTAGCCTTTTATAAATCAAAGAAGTCTATCACAATACAAAACCTAACCTAACTTAACCTTAATTGCTAATATAAATGTGTTACATGTTTCGCGACAAAGGCTGACAAAGACTGAAAACTTAACTGTGGCTCCATTTCACCGCCGCTGGTTGGATTTTTAAGAAAGTATATGTTACTGTTCCCTTTTGTCAATATAGAAATGAGTATGTATACATAAAAGAGGTATGGTACATAAAGAATTGCACCAACAAAAAAAGATTTTTTTCTGATGGTCAAGCAACTAATTTTTTCTGGACCATTTAGTATGAAAATAGTAATAATATTGGTGTGGTATGAATTTTGTATAATGCTTTTATTAAAAAATATATCTATATATGTATGTATTTCCTTAAATAAAAATGATAAAAAGATTTCCAAAATTTTTGTACATTGAAAATTTTACAAGTAAACTAGAAGAATAGTGTGCTATCAAATATTTTTTTAACTTTATTGGTATTTTTTGACTGCTGGTTTGCTCAGTTAAAAACTGTCATTTTGACATATGTATTTAGTGGCTTCCGCCTGAATCGGGATAATATATATTTTGTCAATATCTTGGATTGCTATGAACTGCATTTTTTTTGTTTTGTATTAATTTTACTTATCAAATTTCATATTTGTGTAGATTATTTATATAATATGACACTGAATGTTCAGAAAAAGAGAAAAACTAGTACAGTTCTATAATGTACCTGTGTGTGAAAAAATATTAGTGAATATATTTTTTTATACTTTTATATACCTAGACCTAGACCCTATCACAAAACAAACTGTTTTTTTTTTCTTTTGTAGTATGTAATTAGTTTTTATCTTTGTTCCAGTCTTCAGTAATACAAAATAAAACAAATAATTGTTTTTTACATCAAAAGTAGTCCGCAGTTGATAACCTGTAAATAATAACTAAAAATTGGACAAACATCAAAATAGTATATTTCTATAATATAAAAAATAATTTTTATATAACTTTTTGAGTTTTATTTTTTAATGCTGGCCAGTTTTGTAACAATTCTGCCCCAGTAAATACTTTTTTAACAGTGTGGGCATTTAGTTTTTTAGCGAAAATACTTGAAGATTTCAAATGATTTATGAAATACAAAAAATTATCCTAGAGAAGTAAGAATAGGTGCAGATTATTATAGGTAAGTAAGTACTCATACAAGTTGGTGGAGCAATTATCACAATTAAATTTAGTTTTGTTGAATTGTATCACTATATACTAATGTGATACTGAACAGGGTAATAAACTTATAAGTTTTATATTTTGATAAAAATGAAAACATTATGAAATTTTCACACACAATTCAAAGGTTTTTAACATTGAAGTTCGTATCTATCGTAAAATAATGCAGAATAGTTATGCTGCGGCCTACGTGGTACGACGTGAAGTTCTGTTGCTCCCAACAGAACTCCTCGTCGCCACCAGCTTCGCTCAGTCGGAGAAGAATCGGACTCACCTTACTTCCACAATTTAAACTCAGGGTACTTCCGGTGTCGCGCACATCGCACTTCAGCTGTCTCTCCCTTTAACTTATTTTAAGTTGCAACAGTTCAATGACTAGGGTAATACAACGAAACATTATTTAGATGAAGGGGAATTTATTCAAATTAATTTTAAACAGAATTTAATAATGCCACAGAAGGTGACAATTTTTTTTTATGAAGTGTTTTTGGGAATTTTACACATTGAAACCCTTTTCTTTACAATAAATTGAGGCGAAGATTTAATTTACCACGCCTCGACATCAGCGCCAGCGGCCGCGTCATACATGGAGGGAAAAGACAGTGGAACTAAATCCTTTTATACTACTTGCGGTGACGCAGCGCAGGTGTCGGGGCGTGGTATTCACAATCTGCAAATTAATGAACATTTGGGCAAAATATCTATATCACATTTAAAACAATGAAGCCACAATAGTCTGGCACAAACACCGCTTCCGCACGTGCTTAGCAATGTTCCTTTTTTCTAAAACCGCTCGACCTGATGCGCATGTTCTTGTATTTACGGAGTCAGATAACACGCAGCTCGCTCCAGGCGTGATGTGAAATTGATTAATAGAGAGAATTTGAATACCAGGCAAGTCGTGGTCTTTATTTTGCTGGCCTCGCATCTGAGGAGGATTGCTCCCTTAAGGGTCCAGAGAACAACCCCACCCCGAGGCTTTGGGCGGCCGATGCAGATGATTACCGGAACATTACCTCTGCAGCTGCCCCCCAGGCGTTGCAATGGATCCACCTTTCACTCCATGCTGCGTCACCTGGCCATGGCGCGAAGCGCTCCCGTGGAAAAACCCTCTATTAAGACGAAAGACATTATTAACAACCAATCATGTAATTTCACATGTTATCTTTATGCCACTTCAAATTGCGTCTCTCGGAATGAGCTTACCAATTATCACGAGGGTTCACAGAAAGGTTCACATCTCGCTTGCTCAAGTGTCAGATTCCGAATGCCATTTTGTAATCTCGTCCCCGCCGTTCGCGACCGCTGTGAAACTATCTGCAGTAGACCAAAGACATTATTCTGTTCCATAGAGTGCTTGCGGTACCTACGCGGTTAGAAATCAATTTTTGGTGCAGATCGTTGGTGCGGGGATCGATAAATTCATTTTTTCAGAGGTTTCGCGAAGAGGTGTGACGAACAAAGGTTGCTACGTCACATACCTCCTCCCTCAATTAATTTTGACGGTCAGCATGAACGGAAAAATTTATCCAACAACTATCTCTGTTAGGAACCATGAGATCACGCAACTTGAAGTAACATTAACAAATACATCTCTTACATCTTCATTTAACCACATGACACTTGATACAACATTTCCCATATTAAATTTGACAAATCGTAAGTTTACTCCCTTATACCCCAATATCAGACAGAATCACAAGTGTGTTCTCTTAAATTCTTTTAAAGAAATATCTTTTACAAACCACTTCTCATTAAAGATCATTAAAACATTCTTTATACAATAGTTAACTTACAACACATAAATAGTTATTTCATTCCAAGCATACGAGCGATCACTGCGGATTCAACGTATCGTATGTTTGGAAGAAACACTGGAACAATCTTACTTGAGTGTCTGCCGTGCCCTGCACCAACAGCAACTTTAATCATAATTACAAGCTTATTAATACAATTAATATTTCAACAGAACCACACAGTGGTTCACAGATGCGGGAGGATGTGTACGTGCGGAGATTTCGAACTGCAACAAAAGGATCAAAACAAATTACATAATCATTTTATAACTTTGTTAATATTAACATCACTTTACCCGAAGCATATCTAAGCCTCACTAAAACAGAATGGCATGCTATATCACGTTCCACACTGACGACACACAGTTCCACACACACGATCTTTACCCATCCAACCGTTGTCGGAATACAATATAAGCGCAAGATTCAGCCATGCGCGCATTGATGCTGGACATTTCCAGCCGCACGATCTGCCTCGCCAGAAAACATTCCACGGACATCGTTTGAAGAAATCATTCTATTGGTTGTCGCGTTCCTTATATCTTGAACCGACAAACAATAACAATACACGATGTCCTCAACAACCAAAAGCTACACCGCATGCCCTTCCCAAGAACAAGCCGCACCGTGGCCACACAATGGATCTGGACGCTGATCGTCCGATTCATGTCACCACAATAACTTCACTCACTACGTATACCGTGCCACTCCGTTTGGCATTGTACACCTAACCATTTCCACTTTGTATACGGCATCTACTCCCTGCTGTACACGACATTTACATATTGTATGTGCGAGATCTGCTTTTCCTCACACACACCGAAACGAAATCTTACTCGACTACTATAATTATCTACCGCATCCTATCTCCCTCAACAAAAGACGACTTGACACTCTCTCTGAAGCTGACCGTGCATGACTACCTAACAAATACTATTTCCCATAAAATTGACTTTTCTTAAAGCCTTGTATCAAAACTAAAACTAAACAGACCAATTCTCAAACCTTATGAAATTTCAATCTTAATCTACTTGGCATGCTCAACTTTTCATTATACTCATTCATTAACATATCTCATCATTATAAGAAGCCATCTCACTATAGATTTTCTCACTAACAAAATCATTTAACTGACATAACCTCCCATACGCTGAACCATAACATTTAAAACTTAACATTAGAAAGTTGTCTGGTCCGTTAAGCTTTCAGAATGAAGATGGACCCATCACCTTTCATACAAAAAGAATTTCCCTCAGTTTTTCATCCTCATACAAAAGAAGGCAACGCTCATCCTTGAATGAGACTTCCAACAATCTGGAGGTAGACCCTATACGAGCAGGCTGGAAGAAGTCTCCCACTGACCTTCACTTCTGTATAAAAATAAATAAAACTTGTTACATATTCTCATCGTTGGATATGCACCATTCATCTACATGAACCTATTACCGAACAGCCTAAGTGCTCAAATCCCCAACCCGACCTTATCTCAGTCTCGTGAACTACGGTTACTGAACCATAAGTGAGTTTAACATTGATGGCTTAGGCCCGGTTGTTTCAAGTTCGATCAAAGTAAGCGGTCGACTAAAGCATAGATTTTTACGAAAATGGATCGTCTGATTGGTGGAGAACGTAAAAATCTATGCTTTAAAAGAACGCTTACTTTAATCCAACTTGAAACAACCGGCCCTTAGACTCTTAAGCTGCTAACACATAGCCGTGTCTCTGGTGGTTTCGCGCCCACTTTAACACTTGAACTTACAGTGAAAGACTTTCTGAGATCAATGTTTAACCTAGTTTTCACGCATTCAATATCGATGCTCACTATATAAGCAACGCCACTATTTCGGTCCGATCTTAAATGATCCGCATACATGACAGGGCAAACACATCCAACAACCCGTTCATCGCTTTTCACCCACAACAACTCCATTAGGAGAACGTCGTACTCCTGAACCAACTGAACTAAGTGCGGGTGAAAGCAAGGACCCGACAGATTAATTTCTTTAGACTCGCATAATCGACCCAAAACGAGTGTTGTTATCTAATCTATTATAACAAAAATTACTTACATCATCACTCGCTAACTATAACTAAGCTCCTTATAACTCCTCTCATACACTGAAATGTGTCGCATGTGGATGGTGCCTCATCCTGACCACCATGCATTTCATCTTACATCCTTATTATCTGCTCCCTACCATTTCACTATATCATTGCTTGCATGAAAGCTTGAACTAATATTTCTTTTTCTTAAGCTAAAAAAATTGAAATTCACTCCTACAAATCTAAAGAAAATTTTAGTTCAATATTCTGAATGATTGAGTACCGCTGGTACCCCTTGCACAAATAAAACAAATTCAAATAAATGTTCTTGTTCCGGAAGTTATGTCAATTTGCTCTAATTATTCAAACAATTAAACTACAATTTATTAAGAACATTAGACTCCTCTGGCCACATTTGCCCATGAAGTCTGCTATACAACAAGCAGAACAGATCAAGTTTACAAAAAAAAATTCTCAAGTTGTTCTATCCAGGAACAAAATTATTTTAAGGATTTCTCATCCATTTGTATATAAAATAACTAATCCTCTCATACACGCTAAGATGAAAGAAAAGCTCATATAACCTATTCCCGGATCTAACCTCTGCATACAGGTCAATGTAGATTTCGTTCAAAATCTCCATCAAGTAAACAGAATTTTAATACTAGTATACAAGATAAAACACTCTATTAGATTGCTTCAGATATCAATATATCAAACATTTGACGTTTGATCCATTAAAGTTAAAACATGTTCATTGATCTTGGCAAGGACCTTTTTGCACATTTGAACAATTCTCGCGTCCGAAGAGTATTTGCTTACCAAAAAAAAACATATATCACCCTTCGCATTTCCCAACGTTTACCCAGCTAGAATAACAATTCATTTCATGGTCCAACATCA